>OZ026612.1:37838176-37840676 GCA_964020975.1 Hermodice carunculata
TGGATACTTAAATATGACCACCTATTATAACAATATAAAATCGACCTTGATAGGGAATAATTTTGTCTATTTACGATTTTTGTCTAAGCCTATGCACTTGTCAATGATGCTTTTGGAGTTCTCATACAGCATAAATTTGAATAGTACCTCAGTAGGCCTATCTTTGGCGACCCCCACCTGCGTGTAGCTTTGTGGTGCATTTGTTTTATCTCTCAGTTATATAGAGAATGAGTCACCAATGTAAGTTTTGTCGAGCGCTTTCCTCTTGGGATGTTGGCATGTTGATCGAATTGACAATGAATAAATTATAATTCAGGATCTAACAACCAGCAATTTTGCAGGGGCTGCTGTCGATTGACATCAGTGCTGTGCAATTCCCACAGAAAGTGAACAATGTAAGGAAAACTATAGACATGGGTGTCTGTAACCACCTTCACCACCAGTTTACCGTTTCTCATCATGACAAGGTCCGATATTTAAATACTTTTGAAATATACGGTCTGAATTAAATTGCCAAAATAATGAAAAAAATCTAGTCTGGTTCCTTTTATATCGAATGTTTTATTTGACAAATGTTCAATAGAAGCTGTTTTAACTTGTGTCAAGTTTTGTACTTGACCACGTTGCCTAATGCCCTCACATACAAGTGCCGATGGTATAGTTGTTATTGTTTGGTTTTTTTTTTTCCTTTTTTAAGTTGAATTTCAATGTGATACCATAACTCTGTCCGCCTGCTTGATATTTCACAAATACTGCCGACTCTCAGGAGGCCACATCCTGGAGAAACCAGACTGTAATTCCCACATTATTTTGGCAATTTGGCGTTTTTATCTAAAGTTTCGTAAAGCAAACTTGGGACTCATAGATGTAGCACATGGCAAGTTTAATCTTTTTTCATGTCAGCAATTGTATTTGCATCATTGGTTTCTTGTCACGTAGGGAAATGGTATATGTACAAGCTCAGACAGAAATATTGATATTTCCTTTGATGTTTCGCAAATATTTGTATGATGGTTGGAAGTTGTGGACGAGCTTTAGCGAAGCATATCTGTGATGTAGTATGTACTATATCCTATGTTCCTTTTCTATCTATCTATCTATCTATCTTTTCCAGTATATTATTCTGTTGCCAAAGATGGTGGTATCGGAATTTTTGGATCTGCAAGGGCTATCTGTCTATCTATCTATCTATCTATCTATCTATCTATCTATCTATCTATCTATCTATCTATCTATCTATCTATCTATCTATCTATCTATCTATCTATATGTCTGTCTGTCTGTCTATCTCTCTGTCTGTCTGTCTGTCTGTCTGTCTGTCTGCTGGCCTTACTGTCTGGCTGTCTCACCGGTCAAACCACCCATCCATCCATCCATCCAGCGAGCCAGCCAGCCAGCCAGTCATCTATCTCTCTATCTATATATCTATTTATCTATATATCTCCTTTGCATCAAAGATATACATTCTAAACTTCATAGTCCAAGGTTAAACTAGTTATTTTTATTACGAATACAGTGTAACATTTGTGTTCCTTCGTTAACATTATTTGGTATTAATTTTTGGCATATTATTCTGTTGCTCAAGATGGTGGTATCAAATTTGTTGATCTACAAAGTTTCTGAAACATTATAATTATTTAAGCATGAGCATTTGCATTAAGTATGGTGTGTGTACCTACAGCTGCGATTTTTGATATTTTATTGGAAAATATGTAAGAAAGATCCTTGCCAAATGATAACTGTTTATATATGTATACATATATATATACATATATATATGTATGTGTGTGTGTGTGTGTGTGTGATTATGATATAGTTCTATGTACATGAAAAGCTAATAAAGGATATTTAAAATGTAAAATGATTTACCAAAATTCAGGAATTAGGTATTTCAATACTGATATTATTAGTGATGATTATGTTTGCTGTGATGCTCTTTTGGTGTGTTTAATATTTTGCCCTTGTTGGATTTGTGCTGCAAGTTGTCATAATGGTCAATGTAGTGCTTCACAGAATGAAGAGTGCATTATCATATGAACGTCCTTGCTTGTTAACCCTAAATAATTAAAGAGGAAAAATATGCTCTGATTGCATGATGAGGCAAGGGACTGCATGTTTATTTATTTATTTATTTATTTATTTATTTATTTATTTATTTATTTATTTATTTATTTATCTATTTATTTATTTAATTTTTTTGTTGATCAAATTGTTTAGTTTATGTCATATCACCTTAAACATTTTCCACTATGGCAGTGCAAGTTGCTGCCGGGACTTGATAGACAAAATAGTACATATTGCATCTCAAAGAAGTGTATGGATGGAAAAGACACAGCAGATTTTCGCTGGTTGAACTTTCGTATATCATATTGGGAATTTAGATCTTTGAATTGGAGAAAAGGAACATAGGATATAGTACATACTACATCACAGATATGCTTCGCTAAAGCTCGTCCACAACTTCCAACCATCATACAAATATTTGCGAAACATCAAAGGA
>OZ026612.1:37845676-37858176 GCA_964020975.1 Hermodice carunculata
ATAGAGTTTTCAATTCTCCAAACCCGATGATTTAGAGATTGTTACAGACAGGATTAAATTGTACTGAAACAGAATCCTATTACATACTCATATCTCAATTCTTCAACACTCAAAAAAAAATTAGTAATGAATTTAAAAAACTAATGCATCCCGTTTCATGATACTAGAACTAACCCTTCAACGACGTGGAACCTGCTCCGGGTCATCAAAGGTTAAGAAAGCTGAAATATCAAAAATACTTCAAGAGCATAACAGATATCGCAGCGAAGTGAGATCTCCAGGATTGGTAAGCATTTAGAATATATGTACATCGTTCCAAAATTAACATGTAACTTAAAACTAGACTGGCATTCACACAGTATTGTCATATCATCTAATAGGGATAGTAATCCATATTTCAACTAGTAATCCCATTGTGTCTGTCTTGATGCCTGATAATTTTAGGTGCTGAAAAATTCACTGCATCTGTTTGACGTTTAGTCTCACATTGCTATCATCAGTAAATTATTTTTAAATACCCATATTGAACACGTGTCATTGGTTTGCTAAATATTAAAACTTATATATAGCGAGGATAATTTATGGAGTTTAGTTACATTCCTAGAATCTTTGTTAACATTCAAGAAGAGTTGCACGTAATTGTGAGCTAATGGTGGGAAACAAAATGCTAGAAGTTAACACTGGTTGCGTCATTTTCAGTGGTAATGTGTCACCCTTAGAGTAGCTACTTTAGAAAGTGCACATATGGCTGTCAATATTCCAATGCATATTTTTGATCTAGACCTGGGACAATGATCTGGCAATAAGGGCACAGAATCTTGCAGACACTTGCAGATGGGGCCATGCTAAGCTTGACGGGTATGATATGCATTATAATGCATTGCATGATAATAAATAATTAAATTAATAAAAGGAATAATAATTGCAATACGGGAAATAGTCTCTTGAATTGAGAGGTATTAAAGACACAATGGCTGTACTAACCTGACATGGGAACTGAGAATGATAGTGTTTTCACAGTGCTTTATAGAATGATTCCATTATTCCACATACCTGGGCAAAGCCATGACGTCCTGGTAAGCGGTCACAAAAAAACAATGAGACATATATCTGACCCGGCTTTGTCTCACTTTTTGTGTTGCTCTAAACAATAAATGCTATTGATATTATTCTCCATGTCATTGTGCTTAAGGCAACTTAAAGATGTTTGTGGGGCAGAACAACGTTCTATTATTTGTATCTGAACAGTATGAACATGAACCCTTTGATGAGTGTGTACATTTGCATGTGAACACCACATTCTCTCTTGTCAAGCTTCAGTATACCTCTTCATGGGGACACCCTTGAACTTAATGTTAATAGTTGGCGGCGTAAATTTTAGTTGTTATTAAAGCAAATTATATACGAAATATTATGTTAGTATTAAACGTTGATTAGACTGATGCGTTTCATTATTGCATGACTGAAAATGTGTGGTCATAAGTTTTATGTTGAGTTTTGTTTGTTGATCTGGATCAATATTCAAATCTTGTATATGAGCTGTACTTGAAACTGTTTGATTGATCATTGTGTATTTTAATAATTTCCACTGAGATCAGACAAAGCCAGTTTGAGAAAAAAGAGGTTTTAACTGATGTTTTTGCAATTCAGATGTGGAAGTCAGGCTGGAAAAAAATTAGGTCAAAACATCTATGCTCACTCAGCCTGGGAGGCTAAGGGTGGAGTAGCCGGCGGTATAGAAGCCTGGGGAGAAGAGAAGCATGACTGGACAGGTCCAAAATATCCTGGATCTTGTTCAAAAGTCTGTGGTCATTACACTCAGGTGCGTTTCTTACACTCAGGTGAAAATCTTAAACCATTTTTAAATATTCATCTCTTTAATGATTACTAGCCGTTACACACTTCTGCTGGGAAACTAAATCAACTTTTGTTTGGGGGAGGGTGAGCTTTATATATTCTGATTGCTTAATGACGTATACCGGATAGGTCTCTAAAACATTATCTACATTCTAACATTATAAGCCATTTTTGACAGTACAGTTAATTGTTGCAAAAGGCAAAGCATTGAGAATTTCCAAAATTTCAACAGACATCTTTTATAAGCAATGTGAAAGGGGTATTTTATTTACTACTTCAGATTGTATGGAAGGCGACGAAAAAAGTTGGATGTGGTTACAAAAAATGTTCCAATTTCATGATGGGCTATGATATGGTTTATTTTGTCTGTGACTATTTCCCAGCGTAAGTTACCTTTGACATAAATTCTTAGTTCCATTTTGTCACTTTAAAAATCCGCTTAGGGGAGATCACAAATGGTAGTTCCTCTTTAAAGTCACTGACACATTTATGTGATGAAATATGCGTCCATAGATTAAACAACCAGTTCAAGTTAATGGAGTTAATATCTTTAAGGGGCAACATTTGCTACTGGTTACATAATGGAATAAAATAAAATTGCCAAACTGCAATAAAGCGAAATAAAATAAAATGATAGAAATAAGTATTGTAATTTTCTGAGGCATTTCTGTTCCCCACTATATGGATCGCTAATGTGCAATGCTCAAGGACAGTATATTTACAAACACCATTTGTTTAAGTATGTATATACATAATGTATTTTCATACCAGTGTTTTGGTAAGTGAATGTAATAGCACTGTGAATACATATAGAGAGAGTGTTTGCATTTTCGGTTTTAGATGTAGAGCTTTCCGACAATGAGTAGTCAAGATAGAAATTTAGAGTAAGCTGTTCAGTTATGTGTATTGAGACAGGTATTTATTTCCGTGTGAAGCTCTAGGCAGCAAATTGCAAATCAACCTTTCCTAAGGGACACGAAAAGACCTAATATTTGTTATTTGCGTTTCTTACAGAGGAAACTACTATGGCAAAGATGCATTCTAACCTACCATTGAACGAAACCAGGTATTAAGAGACACACATGGATTGAACATACAGACAAAGTAAATCTATTATGTTGCTTATCGCAATAAACTAGTGATCAATGAATTTTATGTCTTTTAGTGTTTGTGAAGGAACTCGTTTCTTCTGATACAGATGGTGTGAAAACGAAACCTACTTTATCCTTCCTGCTACGTTTTCTGTATTACTATTATTACTTTACTAAACGCCCACACACGGGGCACTAAAAATCCATATACTGCACACAAGTAGGGTAAAGTCGGGTAATATGGGCCCCCTAACTATTTTTGCTTAAAAATCAAAAGAGAAGAAAGGTAACACAAGGTATCCAATTGTTTTCTATAAAACATCGAATAAGGTACCATTTTATCAATATTTTGCTCTTATTATTCAAACAGATTTTATTTTACACAAATAAATTGAAAAATTAGAAAGTGCCCATGTAACCCGGAGGTGAGGGTAATTTGGGCATAATATGCCCATCATAAACTAACATATGCCGAAATTAAACCAACCTAAGCCACAAACGTGATCTATAAATTTTTCTGCAAGGGTTCAAAATGACTTCATATTCTTTTAAAGGTGTTAAAATTACACAATGTGTCTACTGTCCGTTCCCGAGTTGAATTATTGTTCGTTTTACTCTAAAAGGGCTGAAAACCTTTATTCAAAACTTTAATTAGCCCTTATTTGCATAATTTTGAAAAGCATGACCTCTCATTATAAAAAGGCCAGACTTTATCTATAGAAGTATAATTGTGCCAAGTTTGGAGTTTCTACGTGTTATACTTTTCAAATGAAATGTCGGACAAATTTGCCTGTAAAGAAAGAAAGAAGAAAGAAAGAAACTAGAAAAGGTGATTTGCTGCATAGCAAATCAGTGTGTGTGTCTTCAAAGCATATCGGTGTGGCAATGCACAACTATTCCATAACACAGGAGTACAAGTTCGAATGGAATCTCTATCTATTATAGCTTTGAAGTTATTAGAGATTTAAAATTTCTAATGGTGCTATTTAGCATAATTTAAATTGCTGCAACTTTTAGTTTTAATTCATTAGGTGCGCAATGGTCAACAACCCCCTAGTAGAAGTTGGTCACATGCAGATTGCGCAGTGTTACAATACCCAAATTTAAACTCAACATGAACCAAACAGGATGAAAATTGACCAAGTTATGGCAAGATGAAACTTTCAAAGGGCCACGTGACCTTGACCTTTGCCCTTTCGAGGTTACATGTTCTTATAAAAATGTGCATTGTTGCAATACCTACAATTTGAGTCCAACTTGATTAGAATTAGATGGATGAAACTTTCAAAGGTCCAAATGACCTTGACCTTTGACCTTTAGAGGTCACATGTAAAATTCAAAATGTGTAGTGTTACCATAGCTACCATTTGAGCCCAACATGATCAAAATTGGATAAAAATTGACCAAGTTATGACTAGAAGAAAGTTACCATGGAAGGTGGCCTTTGACCTTGATATGACCTTTGACCTTGAGATGACCTCTATCTGAAGCAAACCTTGACCTCAAAAATGACATTTTGACTTACAATTGACCTTTGACCTTGACATGACCTTTGACCTTGACATGACCTTGACCTTTGTGATGACCTTTACCTTGCTATGATCGAACTCCTATACACTTGGAACCACATATACTATGGTATATAAAATATTGAAGATTTAAAACTTTAATTAGCCCTCATTTGCATAATTTTGAAAAGCATGACCTTTCATTATAAAAAGGCCAGACTTTATCCATAGAAGTATAATTGTGCCAAGTTTGGAGTTTCTAATTATAATACTTTTCAAATGAAATGTCGGACAAATTTGCCGGTAAAGAAAGAAAGAAAGAAAGAAAGAAAGAAATAAAGAAAGAAAGAAAGAAAGAAACAAAGAAGAAAGAAAGAAAGAAAGAAATAAAGAATTCCTAGAAAAACAGAAAAGTGTGCGTTGACACACACACTTTAATTCCTATAATATGTTAACAGCGGGCAGTATAAAGATGCCTGGGGATCATTCAAAACATCCACAACCATGACAAAGAGTGTGTGAATTTCCCGATTCTTTTTATTAATGTCATTTTGTTAAGCATTTTGGTAATTAATTCAAATAAAATGTATATTTTGGTCAGAGCAGCCTGGAAAGAAGTTCTAAACCAATCAGGCAAGTACTGGGAGACGTTTTGCTTGTCCGATGCAAAATTTACAGCTTTACTAGACCTGGGCTTGGGGCCAGCAGCTAACATCGCAGACTGTGCATGTGTGCTGGTGTGAAACTGAGAGTGCCATGCAATGCCATGGCCATGTCGATCTGCACACATCATTGCAAAGCTGAAATCCGGTCTACTTATTTATTACTAAATTTATGCATTTCATTAAATATTGGTACAGGCTTATAAAATACAATGATACACAAGAAAAGATGATTTGCTGTAGAGCAAATCAGTGTGTGTGTCTTCAAAGCATATTGGTACGGCAATGTACAACTATTCCATAACACAGGAGTAAAAGTTGGAATGGCATCTCTATCTATTACAGCTTTGAAGTTATTTAAGATTTAAAATTTTTAATGGTGCTATTTAGCATAATTCAAATTGCTACAACTTTTGTTTTAGATTCATTACATGCACAATGGTCAGGAACCCCCTATTAGAAGTTAAACTGACATGAACATGAACCAAATCGGATGAAAATTGACCAAGTTATGGCAAGATGAAACTTTCAAAGCGCCAAATGACCTTGACCTTTGCCCTTTCGAGATCACGTGTTCTTATAAAAATGTGCAGTGTTGCAATACCCACAATTTGAGTATGACATGATTAGAATTAGATGGAAAATAGCCAAGTTGTGACTGGATGAAACTTTCAAAGGTTCAAATGACCTTGACCTTTGACCATTAGAGGTCACATAAATTTTAAAATATGCAGGGTTACAATAGCTACAATATGAGCCCAACATGATCAAAGTTAGATAAAAATTGACCAAGTTATGGCTAGAAGAAGGCCACCAAGGAAAGTGGCCTTTGACCTTGAAATGACCTTTGGCCTTGAGATGACCTCTACCTGAAGTGAACCTTGACCTCAAAAATGACATTTTGGCTTAAAATTGACCTTTGACCTTGATATGACCTTTGACCTTGACATGACCTTGACATTTGAGATGACCTTTACCTTGCTATGATTGAACTCCTATACACTCGGGACCACATCTACTATAGTATACAAGATATTGAAGATTTAAAACTTTAATTAGCCCTCATTTGCATAATTTTGAAAAGCATGACCTTTCATTATAAAAAGGCCAGACTTTATCCATAGAAGTATAATTGTGCAAAGTTTGGAGTTTCTACATGTAATACTTTTCAAATGAAATGTCGGACAAATTTGCCGGTAAAGAAAGAAAGAAAGAAAGAAAGAAAGAAAGAAAGAAAGAAAGAAAGAAAGAAAGAAAGAAAGAAAGAAAGAAAGAAAGAAAGAAAGAAAGAAAGAAAGAAAGAAAGAAAGAAAGAAAGAAAGAAAGAAAGAAAGAAAGAAAGAAAGAAAGAAAGAAAGAAGAAAGAAAGAAATAAAGAATTCCTAGAAAAACAGAAAAGTGTGCGTTGACACACACACTTTAATTAATCTGTTATACAGTTGGTACCACACTATCAATGCCACACGGCCTTCCACGCTTGATCGTGGGCCTCCGTATCAACACGAACGTGCACAAAATTTTCATTATAAAATCTTGCAAAATATGTGGTTGGGACAAGAAAAAAAAGTATTGCCAAACATCCTCCATCCCTTGACCACAGCTGCATAATAGATAATCTCTGACACAGATCCTGTACAATTAACTGTTCGCTGTAAGCTGTCCATTGGTTACCTTGCATGTCGACAAATTTTTTTCTGCAAGCTATTACTTTAACAATCAATGCCTGTCGACGAAACTCTAATTCGCGTTATGGAATTTGACAATTTGTCCAATAGCGTAGCTGACTTGCTGCGGCAGAACTTACACTTTCTTTGGGATCTCAAAGGATGAAAGGAGGCCAGCAGGCAATTCAAGCAGAACAACCAAAAACAGAGAATATTGAATATTACGTCTCTTTAACACACAGGTTCTGTTTGCCGATTAAGTGCAAGGTAAATTTAATTATGGTATTTTGTTTCATTTTCACATGCCATATGCTTTATTTTGACGTGCCATATGATTTTCATGTCTTAGGGTAACGACGGGTAATATGGGTCCGCGAGTAATATGGGCACCGCCTCTAATTATGATGCAAAAAACGCATTTTATGTCAGAAGTGCCACGTGATCAAAAAGCGTGTAGCAGACGACGCAGCCATAACAAGGCCTGGTTGTACAGGTCCGAAAAAAGTGAGCCTAAGGAATGTATAAAATAACAACATAACTTTCTTACAATGTAACTATAAATTTCACCCCTTCCTGACACAAAATGCATGATCTACAGTGGAAAAAGGCAATGTTTTATGACAAAGAAATGTTCATTTTGTTCACTGATGGGCGATCATTGGATCACATGATTAAAATTTTCTTGGTGAAGGTCAGAACCTAAGGCATGTGACGTGCATGTAATATGGGCAGGGTGTGCCCATATTATACAGAGGGGACCCATATTAAACACACGAGAGACCCATATTATACGCACAGACCCATAATACCCGTAACATACCCTGCTTTACCTGTCTAAGATTACAGGCCTACGAAAGCACTGAAGGTAGACCTATTAAAGGGTAGGCCTACCACAAGCCACATGGTTATGAGGTCCGAGGCCAACTATTTCATCTAGGCTCAGGCCCGAGGCCAACTAGGCCTATTTCATCTAGGCCCATAGCCTATTTCTTATGTAGCATTCAGTAAAAATAACAGTAGGGTCTACTTCGCTGGCTGAATTACCCAGGCCTATGTACTATTTTTAATATGCCTACATATTTCTACGGTAAGCCTGAAACGATTCTTTATGTCAGCATAGATTTAGGGCTGAGTTACTGGTAATATTATCTTGTTTAAGGTGGCGATCTAGTGAAGACTAATATACTGCTCCTTTGTTTTATTAAAGTGTGTGTGTCAGCACACACTTTTCTGTTTTTTCTAGGAATTCTTTATTAAAGTGTGTGTGTCAGCACACAGTCAGCACACACTTTTCTGTTTTTCTAGGAATTCTTTATTTCTTTCTTTCTTCTTTCTTTCTTTGTTTCTTTCTTTACCGGCAAATTTGTCCGAAATTTCATTTGAAAAGTATTATATGTAGAAACTGCAAACTTGGCACAATTATACTTCTATAGATAAAGTCTGGCCTTTTATAATGAAAGGTCATGCTTTTCAAAATTATGCAAATGAGGGCTAATTAAAGTTTTAAATCTTCAATATCTTATATACTATAGTAGATGTGGTTCCGAGTGTATAGGAGTTCAATCATAGCAAGGTAAAAGTCATCACAAAGGTCAAGGTCATGTCAAGGTCAAAGGTCATGTCAAGGTCAAAGGTCATGTCAAGGTCAAAGATCATGTCAAGGTCAAAGGTCAATTGTAAGTCAAAATGTCATTTTTGAGGTCAAGGTTTGCTTCAGATAGAGGTCATCTCAAGGTCAAAGGTCATATCAAGGTCAAAGGCCACCTTCCATGGTAACTTTCTTCTAGTCATAACTTGGTCAATTTTTATCCAATTTTGATCATGTTGGGCTCAAATGGTAGCTATGGTAACACTACACATTTTGAATTTTACATGTGACCTCTAAAGGTCAAAGGTCAAGGTCATTTGGACCTTTGAAAGTTTCATCCATCTAATTCTAATCAAGTTGGACTCAAATTGTAGGTATTGCAACAATGCACATTTTTATAAGAACATGTACACTCGAAAGGGCAAAGGCCAAGGTCACTTGGCCCTTTGAAAGTTTCATCTTGCCATAACTTGGTCAATTTTCATCCTGTTTGGTTCATGTTGAGTTTAAATTTGGGTATTGTAACACTGCGCAATCTACATGTGACCAACTTCTACTAGGGGGTTGTTGACCATTGCGCACCTAATGAATTAAAACTAAAAGTTGCAGCAATTTAAATTATGCTAAATAGCACCATTAGAAATTTTAAATCTCTAATAACTTCAAAGCTATAATAGATAGAGATTCCATTCGAACTTGTACTCCTGTGTTATGGAATAGTTGTGCATTGCCACACCAATATGCTTTGAAGACACACACACTGATTTGCTATGCAGCAAATCACCTTTTCTAGTTTCTTTCTTTCTTCTTTCTTTCTTTCTTTACAGGCAAATTTGTCCGACATTACATTTGAAAAGTATAACACGTAGAAACTCCAAACTTGGCACAATTATACTTCTATAGATAAAGTCTGGCCTTTTTATAATGAGAGGTCATGCTTTTCAAAATTATGCAAATAAGGGCTAATTAAAGTTTTGAATAAAGGTTTTCAGCCCTTTTAGAGTAAAACGAACAATAATTCAACTCGGGAACAGACAGTAGACACATTGTGTAATTTTAACACCTTTAAAAGAATATGAAGTCATTTTGAACCCTTGCAGAAAAATTTATAGATCACGTTTGTGGCTTAGGTTGGTTTAATTTCGGCATATGTTAGTTTATTATGGGCATATTATGCCCAAATTACCCTCACCTCCGGGTTATATGGGCACTTTCTAATTTTTCAATTTATTCGTGTAAAATAAAATCTGTTTGAATAATAAGAGCAAAATATTGATAAAATGGTACCTTATTCGATGTTTTATAGAAAACAATTGGGTACCTTGTGTTACCTTTCTTCTCTTTTGATTTTTAAGCAAAAATAGTTAGGGGGCCCATATTACCCGACTTTACCCTACTTGTGTGCAGTATATGGATTTTTAGTGCCCCGTGTGTGGGCGTTTAGTAAAGTAATAAAAGTAATACAGAAAACGAAGCAGGAAGGATAAAGTAGGTTTCGTTTTCACACAATCTGCATCAGAAGAAACGAGTTCCTTCACAAACACTAAAAGACATAAAATTCATTGATCACTAGTTTATTGCGATAAGCAACATAATAGATTTACTTTGTCTGTATGCTCAATCCATGTGTGTCTCTTAATACCTGGTTTCCTTCAATGGTAGGTTAGAATGCATCTTTGCCATAGTAGTTTCCTCTGTAAGAAACGCAAATAACAAATATTAGGTCTTTTCGTGTCCCTTAGGAAAGGTTGATTTGCAATTTGCTGCCTAGCGCTTCACACGGAAATAAATACCTGTCTCAATACAAATAACTGAACAGCTTACTCTAAATTTCTATCTTGACTACTCATTGTCGGAAAGCTCTACATCTAAAACCGAAAATGCAAACACTCTCTCTATATGTATTCACAGTGCTATTACATTCACTTACCAAAACACTGGTATGAAAATACATTATGTATATACATACTTAAACAAATGGTGTTTGTAAATATACTGTCCTTGAGCATTGCACATTAGCGATCCATATAGTGGGGAACAGAAATGCCTCAGAAAATTACAATACTTATTTCTATCATTTTATTTTATTTCGCTTTATTGTAGTTTGGCAATTTTATTTTATTCCATTATGTAACCAGTAGCAAATGTTGCCCCTTAAAGATATTAACTCCATTAACTTGAACTGGTTGTTTAATCTATGGACGCATATTTCATCACATAAATGTGTCAGTGACTTTAAAGAGGAACTACCATTTGTGATCTCCCCTAAGCGGATTTTTAAAGTGACAAAATGGAACTAAGAATTTATGTCAAAGGTAACTTACGCTGGGAAATAGTCACAGACAAAATAAACCATATCATAGCCCATCATGAAATTGGAACATTTTTTGTAACCACATCCAACTTTTTTCGTCGCCTTCCATACAATCTGAAGTAGTAAATAAAATACCCCTTTCACATTGCTTATAAAAGATGTCTGTTGAAATTTTGGAAATTCTCAATGCTTTGCCTTTTGCAACAATTAACTGTACTGTCAAAAATGGCTTATAATGTTAGAATGTAGATAATGTTTTAGAGACCTATCCGGTATACGTCATTAAGCAATCAGAATATATAAAGCTCACCCTCCCCCAAACAAAAGTTGATTTAGTTTCCCAGCAGAAGTGTGTAACGGCTAGTAATCATTAAAGAGATGAATATTTAAAAATGGTTTAAGATTTTCACCTGAGTGTAAGAAACGCACCTGAGTGTAATGACCACAGACTTTTGAACAAGATCCAGGATATTTTGGACCTGTCCAGTCATGCTTCTCTTCTCCCCAGGCTTCTATACCGCCGGCTACTCCACCCTTAGCCTCCCAGGCTGAGTGAGCATAGATGTTTTGACCTAATTTTTTTCCAGCCTGACTTCCACATCTGAATTGCAAAAACATCAGTTAAAACCTCTTTTTTCTCAAACTGGCTTTGTCTGATCTCAGTGGAAATTATTAAAATACACAATGATCAATCAAACAGTTTCAAGTACAGCTCATATACAAGATTTGAATATTGATCCAGATCAACAAACAAAACTCAACATAAAACTTATGACCACACATTTTCAGTCATGCAATAATGAAACGCATCAGTCTAATCAACGTTTAATACTAACATAATATTTCGTATATAATTTGCTTTAATAACAACTAAAATTTACGCCGCCAACTATTAACATTAAGTTCAAGGGTGTCCCCATGAAGAGGTATACTGAAGCTTGACAAGAGAGAATGTGGTGTTCACATGCAAATGTACACACTCATCAAAGGGTTCATGTTCATACTGTTCAGATACAAATAATAGAACGTTGTTCTGCCCCACAAACATCTTTAAGTTGCCTTAAGCACAATGACATGGAGAATAATATCAATAGCATTTATTGTTTAGAGCAACACAAAAAGTGAGACAAAGCCGGGTCAGATATATGTCTCATTGTTTTTTTGTGACCGCTTACCAGGACGTCATGGCTTTGCCCAGGTATGTGGAATAATGGAATCATTCTATAAAGCACTGTGAAAACACTATCATTCTCAGTTCCCATGTCAGGTTAGTACAGCCATTGTGTCTTTAATACCTCTCAATTCAAGAGACTATTTCCCGTATTGCAATTATTATTCCTTTTATTAATTTAATTATTTATTATCATGCAATGCATTATAATGCATATCATACCCGTCAAGCTTAGCATGGCCCCATCTGCAAGTGTCTGCAAGATTCTGTGCCCTTATTGCCAGATCATTGTCCCAGGTCTAGATCAAAAATATGCATTGGAATATTGACAGCCATATGTGCACTTTCTAAAGTAGCTACTCTAAGGGTGACACATTACCACTGAAAATGACGCAACCAGTGTTAACTTCTAGCATTTTGTTTCCCACCATTAGCTCACAATTACGTGCAACTCTTCTTGAATGTTAACAAAGATTCTAGGAATGTAACTAAACTCCATAAATTATCCTCGCTATATATAAGTTTTAATATTTAGCAAACCAATGACACGTGTTCAATATGGGTATTTAAAAATAATTTACTGATGATAGCAATGTGAGACTAAACGTCAAACAGATGCAGTGAATTTTTCAGCACCTAAAATTA
>OZ026612.1:37863176-38192176 GCA_964020975.1 Hermodice carunculata
TTACCGTTTCTCATCATGACAAGGTCCGATATTTAAATACTTTTGAAATATACGGTCTGAATTAAATTGCCAAAATAATGAAAAAAATCTAGTCTGGTTCCTTTTATATCGAATGTTTTATTTGACAAATGTTCAATAGAAGCTGTTTTAACTTGTGTCAAGTTTTGTACTTGACCACGTTGCCTAATGCCCTCACATACAAGTGCCGATGGTATAGTTGTTATTGTTTGGTTTTTTTTTTTCCTTTTTTAATTTGAATTTCAATGTGATACCATAACTCTGTCCGCCTGCTTGATATTTCACAAATACTGCCGACTCTCAGGAGGCCACATCCTGGAGAAACCAGACTGTAATTCCCACATTATTTTGGCAATTTGGCGTTTTTATCTAAAGTTTCGTAAAGCAAACTTGGGACTCATAGATGTAGCACATGGCAAGTTTAATCTTTTTTCATGTCAGCAATTGTATTTGCATCATTGGTTTCTTGTCACGTAGGGAAATGGTATATGTACAAGCTCAGACAGAAATATTGATATTTCCTTTGATGTTTCGCAAATATTTGTATGATGGTTGGAAGTTGTGGACGAGCTTTAGCGAAGCATATCTGTGATGTAGTATGTACTATATCCTATGTTCCTTTTCTATCTATCTATCTATCTATCTTTTCCAGTATATTATTCTGTTGCCAAAGATGGTGGTATCGGAATTTTTGGATCTGCAAGGGCTATCTGTCTATCTATCTATCTATCTATCTATCTATCTATCTATCTATCTATCTATCTATCTATCTATCTATCTATCTATCTATCTATCTATATGTCTGTCTGTCTGTCTATCTCTCTGTCTGTCTGTCTGTCTGTCTGTCTGTCTGCTGGCCTTACTGTCTGTCTGTCTCACCGGTCAAACCACCCATCCATCCATCCATCCAGCGAGCCAGCCAGCCAGCCAGTCATCTATCTCTCTATCTATATATCTATTTATCTATATATCTCCTTTGCATCAAAGATATACATTCTAAACTTCATAGTCCAAGGTTAAACTAGTTATTTTTATTACAAATACAGTGTAACATTTGTGTTCCTTCGTTAACATTATTTGGTATTAATTTTTGGCATATTATTCTGTTGCTCAAGATGGTGGTATCAAATTTGTTGATCTACAAAGTTTCTGAAACATTATAATTATTTAAGCATGAGCATTTGCATTAAGTATGGTGTGTGTACCTACAGCTGCGATTTTTGATATTTTATTGGAAAATATGTAAGAAAGATCCTTGCCAAATGATAACTGTTTATATATGTATACATATATATATACATATATATATGTATGTGTGTGTGTGTGTGTGTGTGATTATGATATAGTTCTATGTACATGAAAAGCTAATAAAGGATATTTAAAATGTAAAATGATTTACCAAAATTCAGGAATTAGGTATTTCAATACTGATATTATTAGTGATGATTATGTTTGCTGTGATGCTCTTTTGGTGTGTTTAATATTTTGCCCTTGTTGGATTTGTGCTGCAAGTTGTCATAATGGTCAATGTAGTGCTTCACAGAATGAAGAGTGCATTATCATATGAACGTCCTTGCTTGTTAACCCTAAATAATTAAAGAGGAAAAATATGCTCTGATTGCATGATGAGGCAAGGGACTGCATGTTTATTTATTTATTTATTTATTTATTTATTTATTTATTTATTTATTTATTTATTTATTTATTTATTTATTTATTTATTTATTTATTTATTTATTTATTTATTTATTTATTTATCTATTTATTTATTTAATTTTTTTGTTGATCAAATTGTTTAGTTTATGTCATATCACCTTAAACATTTTCCACTATGGCAGTGCAAGTTGCTGCCGGGACTTGATAGACAAAATAGTACATATTGCATCTCAAAGAAGTGTATGGATGGAAAAGACACAGCAGATTTTCGCTGGTTGAACTTTCGTATATCATATTGGGAATTTAGATCTTTGAATTGGAGAAAAGGAACATAGGATATAGTACATACTACATCACAGATATGCTTCGCTAAAGCTCGTCCACAACTTCCAACCATCATACAAATATTTGCGAAACATCAAAGGAAATATCAATATTTCTGTCTGAGCTTGTACATATACCATTTCCCTACGTGACAAGAAACCAATGATGCAAATACAATTGCTGACATGAAAAAAGATTAAACTTGCCATGTGCTACATCTATGAGTCCCAAATTTGCTTTACGAAACTTTAGATAAAAACGCCAAATTGCCAAAATAATGTGGGAATTATAGTCTGGTTTCTCCAGGATGTGGCCTCCTGAGAGTCGGCAGTATTCGTGAAATATCAAGCAGGCGGACAGAGTTATGGTATCACATTGAAATTCAAATTAAAAAAGGAAAAAAAAAAAAAAGCAAACAATAACAACTATACCATCGGCACTTGTATGTGAGGGCATTAGGCAACGTGGTCAAGTACAAAACTTGACACAAGTTAAAACAGCTTCTATTGAACATTTGTCAAATAAAACATTCGATATAAAAGGAACCAGACTAGATTTTTTTCATTATTTTGGCAATTTAATTCAGACCGTATATTTCAAAAGTATTTAAATATCGGACCTTGCCATGATGAGAAACGGTAAACTGGTGGTGAAGGTGGTTACAGACACCCATGTCCATAGTTTTCCTTACATTGTTCACCTTCTGTGGGAATTGCACAGCACTGATGTCAATCGACAGCAGCCCCTGCAAAATTGCTGGTTGTTAGATCCTGAATTATAATTTATTCATTGTCAATTCGATCAACATGCCAACATCCCAAGAGGAAAGCGCTCGACAAAACTTACATTGGTGACTCATTCTCTATATAACTGAGAGATAAAACAAATGCACCACAAAGCTACACGCAGGTGGGGGTCGCCAAAGATAGGCCTACTGAGGTACTATTCAAATTTATGCTGTATGAGAACTCCAAAAGCATCATTGACAAGTGCATAGGCTTAGACAAAAATCGTAAATAGACAAAATTATTCCCCATCAAGGTCGATTTTATATTGTTATAATAGGTGGTCATATTTAAGTATCCATGCAGTGTAAAATTACTACTGGGTGGCCGCTTCAATATAACCAAATTTTAGTCAATCTATTTAACACTATTTATCCATTTTTATTTCTGAACCACTTCAGTATAACCCAATTTCAGTCAATAGATTTAATACTGTTTATGCATTTTTATTTGTAAGTGATAGAGTTTGATAAGATCAAAGTTCCATTGTTTTGCATAAGCCATGCATGAATCAAGTTTCTAGAACTTGGCTACTATCTTGCAAGACATGCAAAATTTCCAGGACTGGCCTTACAGTCCTAGCTACATGCTTATTTTACCAGGAATTTACATACGTTCATAGGAATATGTTAACACTCCCAATGCTATTACTCAAATATGAATGAAATGAGTAATATCAATAACATTTGACATAAAAAAATGCTCAGATCACTCTTGTCACAAGATTTGAATGTGCTGCTTCTATATTGAAAAAAAAAATGAAAATATGATTACATAGCAAAGTTGTGTGTATTTGCGTGTGTAAGTGTGTGTGTGTCTGTGTGTGTGCGTGTATTTGTGTTTGTGTCTGTGGTGACTCTTGCGTTGGTACAAGGTAGGAGACAGAAGCTGGATGTTGGAAACGTTTGGTAGTGTGTTGGTAGTGTGTTGACCTTTAACTACTCTAAATTATTGTCCTATGTCATGCACTCCACTCTTCTTGTGTGTGTGTGTGTGTGTGTGTGTGTGTGTGTGCATGCGTGTGGTGACTCTCTTGTTGGTACAAGGTAGGAGACAGAAGCTGGATGTTGGCGAAGTTTAATGTGTCAACCTTTAACTACTCTAAATTATCATCTTATGCCATGTACTGCACTTTTCTTATATTTACTAGAGTTCCACTCTGAAGGGTTTTGTCCCACCCCGAGCAATGGATCCTCACAAAAGGGACCATCTGAGTAATATGGCCCTTAAAATATTGGCAACTGTCAACTGGCTTACTAATTATATGGGACTGGCACCCTTCTATTTAGCTCTGTGTATAGCTATTTGTGGTTTTATCAATATATCTCATTAAAAAGGAAAAAAAAAAATCAAGAGATCAATATGAATTACTCAGGCCCAACTACGTATCCTAGCGCCATAGATTTAACCATTTCACATTGAAATAAGACTTAGTCAACAGGTCGCCCTTCTCTGGGACAGAGCACTGTCCAATGCTATGGTTTATCTAATATTGTCAACTTAATTGCCTGTTTGTGTTGAAATAAGTCAATACATTGAAGCAGATGACATCTGACTAGTAGCGAATTTTAGCAGGTTAAAGCGGAAATACGAATTTATAACATGAATGTTATTCTCGGTATGTTTCTCTGTGATGCAAAATAACGAAACAAAAGCAATAAGTTTAAATTACATGAATGAAAATTCTAAATTAATTTACTGATTTGATACAGACATCTGACTCAGCATTGTTACGTGGCATACCCACAAGTTCTCATGCGTTTTGTGTGGAGTTTCGTGAAGCACACTTGGAACTGAAACATGTAGCATGTACCAAGTTTCATCTTTGTTCCATCAAATAACTTTTGAACTGGCATCGTTCTTTCCTCGTCACTTGCGGAAATGGTATATGTATAAACTCAGACAGGAAGGTTGATAATTGCTTTGATGCTTCTCAGATATTTGTATAATGGTTGGAAATTGTGGTCAAACTCTCGTAAAGCATGTCTGTGATGTAGTAAGCACTATTTACCATGCTCATGCGTTCCAATTCAAAGATCTAAGTCCCCGATATCATACATGAAAGTTCAGCTGGCAAATATTTGCTGTTTTTCCCAATTTTGACCTCCTTCATGATGCAACATGTTCTATTGTGTCTAAAAATTCCCTATGAGAGCTTACACTAAATGGATGGATGGATGGATGGATGGGTGGGTGGGTTGGTGGATGGATGGATGGATGGATAGATGGATAGATAGGTAGATAGATAAACAGATAGACAGACAGGCAGACAGACAGACAGAAAGATAGATAGATAGATAGATAGATAGTTCTATTGTGTCTAAAAATTCCCTATGAGAGCTTACATTAAATGGGGGATGGATAGATGGATAGATAGACAGACAGACAGACAGACAGGCAGGCAGACAGATAGATAGACAGACAGACAGACAGACAGATACATAGATAGATATAGATAGATAGATAGATAGATAGATAGATAGATAGATAGATAGATAGGTAGGTAGGTAGGTAGGTAGGTAGGTAGGTAGGTAGATAGATAGATAGATAGATAGATAGAAAGAAAGATAGATAGATAGATAGATAGATAGATAGATAGATAGATAGATAGATAGATAGATAGATAGATAGATAGATAGATAGATAGATAGATAGATAGATAGATAGATAGATAGATAGATAGATAGATAGATAGATAGATAGATAGATAGATAGATAGATAGATAGATAGATAGATAGATAGCCTTTGCAGATCAAAAATTCTGATACCACCATCTTTCGCAACAGAATATTATCCTACAAAAGTAACACCAAATAATGTTGAATAATGAACATTAATGTTACACTGTATTCTCAATAATCATTACTAGTTCAACCTTTCATATGATATTTAGAATGTATGTCTTTGATGCACATTATATCGTGAGAAAAATGGATAACTCATAGTATGCCGGAAACAAAGTTACTCTGATCCAGTCAACATTCATGCTGAAATCGAAACATGAAAGAAATTAAGTCGAGTTTTCTGGCATCCATGCTGTTAGAATGTAAACATCACTTTTCCGTAGTTATGATGAAACAGTATCACAAGGGCACAAACCATCTGGACATACAGAGAGATTAAACAGATACCGTGGCTCTAATTTTGGGACCAGATGTTGTTTCAAAAGATGTAAAAACTCCCTGATATTTCATATAAATATAGCTGTATTCCATCCGAAGAACTTGAACTGATCTTCTAACCAAGAGGATGAAGTGCATCCAGATTGTGGTTCTTCTGCTGGTAGCTGTGGTCATTCCAAAGGTTTATAACCAACCTTTGGGTGAACTTAAAGGTAGGTAGCAATTAATTAAATCAGCAGTTTGCTGGGCAAATGGGCCATAACCATAAAAAAAAATTTAGTGTTCCCCATTTTTTGTTTTGTTCGCTTTAATAAGGATTAGCGCTTTTACCAAATTATACTATAAAATGTAGCTATTATTGTGTATGATATTTAAATGGCCTCAGGAGAAAGTCTAATATGGTAATGACACTGTCTAATTGATGGAAATAAAGCATCCTAAACTGATTGCATAGAATACAGGGTTTTCTCTTTGCCACACTGGCTTTGAAAACATATATAATGCAAGATGGGTGTACATTTATGCCAATATATTTTATACAGGAATAGTTGAGATCTGAAAGATTTACATATCTGTTTAAGTTATTACAGTTTACATTTATATTGTTCTTTCTTCTTTGTTGATCAACTTGTGTCCTGTTTCATTTTTGTTAGTGTTTGCACATGCACGCACACGTGTGTGTGTGTGTGTGTGTGTGTGTTTGTGTTAATTTGAATGTTTTGCGAAAAATGAAGTGAAAAAAATTGGGTCAGGGAGAATGTTAGGTTAATATACCAGCAAACTCATATCATAGTCATCATCGTCGTCATCGGAGTCGTCGTCATTTTTGCATATTGGTTTGGCAAGAGGCACATGTTCTGATTTATACTCATACAGTGGGTTAAAGATGAAGGCATATTGAAGTAAAAGAACATACATGTTACAATTTGATGCAAACATACTATTTTTTTATTTTACTCTATCATGTCTATTACTATTGTTTTTATATTCATTTTAATTTTTATTTTCGGACCCGTTTGGTGAATCATTTAGAGTAACTTTTTTTCTGTATCTTAGTACTGGACTGAACGTCACCATGAGGGCAAATTAGATGCTAACTTCACTAACTGTTCATTAAGTTGCACATTTATAAATTGTTGCCCTGATACATCTCTTTTCCTCTCACCAGAATGATCAGAACATAGAGTTTTCAATTCTCCAAACCCGATGATTTAGAGATTGTTACAGACAGGATTAAATTGTACTGAAACAGAATCCTATTACATACTCATATCTCAATTCTTCAACACTCAAAAAAAAATTAGTAATGAATTTAAAAAACTAATGCATCCCGTTTCATGATACTAGAACTAACCCTTCAACGACGTGGAACCTGCTCCGGGTCATCAAAGGTTAAGAAAGCTGAAATATCAAAAATACTTCAAGAGCATAACAGATATCGCAGCGAAGTGAGATCTCCAGGATTGGTAAGCATTTAGAATATATGTACATCGTTCCAAAATTAACATGTAACTTAAAACTAGAGTGGCATTCACACAGTATTGTCATATCATCTAATAGGGATAGTAATCCATATTTCAACTAGTAATCCCATTGTGTCTGTCTTGATGCCTGATAATTTTAGGTGCTGAAAAATTCACTGCATCTGTTTGACGTTTAGTCTCACATTGCTATCATCAGTAAATTATTTTTAAATACCCATATTGAACACGTGTCATTGGTTTGCTAAATATTAAAACTTATATATAGCGAGGATAATTTATGGAGTTTAGTTACATTCCTAGAATCTTTGTTAACATTCAAGAAGAGTTGCACGTAATTGTGAGCTAATGGTGGGAAACAAAATGCTAGAAGTTAACACTGGTTGCGTCATTTTCAGTGGTAATGTGTCACCCTTAGAGTAGCTACTTTAGAAAGTGCACATATGGCTGTCAATATTCCAATGCATATTTTTGATCTAGACCTGGGACAATGATCTGGCAATAAGGGCACAGAATCTTGCAGACACTTGCAGATGGGGCCATGCTAAGCTTGACGGGTATGATATGCAGTATAATGCATTGCATGATAATAAATAATTAAATTAATAAAAGGAATAATTGCAATACGGGAAATAGTCTCTTGAATTGAGAGGTATTAAAGACACAATGGCTGTACTAACCTGACATGGGAACTGAGAATGATAGTGTTTTCACAGTGCTTTATAGAATGATTCCATTATTCCACATACCTGGGCAAAGCCATGACGTCCTGGTAAGCGGTCACAAAAAAACAATGAGACATATATCTGACCCGGCTTTGTCTCACTTTTTGTGTTGCTCTAAACAATAAATGCTATTGATATTATTCTCCATGTCATTGTGCTTAAGGCAACTTAAAGATGTTTGTGGGGCAGAACAACGTTCTATTATTTGTATCTGAACAGTATGAACATGAACCCTTTGATGAGTGTGTACATTTGCATGTGAACACCACATTCTCTCTTGTCAAGCTTCAGTATACCTCTTCATGGGGACACCCTTGAACTTAATGTTAATAGTTGGCGGCGTAAATTTTAGTTGTTATTAAAGCAAATTATATACGAAATATTATGTTAGTATTAAACGTTGATTAGACTGATGCGTTTCATTATTGCATGACTGAAAATGTGTGGTCATAAGTTTTATGTTGAGTTTTGTTTGTTGATCTGGATCAATATTCAAATCTTGTATATGAGCTGTACTTGAAACTGTTTGATTGATCATTGTGTATTTTAATAATTTCCACTGAGATCAGACAAAGCCAGTTTGAGAAAAAAGAGGTTTTAACTGATGTTTTTGCAATTCAGATGTGGAAGTCAGGCTGGAAAAAAATTAGGTCAAAACATCTATGCTCACTCAGCCTGGGAGGCTAAGGGTGGAGTAGCCGGCGGTATAGAAGCCTGGGGAGAAGAGAAGCATGACTGGACAGGTCCAAAATATCCTGGATCTTGTTCAAAAGTCTGTGGTCATTACACTCAGGTGCGTTTCTTACACTCAGGTGAAAATCTTAAACCATTTTTAAATATTCATCTCTTTAATGATTACTAGCCGTTACACACTTCTGCTGGGAAACTAAATCAACTTTTGTTTGGGGGAGGGTGAGCTTTATATATTCTGATTGCTTAATGACGTATACCGGATAGGTCTCTAAAACATTATCTACATTCTAACATTATAAGCCATTTTTGACAGTACAGTTAATTGTTGCAAAAGGCAAAGCATTGAGAATTTCCAAAATTTCAACAGACATCTTTTATAAGCAATGTGAAAGGGGTATTTTATTTACTACTTCAGATTGTATGGAAGGCGACGAAAAAAGTTGGATGTGGTTACAAAAAATGTTCCAATTTCATGATGGGCTATGATATGGTTTATTTTGTCTGTGACTATTTCCCAGCGTAAGTTACCTTTGACATAAATTCTTAGTTCCATTTTGTCACTTTAAAAATCCGCGTAGGGGAGATCACAAATGGTAGTTCCTCTTTAAAGTCACTGACACATTTATGTGATGAAATATGCGTCCATAGATTAAACAACCAGTTCAAGTTAATGGAGTTAATATCTTTAAGGGGCAACATTTGCTACTGGTTACATAATGGAATAAAATAAAATTGCCAAACTGCAATAAAGCGAAATAAAATAAAATGATAGAAATAAGTATTGTAATTTTCTGAGGCATTTCTGTTCCCCACTATATGGATCGCTAATGTGCAATGCTCAAGGACCCTATTTACAAACACCATTTGTTTAAGTATGTATATACATAATGTATTTTCATACCAGTGTTTTGGTAAGTGAATGTAATAGCACTGTGAATACATATAGAGAGAGTGTTTGCATTTTCGGTTTTAGATGTAGAGCTTTCCGACAATGAGTAGTCAAGATAGAAATTTAGAGTAAGCTGTTCAGTTATGTGTATTGAGACAGGTATTTATTTCCGTGTGAAGCTCTAGGCAGCAAATTGCAAATCAACCTTTCCTAAGGGACACGAAAAGACCTAATATTTGTTATTTGCGTTTCTTACAGAGGAAACTACTATGGCAAAGATGCATTCTAACCTACCATTGAACGAAACCAGGTATTAAGAGACACACATGGATTGAGCATACAGACAAAGTAAATCTATTATGTTGCTTATCGCAATAAACTAGTGATCAATGAATTTTATGTCTTTTAGTGTTTGTGAAGGAACTCGTTTCTTCTGATACAGATGGTGTGAAAACGAAACCTACTTTATCCTTCCTGCTACGTTTTCTGTATTACTATTATTACTTTACTAAACGCCCACACACGGGGCACTGAAAATCCATATACTGCACACAAGTAGGGTAAAGTCGGGTAATATGGGCCCCCTAACTATTTTTGCTTAAAAATCAAAAGAGAAGAAAGGTAACACAAGGTATCCAATTGTTTTCTATAAAACATCGAATAAGGTACCATTTTATCAATATTTTGCTCTTATTATTCAAACAGATTTTATTTTACACAAATAAATTGAAAAATTAAAAAGTGCCCATGTAACCCGGAGGTGAGGGTAGTTTGGGCATAATATGCCCATAATAAACTAACATATGCCGAAATTAAACCAACCTAAGCCACAAACGTGATCTATAAATTTTTCCGCAAGGGTTCAAAATGACTTCATATTCTTTTAAAGGTGTTAAAATTACACAATGTGTCTACTGTCCGTTCCCGAGTTGAATTATTGTTCGTTTTACTCTAAAAGGGCTGAAAACCTTTATTCAAAACTTTAATTAGCCCTTATTTGCATAATTTTGAAAAGCATGACCTCTCATTATAAAAAGGCCAGACTTTATCTATAGAAGTATAATTGTGCCAAGTTTGGAGTTTCTACGTGTTATACTTTTCAAATGAAATGTCGGACAAATTTGCCTGTAAAGAAAGAAAGAAAGAAGAAAGAAAGAAACTAGAAAAGGTGATTTGCTGCATAGCAAATCAGTGTGTGTGTCTTCAAAGCATATCGGTGTGGCAATGCACAACTATTCCATAACACAGGTGTACAAGTTCGAATGGAATCTCTATCTATTATAGCTTTGAAGTTATTAGAGATTTAAAATTTCTAATGGTGCTATTTAGCATAATTTAAATTGCTGCAACTTTTAGTTTTAATTCATTAGGTGCGCAATGGTCAACAACCCCCTAGTAGAAGTTGGTCACATGTAGATTGCGCAGTGTTACAATACCCAAATTTAAACTCAACATGAACCAAATAGGATGAAAATTGACCAAGTTATGGCAAGATGAAACTTTCAAAGGGCCAAGTGACCTTGACCTTTGCCCTTTCGAGGTTACATGTTCTTATAAAAATGTGCAGTGTTGCAATACCTACAATTTGAGTCCAACTTGATTAGAATTAGATGGATGAAACTTTCAAAGGTCCAAATGACCTTGACCTTTGACCTTTAGAGGTCACATGTAAAATTCAAAATGTGTAGTGTTACCATAGCTACCATTTGAGCCCAACATGATCAAAATTGGATAAAAATTGACCAAGTTATGACTAGAAGAAAGTTACCATGGAAGGTGGCCTTTGACCTTGATATGACCTTTGACCTTGAGATGACCTCTATCTGAAGCAAGCCTTGATCTCAAAAATGACATTTTGACTTATAATTGACCTTTGACCTTGTCATGACCTTTGACCTTGACATGACCTTTGACCTTGACATGACTTTTGACCTTCACATGACCTTGACCTTTGTGATGACCTTTACCTTGCTATGATCGAACTCCTATACACTCGGAACCACATCTACTATAGTATATAAGATATCGAAGATTTAAAACTTTAATTAGCCCTCATTTGCATAATTTTGAAAAGCATGACCTCTCATTATAAAAAGGCCAGACTTTATCCATAGAAGTATAATTGTGCCAAGTTTGGAGTTTCTACATATAATACTTTTCAAATGAAATGTCGGACAAATTTGCCGGTAAAGAAAGAAAGAAAGAAAGAAAGAAAGTAAGAAAGAAAGAATTCCTAGAAAAACAGAAAAGTGTGTGCTGACTGTGTGCTGACACACACACTTTAATAAAGAATTCCTAGAAAAACAGAAAAGTGTGTGCTGACACACACACTTTAATAAAACAAAGGAGCAGTATATTAGTCTTCACTAGATCGCCACCTTAAACAAGATAATATTACCAGTAACTCAGCCCTAAATCTATGCTGACATAAAGAATCGTTCAGGCTTACCGTAGAAATATGTAGGCATATTAAGAATAGTACATAGGCCTGGGTAATTCAGCCAGCGAAGTAGACCCTACTGTTATTTTTACTGAATGCTACATAAGAAATAGGCTATAGGCCTAGATGAAATAGGCGTAGTTGGCCTCGGGCCTGAGCCTAGATGAAATAGTTGGCCTCGGACCTCATAACCATGTGGCTTGTGGTAGGCCTACCCTATAATAGGTCTACCTTCAGTGCTTTCGTAGGCCTGTAATCTTAGACAGGTAAAGCAGGGTATGTTACGGGTATTATGGGTCTGTGCGTATAATATGGGTCTCTCGTGTGTTTAATATGGGTCCCCTCTGTATAATATGGGCACACCCTGCCCATATTACATGCACGTGACATGCCTTAGGTTCTGACCTTCACCAAGAAAATTTTAATCATGTGATCCAATGATCGGCCATCAGTGAACAAAATGAACATTTCTTTGTCATAAAACATTCCCTTTTTCCACTGTAGATCATGCATTTTGTGTCAGGAAGGGGTGAAAAACCTTTTGACATGGTCAACACAAGGCCACGGGTCATGTTTATCATTAATTCGTCAAGGGTCATGCAATGGTGACAATATGGGAGAATAAATTGAAACAAAATATTATTTAGATTTAAAGTGATTTACATTTTCTCTTGCCTTAGACGTTCAGCAAAAACAAGCAAAAGCAGACTTCAAAAAAAAAAAGAAAAACAATACAAGGGCAACGTCACATCACAGAGTGTGTAAAACATATTTATCAACTTGGATATTTTTTAACGTGTCAAAACTGTGTGATTCCACTACATCACTATCCAAGCAGAAATGATAAATTTTACTTATCCATCTTCAACATACATACATACATACATACATGCATACATACATACATACATACATACATACATACATACATACATACATACATTATGTGCTTAAGTGCAAGTGACTTGAGCTGGTCCTCAATTCCAGGCATGAAGCCTCAAGGTAGATGGTCCAGGCCTCTGTTAGTTTGCCCAGGCCTAATGGCCAGGTGCTAACTGGTCTCCATGGAGGGCGGGGGGGGGGGTGGTTGACCAGTCAGGCCAGGCTTAGACTACCAGTTATCCTCGAATTGAGGCTCCCTTGGGGGAGAATAGGCCTTCCATGGATTCTCCATGGACTGTGGTAAGGTGTTCCTATGCTTGGGTCCCATACATATATCCACCATAGCTCAGTCAAGCAGAACTGTGGTGAGTGCCCCCCCCCCCCTCCTCCACCCGTCAGCCTGTTCCTCCTGCTGCCGGCTGTGCTCTGCTGGTCAGACAACAGGATGGCACCTTGGTGATCACTCCAGTAGTGACCCCCAAGGAACAAAGGGGGAGGAAGGAAGCTGGCTGTAGCGACAGGTTGAGTCCATGTGACGCTGTTGGCATCATCGCTCCTTGTTGCACCGCCTGGTTTCCCTTCCTGGGCCCAGCCACGGAAAGCTGCAGCTGTCCAGACAGAGGCTTCTACCCAAATATTGATGGGCAAGGTGGAAGCTCTGTTGGCCATTTTCGGCGAGCGGTTGGACAGGTTGGAGTGCACCATTTCTTTCGGAGAATGTTGGTACGGTCTTCCTTCCCCTGCCCCCTCCAAGGCGCCTGGCCCCTCTTTTAATTTAAGAGCCATGCTGAGTCGTCTTCAGAGGCGGCTGCACCAAACCCCAAGGTGGCTAATGCAGGGAGGGAAGTGGCTCCAACGGAGCTTCCTGTGATGGTGGCAGCTGCTCCTGGGCCCTTTGAGGGCCAGGGCTTTGACAGCACGGTAATCCATGGGATCCACCATAGGAGGGAGAAGAAGGGCAGCGGGTTCCTGTGTCAAACTAGCAACAGGATGAACTGCCTGATACTGTTCGAGATTAGGTCTACTAGGCACGAAGCCCTAAAAGGCCCACTGAGAAATGCGCTGACCTATAGGCCTGCATTGGATCTGATCACGAGAGCGCCAGAACACTGTGGCTGTTCTGATGGGATCCAGAAGGCTTAACACACAAGTATCATAACCTAAGCAAAGGAGCCAGTTTCATTTACAAAGGCGTACATGCCATCCTCTAGCACTATCATGTCACAAAAGTTGTGCTTGGCAAAAGTCATAGATGATTGCCGGCGGCAGGCCCGCAGAAAGTCAACAACCACAACGTTCCGCAGGGTACGCCAGGAGGTATTGAAGGTTTGTATCTTATGATCTCTCATTCTCTGGCTGAGACAAGCTGCGAGGCGCCAGGCCTTTCTAACAAGGTCTCATAGACTTTAAGGGTTGTCTGCTAAATCTGATATTGTGTTTCGGCAACCTTTCGCGGGTTACTCAGTGGTAGAGGGAGGGCGGACCTCAATCCTCCAAGTCCGTCCGAGCAGGAAAGGTACCAGCAAAGAGCTCTCAATGGGCACAGGGCTCTCTCAAGAGGAAGAGCAGCACCATTGCATGGAGGGTAAAACCCTTAAAAGCTGTAGCCAGATCTCAAGCCACTTGGTTCTTTGCAAGGAAGCCAAAGTGAGGCCTCAGGGTCACCTGGGAGTGGTCATCTGACCATTGGAGTCGTTATAAGCCAGAGCGTGGATCTTGCTTCTCCTAGGCCCCGAAGCAAGTGTTAATAGAGAACAAGTTTTCCACGTCCAGTATTTGAGGGAAACCCACCTAGGGTCCTGAAGGCAATCAAAGGGCCACTTCTTCAGCATGACTAAAACCAGCGCAGGACCAGCAGTTCGCAAAATTTTGCGAGAATCTATTTGGATTTTGTCAATTAGTTTTCTTTTTAAAGAAAGACAAGTTTAGGAGAATCGTTACGAGAATGGATTCTCGTCAAAATTCTGGCCCTGCAGCGGTAGGTCTCACCTGGGCAGGACCTGTCGCATCCCTGGCCTGTCGGTGTAGAAGAACACGATGAGCACTGTCCAGGACGTTAGCAAAGTTTGAAGAGATGGCTGATCAAAACCCCTCCACTGTTCTCGAGCTCTTGCCCAAAACTACCCACTGATATAACAGGAAGTCAGTTTTATGTATTACGTAATTAAGTGCAATTTTGATCTGCAGGCTCAATTCTCTGGCATTGATGGCCAAGCTACACCCTGCCACTACAAAATCACCTTTTCAACTTTCCAAGCATGGTGACCTCACAAAAAACAGATCAAGGTCACTGATATTACATAGCATTTTACCTTTGGCCATGGTCTATATATCCTATAAATTTGGCAGGTCTAATCCAATTTCTATTCCAAATATGGAATTTTAAATCTTAAAACATATTTTGGCTTATAATTTCTGTCCATTTATAGGTGACGCCACTACTATCATCAGCAATTTAGACTTTAATCTTCACGATCCCACCAATTTGGTGAAGATCTACCAAAAATTAAAGATACTAACAGTTACAGTGTTAACAAGATTTTAACATTTTGTTGACCCCTACATTACATAATAATTTAGGTGACGCCACCAATATCACAAGGGGCCTAGATTTCCAAGTTACATGGCCTGAAAGTTGGAGGCACATTTTTAGCACAGCTGAGCTTATCTTATGGTCTTCCGTCCATCGTCCGTCAACAATTCACATGTTCGACTTCTTTTCTGAAACTGACAGCCAGATCCACTTCAAACTTGGTGGGGATGTGCCTTGGGTGGGTGTCTACCAAGTTTGTTCAAATGGTCAAATGGTTTGGATTTTTATGAATTTTTTTTTGTTCTTAAAAAATCTTCTCCAAAACCACTCATCTAATTGCTTTGATATCACACAGAAACACTCCTTAGGACTCCTAGTTCTTGATTTGTTCACCAGGTGGTGATGCAATTTTTTTATATTTTTTTTATGAATTTTTGCATGTTATAGCTATTTTTGACTTCTTCTCCAGAACTGTCACTCAGATTAAACTGAAACATGGTGAATATGTTCCTTGTAGGAGGGTCAAACAAAGTTGTTCACTATGTGGGAATGCTGCAGATTCCTGATTCGCAACGATTTTTTCAATTCAGGTACTTATCGGTGAACGCAGCTTTTCTATTGATTACTATGGAAGTCAATGGACATTCTAATGCCAATTCACATTTTCGACTACTTCTCCAAAACCCTCATCAAGATTAATTTCAAACTTGGTGGCAATGTACCTTGGGTGGCTTTCTACCAGGTTTGTTGAAATGGTCATGAATTTTAATTCTTTTTTTGTTTGTTCTTTTTTGGACAAATCTTAACAAATCTTCTCCGACACCGCTTACCCAATTGCTTTGATATTACACAGGACGACACCTAGGGACTCCTTGTTCTTAATTTGTTCAACAGGTGGCCCTGCAAATTTTTTCTAATTTTTTATGATTTTGTGTGTGTGTGTGTGTGTGTGTGTGTGTGTGTTACAGCTATTCTCTACTTCTTCGCCAGAACCGTCACTCAGATTAAGCTTAAACGTGGTGGATATGTTCCTTGTGGAAAGGTCAAACAATGTTGTTCACTATGTGGGAATGCTGCAGATTCCTGATGTTTAACGATTTTTTCAATTCGGCTACTTTTTAGTAAATGCACCTTTCCTGTTGCTTTTTGGATTTTTGGATTTTTTAATGATTTTTTTTCAGAAATCTTTACAAAAGTTTAAATAGGAAAGTTTAACATGGGAATTTCTTGTAATGGTTATAACTTAAAAATTTTGGCCAGACTTACTTCAAACTTGGTGGGGATGTGCCTTGGGTGGATCTCTACCAAGTTTGTTCAAATGGACACGCGCTATTGAGTTTTGGATTTTTTTATGAATTTTTTGTTCTTTTGGGGGCAAACCTTAACAAGAGGACTGCAACAGTCCTGTGCTCAACTGACTAACTTACCCTATAACCTTGGGAATGAGGTCAAGGTCACTGATCTATTCTGAATCTAATTTTCATAGAGGGCCATCCCCATGTGCAAGATCAAAGTCACAGTACAAATACTTCTCATGTTATCACGCGACCAGAAAAACCCATGTTAGTGGCCCTGTGACCTTGAGAATGAGGTCAAGGTCACTAATGTACAGTCTTGATCTTTCCTAAATAGAGGACCACCAACAAGTTCAACATCAAGGTCCTACCTTCCACAGTTCTCAAGTTACAAAATGAAAAGCAAAATTACTGTAAGTGTCTGGGTCCCAGTGACCTTGGGAATGAGGTTAAGGTCACCCATGTACTGTCTAAGTCTGGCCTCTGCTCAGGAAAACCACCATGTTCAACATCAAGTCCAAGTTCAAATAGCTCTCAACTTGCCAGGTGAACAGTAAAATTTGAGCAAGTGGCCCTATGACCTTGGGGGTGAGTTCAAGGTCACTCATCTACTGTCTAAGTCTGGCCCTTAGTAAGGACAACTAGCATGTGCAATATGAATGTCTTACCCTTAATAGTTCCCAAGTAACCCTATAAACAGTGAATTTCATGCACCCTCGCCTTTTGACCTTGGAAATGAGGTCAAGGTCACTCATCTGCAGTACATGTATCACCCTCATACCTAGAAGTGTCCCTATGCTATTTCAAAGCAATTGGCGGAGTATATACAAGGATAAAGACTTTTGAAGATTTGGCCAAAAAATGAACAGAAAAAAAACAAAACAAAAAATCATAAAAAATCCAAAAAACACTGGACTGTGCCCATTTGAACAAACTTGGTAGATACCCACCCAAGGAACACCCCCACCAAGTTTGAAGTGAATCTAACAGATGGTTTCGCAGAAGAAGTAAAAAATTGTCAATTAGCATTACAAACCCTAATGACTTTGCAATCCCCATTGACTTGCATTGTAATCAATAGGCATGTAAAATCAACAAGAAAAATTAAAAAAAAAAAAAAAAAAAAAAAAATCACTGGACCGTGAAGATTTGAATAAACTTGGTAGAAACCCACCCAACACACATCCCCACAAAGTTTGAAGTGAATCTGATTAATGGTTTTCAGATGAGGTTGAAAATGTAAACTATCATTGCAATTCCCTTTGACTAACATAGTAAACAATAGGAATGTATGCATTGACCAATAAGTACCTGAATTGAAAAATTCGTTAAAAATCAGGGATTCACAGCAATGCCACCTGGTGAAGAACCTTGTGTGACCCTTCCACAAGGTCCCAAGAAGTGTCCCTATTCAATTTCCAAGTAATTGGCAATGCGGTTTTGGAGAAGTAGATTTTTTAAGATTTCCCACAAAAATGAACAAAATAATTCATTAAAAATAAAAAAATCACTGGACCATGACCATTTGAATAAACTTGGTAGAGACCCACTCAAGACACATCCCCACCAAGTTTGAAGTGAATCTGGTAAACGGTTCTGGAGATGAGGTCAAAAATGTAAATTACTATTGCAATTCCCATTGGCTTACATTGTAAACAATAGGAATGTATGCACTGACCAACAAGTACCCAAATTGAAAAATTCGTCAAAAATCAGCGATCCACCGCAACGCCACCTGATGAACAGCCTTGTGTGAACCTTCCACAAAGAACACATCCACTAAGTTTCAGCACAATCTGAGAGATTGTGTTGGAGAAGAAGTTGAAAATAGCAAAAACGTACAAAAATTCATAAAAAAAAAAGAAAAAAATTGAAGCACAACCTGTTGAACAAATTAAAGTCTGGGGGTCCCCAAAAGTGTCCCTATACAATGTCAAAGTAATTGGCCAAGCAGTTTCAGAGAAGATTTTTTAAGATGTCCCCCTCCCCCCCCCCCCCCAAAAAAAATGAACACACAAAAAAAAAAAAACAAAAAAAAAAAAACAAAAATCCAAAAATCACTGGACCATGACCATTTGAACAAACCTGGTAGAAATCCACCCAAGGTACATTGCCACAACGTTTGAAGTCAATCTGGATGACGGTTTTGGAGAAGTCAAAAATGTCAATTAGCATTAGAATGTCCATTGACTTACATAGTGATCAATAGGAAAGCTGCATTGACCGACAAGTACCCGAATTGAAAAAACTGTTAGTGAACAACTTTGTTTGAGCCTTCTACAAGGACCATATCCACCAAGTTTCAGCTTAATCTGAGTAACAGTTCTGGAGAAGAAGTCGAAAATAGCAAAAACACAAAAAAATAATAAACAAGAGGCCTGTCTGAACAGCCCATGCTCAGCTGATCTTGACATTCATCACACTTGCAGCGCTATGAACTTGGGAAAGGATCAAGGTCACCCATGTTCTGAGTAAGTCTGACCTTTATAGAAGAACACTAAGATGTGCAACATCAAGGTTCAAGTAGTTCTCAAGTTATAATGAAGAGTAAAATTCATGTATGTTGCACTGTGACCCCACAAACGAGGTCAAGGTCATTTATGTACTGTCTAAACATGACCTTAATACAGAAACATTAACGTGTGCAGCATCACTGTACTAGCTCAAAACAGATCTCAAGTTATGAAGTAAACAGTAAATTTTGTGTCAGTTGTCCTGTAAAATGGCATTTGAACGCCCATTAACTTACATAGCAATCAATAGGAAAGCTGCATTGACCGATAAGTACCCAAATTGAAAAAAAAAATCATTAAAAATCAGGAATCCGCAGCATTCCCACATAGTGAACAACTTTGTTTGATCCTTCTACAAGGAACATATCCACCACATTTCAGCTTACTCTGAGTGATGGTTCTGAAGAAGAAGTCGAAAATAGCTATAACATGAAAAAATTCATAAAAAATTAGAAAAAAATTGCAGCGCCACCTGGTGAACAAATTAAGAACTAAGAGTCCCAGGGAGTGTTCCTGTGTGATATCAAAGTAATTGGGTGAGTGGTTTCAGAGAAGAAGATTTTTTAAGATTTGCCCAAAAAAGAATAGAAAAAATCATCAACAAGGCCTGGTGGCCTAAATGCAGGGGCAAAGCATATGTAGGCCTGTAGGGCTGTTGAACAAATTGAAATAATTGAAGGAAAGACTGTTCAGGTTTAACAAAATCGTTTTGTTGAATATAATTTATGAAAATAATACCCAGTTCCTTGCTTATGCTTTACTTAGTTTATAAACCAAGAGGACTGTGACAGTCCTGTGCTCAGCTGACATGTACATATACCCTTGCCATTTTTTAAGAATTGCCCCAAAAAGAACAAAGAAATTCATAAAAAATCCAAAAATCAATGGAGTGTGTCCATTTAAACAAATCTGTTAGAGACCCCAACCAAGGTACATTGCCACCAAGTTTAAAGTGAATTTGAATGCCGGTTTTCCATAAACAGGTCAAAATGTGAATCAGCATTAGAATACCCATTGACTTACACAGTAATCAATAGGAAAGGTGCATTTACCAGTAAATACCAGAATTAAAAATATCGTGAAAAATCAGTAATCCAGAGCATTGCCACCTAGTGAACTGTTTTGTTTGACCTTTCCACAAAGAACACATCCACCTTAATATGAGTGACGGTTCTGTAAAAGAAGTCGAAAATAGCAATGAAACACAAAAAAACATAAAAAATATAAATAATCGCAGTGCAACTTGGTGAACAAAAACAGAACTAGGGGTCCTTAGGCGTGCTCCTGTGTGACATCAAAGCAATCGAGTGAGCAGTTTCAGAGATGAGGATTTTTTTAAAGATTTGTCCCAAAAAAGAACAGAAAAATTCATAAAAACTCCAAAATTTGATTTGAACAAATCTGCTAGAGACTCATACAAGGTACATTGCCAGGTTTCGCAGAAAAAGTCAAAAAATTGAATTAGCATTAGAATGCCCATTGACTTGCATATTTATCAATAGGAAAGCTGCATTGACCGACAAGTACCTGAGTTGAAAAAATGGTTAAAAATCAGGAATCCATAGCAGTGCCACCTAGTGAACAACTCGGTTTGACCCTTCTACAAGGAACATATCCACCATGTTTCAGCTTAATCTGAGTGACAGTTCAGGATAAGAAGTTGAAAATAGCAAAAACACACAAAACATTAAAAAATAGGAAAAAAATTGCAGCTCCACCTGGTGAACAAATTAAGAACTAGAAGTCCTTGGCAATGTCCCTGTGGGACATCAAAGCAATTGGGTGGGCGGTTTCGGAGAAGAGATTTTTTAAGACTAACCCCCTAAAAGAACAATAAAATTCATAAAAAAATCCAAAAATCACTGTAGCGTGACCATTTGAACAAAGTTGGTAGAGACACAACCAGGGTACATCCCCAAGTTTGAAGTTAATCTGAATGACCGTTCTGGAGAAGAAGTCAAAAATGTGAATCAGCATTAAAATGTCCATTGACTAGCATAGTAATCAATAGAAAAGCTGCATTGACCACCAAGTACCTGAATTGAAAAAATCATTAAAAATCAGGAATCCACAGCAGTGCCACCTAGTGAACAACTTTGTTTGACCCTTCTACAAGGAACATATCCACCAAGTTTGAGCTTAATCTGAGTAACGGTTCTGGAGAAGTCGAAAATAGCAAAAACGTACAAAAATTCATAAAAAAAATTGTAGCGCCATGTGGTGAACAAATTAAGAACTAGGTGTCCTCGGCAGGGTCCCTGTGGGATATCAAAGCAATTGTCTGGGCAGTTTCGGAGAAGATTTTTTAAGATTTGCCCCCAAAAAGAACAAAACAATTCATGAAAAATCCCAAAATCAATAGAGCGTGACCATTTGAACAAAATTGCTAGAGATCCACCCAATGCACATCCCCACCAAACTTGAAGTAAATCTGGCCAAAATCATTCAAGTTATAACCATCAGAAGAAATTTCCATGTTAAACTTTCCTATTAAAACTTTTGTACAGATTTTTGAAAAAAAATTAATTAAAAATCCAAAAATCACTGGAGCATGACCATTTGAGCAAACCTCATAGAAACCCACCTAAGGTACATTGCCACCAAGTTTGAAATTAATCTGGATGACGGTTTTGGAGGAAAAGTCGAAAATGTGAATTAGCATTAGAATGTCCATTGACTTGCATAGTAATCAATAGGAAAGCTGCATTGACCGATAAGTGCCCAAATTGAAAAAAATCATTAAAAATCAGGAATCTGCAGCATTGCCACATAGTGAACACCTTTGTTTGACCCTTCTACAAGGAACATATCTACAATGTTTCAGCTTACCTTGGGTGACGGTTCTGGAGAAGAAGTTGAAAAGAGCTGTAACACACAAAAATTCATAAAAAATTAGAAAAAAATGCAGCGCCACCTGGTGAACAAATTAAAAACTGGGAGTCCTAGGGAGTGTTCCTGTGTGATATCAAAGCAATTGGGTGAGCACTTTCGGAGAAGAAGATTTTTTAAAATTTAACAAAAAAATAACAAAAAAAATCATTAAAAATCCAAAAATCACTGGACCGTGACCATTTGAACAAACTTGGTAGAGACCCACCCAAGGCACATCCCCACCAAGTTAGAAGTGGATCTGGCCAACGCTTTTTGAGAAGTCGAAAATGTAAATTGTGGACAAATGGACGGACGGACGACGAACCCTAACAAAAGCTCGGCTGACCGACAAGTCAGCTGAGCTAAAAATCAAAAACAAAAACAAAAAAAAAACCCCGGCAAAAATCAGGAATCCACAGCAGTGCCACCTAGTGAAAAACTTGGACCCTTCCACAAGGAACTTCTCCACCAAGTTTCTGCTTAATCTGAGTGGTGGTTCTGTAGGAGACAAAAATATGAAAAACACACAAACAAGGCCTGTTGGCCTAAATGCAGGGGCAAAGCATATGTAGGCCTGTAGGGCTATTGAACAAATTGAAATAATTGAAGGAAAGACTGTTCAGGTTTAACAAAATCGTTTTGTTGAATATAATTTATGAAAATAATACCCAGTTCCTTGCTTATGCTTTACTTAGTTTATAAACCAAGAGGACTGTGACAGTCCTGTGCTCAGCTGACATGTACATATACCCTTGCCATTTTTTAAGAATTGCCCCAAAAAGAACAAAGAAATTCATAAAAAATCCAAAAATCAATGGAGTGTGTCCATTTAAACAAATCTGTTAGAGGCCCCAACCAAGGTACATTGCCACCAAGTTTAAAGTGAATTTGAATGCCGGTTTTCCATAAACAGGTCAAAATGTGAATCAGCATTAGAATACCCATTGACTTACACAGTAATCAATAGGAAAGGTGCATTTACCAGTAAATACCACAATTAAAAATATCGTGAAAAATCAGTAATCCAGAGCATTGCCACCTAGTGAACTGTTTTGTTTGACCTTTCCACAAAGAACACATCCACCTTAATATGAGTGACGGTTCTGTAAAAGAAGTCGAAAATAGCAATGAAACACAAAAAAAACATAAAAAATATAAATAATCGCAGCGCAACTTGGTGAACAAAAACAGAACTAGGGGTCCTTAGGCGTGCTCCTGTGTGACATCAAAGCAATCGAGTGAGCAGTTTCAGAGATGAGGATTTTTTTAAAGATTTGTCCCAAAAAAGAACAGAAAAATTCATAAAAACTCCAAAATTTGATTTGAACAAATCTGCTAGAGACCCACCCAAGGTACATTGCCAGGTTTCGCAGAAAAAAGTCAAAAAATTGAATTAGCATTAGAATGCCCATTGACTTGCATATTTATCAATAGGAAAGCTGCATTGACCGACAAGTACCTGAGTTGAAAAAATGGTTAAAAATCAGGAATCCATAGCAGTGCCACCTAGTGAACAACTCGGTTTGACCCTTCTACAAGGAACATATCCAACATGTTTCAGCTTAATCTGAGCGACAGTTCAGGATAAGAAGTTGAAAATAGCAAAAAGACACAAAAAATCATTAAAAAATAGGAAAAAATTGCAGCTCCACCTGGTGAACAAATTAAGAACTAGAAGTCCTTGGCAATGTCCCTGTGGGACATCAAAGCAATTGGGTGGGCAGTTTCGGAGAAGAGATTTTTTAAGACTAGCCCCCAAAAAGAACAAAAAAATTCATGAAAAAATCAAAAAATCACTGGAGCGTGACCATTTGAACAAAGTTGGTAGAGACACAACCAGGGTACATCCCCAAGTTTGAAGTTAATCTGAATGACAGTTCTGGAGAAGAAGTCAAAAATGTGAATCAGCCTAGAATGTCCAATGACTAGCATAGTAATCAATAGGAAAGCTGCATTGACCACCAAGTACCTGAATTGAAAAAATCATTAAAAATCAGGAATCCCCAGCAGTGCCACCTAGTGAACAACTTTGTTTGACCCTTCTACAAGGAACATATCCACCAAGTTTGAGCTTAATCTGAGTGACGGTTTTGGAAAAGAAGTCGAAAAAAGCAAAAACGTACAAAAATTCATTAAAAAAAATTGCAGCGCCATGTGGTGAACAAATTAAGAACTAGGTGTCCTCGGCAGGGTCCCTGTGGGATATCAAAGCAATTGGCTGGGCAGTTTCGGAGAAGATTTTTTAAGATTTGCCCCATAAAAGAACAAAAAATGCATAAAAAATCCCAAAATCAATAGAGCGTGACCATTTGAACAAAATTGCTAGAGATCCACCCAATGCACATCCCCACCAAGTTTGAAGTAAATCTGGCCAAAATCATTCAAGTTATAACCATCAGAAGAAATTTCCATGTTAAACTTTCCTATTAAAACTTTTGTACAGATTTTTGAAAAAAATTAATTAAAAATCCAAAAATCACTGGAGCATGACCATTTGAGCAAACCTCATAGAAACCCACCTAAGGTACATTGCCACCAAGTTTGAAATTAATCTGGATGACGGTTTTGGAGGAAAAGTCGAAAATGTGAATTAGCATTAGAATGTCCATTGACTTGCATAGTAATCAATAGGAAAGCTGCATTGACCGATAAGTACCCAAATTGAAAAAATCATTAAAAATCAGGAATCTGCAGCATTCCCACATAGTGAACAACTTTGTTTGACCCTTCTACAAGGAACATATCCACAATGTTTCAGCTTAATCTGAGTGACAGTTCTGGAGAAGAAGTTGAAAAGAGCTGTAACACACAAAAATTCATAAAAAATTAGAAAAAAAATGCAGCGCCACCTGGTGAACAAATTAAAAACTGGGAGTCCTAGGGAGTGTTCCTATGTGATATCAAAGCAATTGGGTGAGCGCTTTCGGAGAAGATTTTTTAAGATTTAACAAAAAAAGAACCAAAAAATCATTAAAAATCCAAAAATCACTGGACCGTGACCATTTGAACAAACTTGGTAGAGACCCACCCAAGGCACATCCCCACCAAGTTTGAAGTGGATCTGGCCAATGCTTTTTGAGAAGTCGAAAATGTAAATTGTGGACAAATGGACGGACGGGCGGACGGACGGACGACGAACCCTAACAAAAGCTCGGCTGACCGACAAGTCAGCTGAGCTAAAAAACAAAAACAAAAACAAAAAAAACCCCGGCAAAAATCAGGAATCCACAGCAGTGCCACCTAGTGAAAAACTTGGACCCTTCCACAAGGAACTTCTCCACCAAGTTTCTGCTTAATCTGAGTGGTGGTTCTGTAGGAGACAAAAATAGGAAAAACACACAAAAAATGATAAAAAAAAAAAAAAAAAAAAAATCGAGGCCTCAACGATCCATGATTAAAAAAAAACCAATTTCTAAATTTATTTTTCATTTGAATTTGAATGAAAAACACTGTTTCTTGTGAATAATTTGCCAACACTGTATACGGAAATTGACTGAAATATACTGATTGCATCCATGCCCATCGCCCTAACCCATATATGGGTCTCTCCCTGTATTGAACGACCCCGCGTATAAATGACCACCTGGTTTGAAGGACCAAATTCGGTCACTTGTTTTTCTTTTATAATTTACCTCTTATGAACGACCACCTGTTAAACGTGACCAGCAACCATGCCATATGAACAGATTTTGTGACCACATTATACAAATGGGGGGGGGGGGGGAGGGGAGAGTGTTTATTTCGTTATCGGACCTGTTTACTTAACCGTGATTTGTGACTGAGTAAAAAAAAATTGTATGCTGGGATATTATGGACCGTTTTCTGAACTAAACCTCATAATGATCGGCAGAAATTTCTTTGTGGTGGGGACTTGGTCGCTCGCACTCATGATCGTTCACATCATCCACCTTGAAATACTTCAAATCCAAATGCAGGACGAATGTTGCCGACGCTCTCCGGAAATGTCCGGAACAATCTTCCGTCATTTCCCCGCAGATCAATAACCCACGTGGTCATCTCTTTTTGCATGCGAAACCTTACCTAACCCTGGCAGATACGAGCAAAGCTACAGAAATATTATTTAGTGTTCTCATTTCTAATTGAACGACGTTTTATGATAGAATATTTATAAAATGAACGATGATAACTTTCGCTGGATCAAAACCCCGATCAAGCACGTGCTTGCCTGCATGACTCAGCGACCGACACTGACGAAGTGGGTCGATCTATTTTTCCCACGGTTCAGATCGAGGTAAACATGGTGCCCAAAACACACGTGGTGGCAGGAAGAAAATCCGAGTCTTATTTTGATCCATAACTTATGAACTACGGTGAGTCAGGCTCCATGGAACGTGTAGAATAAAGTTAACGAAGTGAGTTATATCATCAAAACAATTTTACGACAGTTAACTTTAAGCTCATTACTTCGCAAGCGAAAGCTCCGTACGGGATTATGCATCAGCCCCGTTGAGGCTGAGCGTAGTGGAAAGACACAACTCAGGACCGGCAAATATTTTCAAGTTGCGACACACGTCTTTCACTAGTTTCACCACCAAGGCAAGCGTTCTTTATTGAAATAAAGATTTTAAGGGTTGTAATGGTTAAATTTAATAAATCGTGTGTTTTCCCAAAGCATATGTAATCGATCATGATGAACTGGTGGTTGCAGAAATATGCGTACCTTGCTGCCACCCGGGAAAGGCCGCCCAGGATTTGAGCTGTTAGTGTTCAGCTCGCAAGTGTGGGGCTCCTCCAATGAGAGACCACCTGCATTATACGACCGCTTTTTGGTCTGCGCGGGGCTTCGTCGCTCAAAAGCGGCACTACTGTACTTTGATTTGTGCACTTTTTTCTTCGCACAGACGGTGAATACCGTGAAAGCGTGGTTTCCCTCAGTGCCTCACCACGTCGGCCTCGCAGTCCCACTGCACCAAGCATAACACAACAGATTAACTCGATCATCTTGTTTACTTTTTGAAACAGCGCCCATAAAATTTTAATCGAAAAGACCCGAAAAACTAGATAATGATGAATGTTCCGAAATCAATCCGGCTTCCCCGCCATCGCGTGTAAATCGGTGTATGAATGATGACATCTTTCATGATGATGATGAACAAACGAAGCATCGTTGCGATGAAGTATTCTGCCAATTTGTACGCTAATTAAGCTTTTAGTAAACAAAATTACCGCTCCAAACTTTGTATCACAACCTCGTAATTAAAATCCACTAATTGTTGTCGCCAGTCCACTATTTCCCTTCGTGTGCCCAGTGATGCGTCTAAACGTAAACACTGGTCAACACGTGCGAGTCCAGTTCATCCTTTGTTTAATGGTTGACCTTGACCTTGTTGACATGTGATAGCCTCGTGGCGACCGCTGTCACAGGACTGCTGCTCCTTTTCGTACAAAACAGTTGCTCCCGATGTACCTCAAACTTTACATATTTTTACAGTAACTTGAATATTTTTTCCCGTTTTTTTATTAGGGATGGTTTTTAAGAACATTGACACTAAATTCTGGCTCTGTCTGGCTGACTATAAACTTTGTCACATTGTACAAAATTATTTAAACCATCAACAAAAACTAGGGCAACTTTACGATTTCTGTAGCGGTCCTTTATGATTCTTGAAACGACCCCTCAACAGTAAAATAGCGCTTTAAAAAAAAAAAGACACGACACAACTTAACTAAAACATGTTGAATGAACATTTTATTGGCTCTTCTCACATCGTGCACACTTAAAATTGTATTATTTCAGACATAATCCAGTGTACTGTGGTGTATAGGTTACGTAACATGTACGCAAACGCCAGGATTTTCGCGATAACAATATGCAGGGGCCCCTACCCCTGCATAAAAATGATAAAAAAAAAAAAAAAGAAGAAAAGAAAAAATCGAGGCTTCAACGATCCATGATTAAAAGAAGACCAATTTCTAAGTTTATTTTTCATTTGAATTTGCATGAAAAACGCTGTTTCTTGTGAATAATTTGCCAACACTGTATACGGAAATTGACTGAAAATATATACTGATAGCATCCATGACCATCGCCCTAACCCATATATGGGTCTCTCCCTGTATTGAACGACCCCTCGTATAAAAGACCACCTGGTTTGAAGGACCAAATTCGGTCACTTGTTTTTCTTTTATAATTTACCTCTTATGAACGACCACCTGTTAAACGCGACCAGCAACCATGCCAAATGAACAGATTTTGTGACCACATTATACAAATGGGGGAGGGGGGGAGGGAGTGTTTCTTTCGTTATCGGACCTGTTTACTTAACCGTAATTTGTGACTGAGTAAAAAAATTTGTATGCTGGGATATTATGGATCGTTTTCTGAACTAAACCTCATAATGATCGGCAGAAATTTCCTTGTGGTGGGGACTTGGTCGCTCGCACTCATGATCGTTCACATCATCCACCTTGAAATACTTCAAATCCAAATGCAGGACGAATGTTGCCGACGCTCTCCGGAAATGTCCGGAACAATCTTCCGTCATTTCCCCGCAGATCAATAACCCATGTGGTCATCTCTTTTTTGCATGCGAAACCTTACCTAACCCTGGCAGATACGAGCAAAGCTACAGAAATATTATTTAGTGTTCTCATTTCTAATTGAACGATTTTTTATGATAGAATATTTATAAAATGAACGATGATAACTTTCGCTGGATCAAAACCCCGATCAAGCACGTGCTTGCCTGCATGACTCAGCGACCGACACTGACGAAGTGGGTCGATCTATTTTTCCCACGGTTCAAATCGAGGTAAACATGGTGCCCAAAACACACGTGGTGGCAGGAAGAAAATGCCGAGTCTTATTTTGATCCATAACTTATAACTACGGTGAGTCAGGCTCCATGGAACGTGTAGAATAAAGTTAACGAAGTGAGTTATATCATCAAAACAATTTTACGACAGTTAACTTTAAGCTCATTACTTCGCAAGCGAAAGCTCCGTACGGGATTATGCATCAGCCCCATAGAGGCTGAGCGTAATGGAAAGACACAACTCAGGACCGGCAAATATTTTCAAGTTGCGACACACGTCTTTCACTAGTTTCACCACCAAGGCAAGCGTTCTTTATTGAAATAAAGATTTTAAGGGTTGTAATTAGTGGTGTTCCGATTAATCGAATTAATCGACAATCGTCCGATTAATTTAAAAGACCAAGCGCTCGATTATAAAATTCCCATAATCGATTATACGTGAGCGATAATACAGAGTTTAGTGCTAATCGCGTATTTGTGCGGTAAAACAAGTTTTTAGTAGAATATTTTTGTAAAAATCTTATAATGTTTTTATTATATGGATAAAAATGAAACAACTACCAGTTTTTGGTGACATTTTGAAAGATACAACTCCCAAAATTTACGCTAAAACTTCGACGTTTTAATTGCGTCGTCCGCCACTCTTTTTTTATACTGCTGGAATCCTCAGAATTTCGTCTCTGAATGTAACGAGCTCTCTTATTGGCTAAGAAATAAATATTCCTGGGGTATCCCTCATTATAAATGCGCTGGGTCATTTCCAGGTTTCTTATTGGATGGATTTGGTCACGTGCAAGTCACCGTCCAATCAAACTCGTTGTTTGCCATGTGCTTGAGTCCAGTTCGATTTGTCGTGTAGGTGAACACGTCGCATTCACGCAAAGATTATAGGACCAAGATGCGAAATTTTGACATCATACTTTCGCAAAACGACTTCGATGGAACAGATCTAGACACAGATAAAGGCAGGAATGAAAATTCCATAAGCAATGCAAGGAAAATACGCAGATTCCGTCACCGCACGGTGACGAAGCTTAGCCTGATTGAGATTTGTGTCAACACGATGTGTTGTCGATCGCTGTCTCAGATACGTCACGGCACGATGTTTTTATCCAAAGTTTGTTGTTTTAATTTGATTAAAATGTCTGAAAGGATAAAAATCTGTATAAAAGAACAAATGAGGAATGAAATTTATGACCGAAGGCCGGGAAAAATATACGCACATAACGGAAAAACATGCTCGGACTTGTGCCTGTTCACACTCGCTTGTGTTGCACGGCCCGTGACTGTGCTTGTTGGTAACAAAAAAAAAAAAAAAAAGGGTGACCAGACGCTTGACATCTCATAAAGCATAAAAAAAATTTAGGGGGTAAATTGAAATGAAAATTGCACAGAATTATACCTCATGTAATTTCTGACCGACTTTGTGTTGGTCACTAGGATTGAATCGCAAAACTCGCAGAGCCCAGTCACGTTCAATCCATGATGTCCTCTCTTGCGCAAGCGATTAGAAAACTGCCCGGTGGCACACTGTGTGCGATACCAGATACTGGCAGAGTGCTAGGAGTTAAGGCAGTTACGTTGTGATATAAGTGCAAAGAACCAAAGATTAAACAAAACTAATTCCAACAAAAAAAGCCAATATATTTCTTTGAATTTTAAATGTTGGGTGTAGTCCCTGTACTGATCTTTATGTGATTGAAAACATTTAATTGTGTGTGATGTGTGGTTGCAGCATTTAATTTTGTGTGATGGGTACCCTCCCTCTCCCCTCTGTAGTGTATGACTAGTAGTACATATTAACTGATTTCTTTTAATAAAGTCAATAAATTGTGACTTAAATATGCTTTGTAGTACTAGTTAGTATAGTAGTAGCAGTAGTGTAGAAATAGTGCTTCTTTACTTTTGTAGGTAACACATGCATGTCACATCATAAAGCAATAAAGCACTAGTAAGCACAAGTAAATGCAAGAGGGCAAGCCAATAGGGTGGTATCTCTGGTGTGTACCTTCATATTTTGTTTTAAAAAAGAACTTGAAGCTGGTTCATTAAGCTCTGTCAATGAGTTGTTGAGAATACTCCCAAAACCGATTATAATCGATCATCGGTCACTTCTAAAAACCAATCATCGAGACTTTGAAATTCGGACCAATTCCCAACCCTAGTTGTAATGGTAAAATTTAATAAATCGGGTTTTTTCCCAAAGCATAGGCCCCCTATGTTATCGATCACGATGGACTGGTGGTTGCAGAAATTTGCGTACCTCGCTACCACCAGGGAAAGGCCACCCAGGATTTGAGCTGTTAGTGTTCAGCTCGCGAGTGTGGGGCTCCTCCAATGAGAGACCACCTGCATTATACGACCGCTTTTTGGTCTCCGCGGGCGTTGGTCGCCCAAAAGCAGCACTACTGTACTTTGATTTGTGCACTTTTTTCTTCGCACAGACGGTGAATACCGTGAAAGCGTGGTTTCCCTCAGTGCCTCACCACGTCGGCCTCGTAGTCCCACTGCACCAAGCATAACACAACAGATTAACTCGATCATCTTGTTTACTTCTTGAAACAGCGCCCATAAAATTTTAATCGAAAAGACCCGAAAAACTATATAGTGACGAAAGTTCCAAAATCAATCCGGCTTCCCCGCCATCGCGTGTATGATGACATCTTTCATGATGATGATGAACAAACGAAGCATCGTTGCGATGAAGTATTCTGCCAATTTGTACGCTAATTAAGCTTTTATTAAACAAAATTACCGCTCCACACTTTGTATCACAACCTCGTAATTAAAATCCACTAATTGTTGTCGCCAGTCCACTATTTCCCTTCGTGTGCCCAGTGATGCGTCTAAACGTAAACACTGGTCAACACGTGCGAGTCCAGGTCTTCCTTTGTTTAATGGTTGACCTTGACCTTGTTGACATGTGATAGCCTCATGGCGACCGCTGTCACAGGACTGCAGCTCCTTTTCGTACAAAACAGTTGCTCCCGATGTACCTCAAACTTTACATATTTTTACAGTAACTTGAATATTTTTCCCGTTTTTTTATTAGGGATGGTTTTTAAGAACATTAACACTAAATTCTGGCTCTGTCTGGCTGACTATAAACTTTGTCACATTGTACAAAATTATTTAAACCATCAACAAAAACTAGGGCAACTTTACGATTTCTGTAGCGGTCCTTTATGATTCTTGAAACGACCCCTCAACAGTAAAATAGCGCTTTAAACAGTAAAACGCACGACACAACTTAAAAACAACATGTTGAATGAACATTTTATTGGCTCTTCTCACATCGTGCACACTTAAAATTGTATTATTTCAGACATAATCCAGTGTACTGTGGTGTATAGGTTACGTAACATGTACGCAAACGCCAGGATTTTCGCGATAACAATATGCAGGGGGCCCTACCCCTGCATAAAAACTAAAAAAATCATTGGACCATGACCATTTGAACAAACTTGGTAGACACACACCCAAAGCACATCCCCACCAAGTTTGAATTGGGTCTGGCTGATGTTTTTGGAGAAGAAGTTGAAAATGTGAATTGTTGACGGACGACAGACGGATGTCGGACGACGGACGACGGACGACCATAAGATAAGCTCAGCTGACTGACAAGTCAGCTGAGCTAAAAAAAAGAAAAAAGTTGCAGCACCCTCTGGTGAACAAATTAAGAACTAGGAGTCCCCGGGAGTGTCCCTGTAGGATATCAAAGCAATTGGATGAGCAGTTTCGGAGAAGATTTTTAAAGATTTCTCCCAAAAATGAACAAAAAAATTCATAAAAAATCCAAAAATCACTGGACTGTGACCACTTGAACAAACTTGGTAGAGACCCACCCAAGGTACATCCCCACGAAGTTTGAAGTGGATCTGGCCAATGGTTTTTGAGAAGTGGAAAATGTGAATTGTGGACGGACATCTCGACTATGATACACTTATGCAGAAAAACATGACCGATATTCATAAATATCAAACCCAACAATGACAGTAAAAAGATTCCAGAGTTACCAAACCATCAACATTCATCTTCCAATACCAATGTGAAGAAACAAATTTCACTCCTGACTTGAGGCAGGCAGTCACCCACAAAAGGCAACTGGTGGTTTTAAACCGGTCCTCTCAACCTTTGAAATATTCTTCATTAAATACAGACTATAGTGTTTCCAATATGTACAGGCCCAACCACTCAAAATCCAAAGTTAATTACTTCTGCAAAAGATGAAGGATAATTGGTAGGCCTATCACTATTTTGGTTCTTCTGACTAGTTTGTCAGCTGAGTTTATAGCAAAAGTAGAAAGTAGGCCTATATCGTTTTTGTGATATCTATGAATCTGGAATATTATCTAATCAATAACTTAAGTGATTGAATCACTGTTATAGAGTATCAAATGCAAGGAGTAGACCTCTACAAAACCCTCACTAAACAATTATTGAAGTTCTACAGACTGATGACAGACAACAGACCCTCACAAAACCTCAGCGGACTCAAAAGTCAGCGGAGCTAAAAACTCGTCTCCTCTGAAACTGCTCACCCAATTGCTTTGATATCGTACACAGACACTCCCAGGGACACCTAGTTCCCAATTTGTTCACCAGGTGGTGCTGCAATTTTTTTTGGTATTTTTTTTATGAATTTTTGTATGGTTTTGCTCTTTTTTACTTGTTCTCAGAACCGTCACTCAGATTAAGATTGAAATGTGATGGATATGTTCTTGTGAAAGGGTCGAAGTTGTTTACTAGGTGGCACTGCTTTGGATTCCTGATTTTTAAGAATTTTTTCAATTCGGATACTTATCGGTCAATGCAGCTTTCCTATTGAATTCTATGCAAGTCAATGGGCATTCTAATGCTAATTCACAGGACAACTGACACCAAATTTACTGTTTACTGGATAACTTGAGATCTGTTTTGAGTTAGTACCATGATGCTGCACATGTTAATGTTTCTGTATGAAGGTCATGCCAAGACAGTTCATGAATGACCTTGACCTTGTTTCTGGGGTCACAGTGCAACATACATGAATTTTACTCTTCACTATAACTTGAGAACTACTAGTACCTTGATGTTGCCTGTTAGCGTTCTTCTATGAAGGTCAGACTTAGAACATGGGTGACCTTGATCCTTTCCCAAGTTCACAGAGCTGCAAGTGTGATGAATGTCTAGCTCAGCTAAGCATGGGCCGTTCACACAGCCCTCTTGTTTGGGGCATTACATGGGATGAATATGGGATGTAAAATTGAAGTTTGAAGAGACTACTGCAGTATGTGTTACTTGCTGCATGGGCCTCCTCCAATGGTTTTTTACCAAGTTGCTGAAAAGGTGGTCTTTCAAGGCAGGTGGTCTCTCATCAGAGTGGTCTCTTAAGACAGGTACCACTGTATTTACTCTATCTCCATACAGTTAAATTCGCATTCATCCAATGATAAGAGAATACAAGAGTCTGTAATGTTACAATTTATTGAGCACTTGATAGCATACAGGATGTTGTCCAGGCTCACTACAGTGTACAATGTGCCTATGTTACAACATGGACCAGCGCCGAGGTCACATAGGACTGTCTCCGTAAAACATGGCTGCTTGCACAGCATAAATATCTAGTCCACCGGCCATCAAACTAGCATAAATTAAGTTGTCTTCTTTAATTAATTATAATACAAGATAAACAGCCACAGCTGAGAGTGTGCCACAGGAGAGCCCTCGCTGGGTGGTATTTATCCATAGCCTACTATCTTACATGCGTGTCTTTATTGCCTAAAGACGGTAGGAAAATCCTATGGTACATTGCCCAGCTGTGACCATGAACATAGTACACCTTAAAGGAGAACAAGTTGTCTTTACATCAAAATCATCATCATAAAAACCCAGCTACAGGCAATCTTTACCCCAAGTCTAGCCCGGTTTCCCATACACACGATTTTCTTTCTGCATTTTATTTCACAAATTGCTGAACTTATAAATTTGTTTAAAAAGGAGTTCCTTGTACAAGGAAGCTGTACAGTAGATCTCGCAGGCTCTTCCAACAAACCTCACAAAACCCACATCCTGAGAGATGGAAAATAAATATTTTCACAAAGAAAAAGTATTTCTGCAAGTTGTCCTAAAATAACAATCTAGATTACAAAAAGAAAAAAAAAAAAACTGACAGGCCGGTGCCAAGTCCCTCGGCTCAGGTCATGCACACCAAGCTCAAAAGTTCCATACAGTAAAATGTCTAAATGGAGAAAGTCTTCAAGTGTTTATCTGACTGGGTTTAACACTGAACACGACCCACTGCTTTGCGGAAATGCTGTACAGTACACACTATTATGACGAGCACTTGTAGAATAATATTCACCTCAATTGTTTAAATAGTTTTAATATGTGGCTGAAGTCACTGGACCTCAATTTTCAGGCAGTTGGCTGAAACATCTTAAATGGTAATCCCCCCCTTTTTTTGTTTTGTTGTTGTTGAAACAGATGATCTCCTGCTCATCTGATTATTTCTTGTGTCTTTTTTTGCCTCCTTGGATTTCACTTATTTTGGTGTTCTAAGAGGTTTCTCCATGTACTGCACTGACAATTCCAAGACTGCTAGTTGTTAGTAATGTTTATGTACATGTACATCTCTTGCCCTTTTGTTAGTACACAAACTACCATATGATTTACACATACAAATCCCTGGCCTTTTCGAATGAAAACTCAGTCTTCAAGCCACGGCTTTGTTCCAGAGGCATAAACTGGTGTTGGTTCCGGTGACATCCCATTCTGGGAGAGAAATGAATTGTCTAATTGATGTGATCAGCTCGTTTAAATACACACATTTCTACATCTTCGTTTGGTGTATGTAAACCCTAACTGGCACACCGTCGACAATAACATCTCTGTGTGCAGTGGCTTGTCGAGACCTTGACCAGCATGCAGCACCAAGTTGAATTTCTCTTTCAGTACAGCACATCCACACAATCATATACATGTATCAATTGATAAACCTTGGCGATCCCAATTTCGTCATTTGTTGCAGGCTAATCATCACTACTGCAACAAGTCTTGAGGCTGTATCTACAGTATGTAAACTGTCCTCATTGACAAAGTCGTCTTCAGCCTTTTTGCCTAGGTAATTTTGTACAGGCCAAACTTCTACAAAGGCCTCGCAGCTACAACTGTTTTCTCACAGATTATACAAATACTGGTCAGTAGCTGCTGTCACCACGGTAACATACCCACATATCAATATAGTTGTTCATATTGTATTTAAATACAAAATGTGTTCTCCTAAAGACACTTAACACCAACTCTACCAATGATAGTGAATGTTGTTACATACAATTATGCAGCTGTACTTCTTGTTTTAAAATAATATGCTTCGTGGGCCTCTTTCGCAGGAAAGCCATCTGAAGCACGCAATAACTTAAAATCAGGCAAAAAACACTACAGCATATATGTATTCACTGAACCAATTGTGACATGTGGTACAACACAGTGGAAGTCAAACTGACAAATATGACAAGATTTATGTCTACATTATTTCATCAAAAAGCTCTTCCCCAATCACCACAGGTAACTTAAAAACTTGACTTTTAAAGCTAGATTTAAATATGCTTAAATTCCCTCGCATGTTTTTTTTCATACTCCAATTTGTCACCTACCAAAGTCAAGTTATGTCTAGTCTACACTTCTGATAGGTCTTGGAAATATTTATCAGGGTCTTTTTTTTTTTTTTTTTTTTTTTTTTTTTAGTTTTTCCTAATCTTCTGACACAGAAGAGCACTGTCTGGGAGTTCAGGGTATACAATAAAAAAGAGAGTTGCATGTTATCACACTGTCCTGTTTTCACCTTGTGTCAATTCTGTGCCACATCTACCTTGACTGTGGTGTACTCTACAAGAACTAGGTGCGTGCGTGTCTAAGTGCATAGTAAGCAAGCACTGGCTGGCATTTAAGTACAAGCAAGAGTTCTTTGTTCAGGATATCAACAAAATCCGCATCATTCCACTGGAAGCAGGTTTTAAAGAATTGAGGACTTGCCTCTTGTTCAAACTAATAACAGTTGTCCATTCCTTTGGTTTCACATTTTTATCAAACATACTGTACATATATGTTACCATCAAGGTTTGACAAGATCCACGCAGTAAAAACTGAAATACATTTTGGACACTTTCACTTGCACATCATGTTGTCTTAATAACAATTTAAACTGATTTTTAAAAGGATTTTAATTTGACCCAAGATCGTGTTAAGGTGCAACAAGAATTCATATACCCTACAAAAACATTGGTATACCCGCAGTATTACTTCTGACCAACCACATTCACTTCAAGTTAATCCTATGTGGTACATATGAACCCAAAAGTTCCATTTCATACGGCGTCTGGCTTTTCATTTGAAAGAAAACTTTCATACATGTTCATTTCCTCTGTGACTGGCAAGAGAACATGAAAATTGAAATGTGTTTGATCTATCTGTGGACTGACTTGAATTTCCAGACTCTGGGTGACTAAAATGGGGGATGAGGACACAACTAACAAGCTACGCTGTTCCCCAAAATAATAAAAAAAAAAAAAAATCTACACTTGAAAATTACAGAGATGTATAAAGTAGCACGTCTTACTGATACATTATGCATTTAGTTCTCTATTTTCATAGCAAGTTGCTGTACTTTTATCACATACGTTTTTAAAATGTCCAGATTATTTACACAACTCCCACTTTCATTATTTTGCAACACTGTCCATGCCAGCTGCTAATTCCCTTGTTATTGTCTTCCTTCAATCATCTTTGCCCATTAACTTCAGCTTAAATGATCCAATACACCACATACGACAGCAGGGAAGTTAAAAAGTCATTGCCTGCTGCACAGACCAAACTCTGTGCTATCTTTGCTCCATGTGGAGTGGAGAAAACCAAGGCCATTGGTCAATTTAGCAGACAATGTTCATCAGTGAGAAACAAAATGGCCACATTACCAAGCTCTACATCACAGATGGCATTTATAATGCTTTGTGGTGCATTGCTCTCCGTATGGCCATTCTGCTTAACCTTTCGTTTTCCGAGATACTTTTTTTGGGGGGGAGGGATGGGGTCACTAATACCCAGTCGCAGGCTACAAATACACAGATAGTTACCATGACAACCAGTGTGCAAGTACCACAGCACGGGAGTAGAAATACACAGCTGGTCACCATGCCGACCAGGGCGTACCATAGCATGGAGCTGAGTACAGGGAGCCTAGACACTGCCATGTTAGGAAGCAGTTCCCACTGGGTGGGTATAGCTTCCCTGCAGGAAGGTGGATACGAAAAAGTACTGGGTACCTGTACCAAGAGTACAGTGCACCCTCATCAATGCCACGAGTACGGGCCACTCTTTGGACCTAAATTCAAGTGACCCAGATATTGTTTGAAAGTATTTACACCCATTTGAAATTTCACACCGCTTGAAGTCAGGAGACAATACAGAATTCTTTGGTTTATGTGCTGTACTTGTAGATGTTCACGCCATGAGTGTATGTGTACTGGTTTGTTCACAGATCGTTGCCATGGTCGCACTAATGTGCCGAATTTCAACAATTACCAGGGCTTGCAGTGGGATAAATGAGGGTGCACGGCCATTGTAAATACATTCTTTAGCAAACGTCTCACGCTGTATCCTTCTGTAAAAGGAAATTACCGAGCAAAGCACCTTTGTATTGAAACCCTGTGATGACCTCTTCACGTTGAACTAGTATGATTCTCATCAACCCTTGCCCCCTTAAAATGGGATTGAATTAAAGCTTGAGTTGACAGTTTTTCTTGGCATGAGTTGGGTGCTTAGCACCCGTCCCATGCCAATGAAAGCTGTTGACCTGGGCATGTCATCTTGCTTAGTCTCACCTACCATTGTCATTCAAACTGTCAAACTGTTCAAATTAGTCAAAATCAATGAAGCCGGCAACATTTGACCGCCAGGCCACTTTGGCCAGTTTCAGGGGTAGGGTTAACATTTAAACAGACATCCGCCCGTCTCATTCACGGCCACATTGGCTCAGTGCACCCTGTATCAACACTAGGTATTTACACAAACCTTACACCGGATACTTGGCTGAATCCATCTCGATATGCAGGCAAGCTAGATTCCACAACATCATTCTCTTCTCAGTGGTTACACTAAAACAACGCTGTACATTGCAACTAAACTGACATTCCATCTTCTACAGTGTGGCTATACAGGTTCTGCTTTGGTAACAACTTTCATCCACTCTTATCCATCCTACCACATGTACAGTGTCCATAAATTAAAATAAGCAGACGGACACTCACTTTGTATACAGAATTGTACCAGCAAGAGATCTCAGAACTGACAGCAAAAATTATAGAGATATGAACAATTATGGCTGCATTAAAAGTGTCGTCAACTTTTCACTCTCAACTTGTGCCGTGAGTTCTTTCTACAATGCCTCAATACCTTGTCTATTTTACTTGTCTGCATCTATCTTTCAAACTGAGTCCACAAAGTCAAATAAAGACTTTCAACTGTATACCTGTTAAAAAAAAAATGGAAAATAAAAATATTTATGGCTACTTTTTGGAGATCACACATTCCTGGATGCTCACAAAGCAATGAGAATTACAGGACATTTAAGTATAAAGTGAAAACTACAGTCGGCACCGTATATATTGTTACAATCAAATCAGTATTTTTTATTTTCTTTTGCCACTAACATCACTGGAAAGGATTCACACGTCTAAATTTTGTACATCTTTACAGGGGAAGCAATCAGGCTGAACACATGCCGAAGCCATACAGGGGCCCATCATTAGTCTGTGCAAATGAGCACCTGCTTTGCATAAAGCAGACTACAGAGGCTTTGACAGTGTCAATATGCAGGAAGCTGGAGTGAATGGTCCTCCATGATACAAAGACACAGAATGGCTGGTGACCACATGAGGAGTCGGTCTGTCTCTCTGTCAAGTGATTAGGGAATGCTGGGATGTGTGTCCCACTGTGACTAGGCATAGGATTTACCTGCAAGTACAACATCACAAAACATCTACAAGGTCATTAAAATTTGCCACAAACACATTTTGAAGTTGATCAATTTTCCAAATCTTGCTGCACAAACTCAAACCTGGCTTTTGATCAGAGGATGGGCACTTCCTCAGACGAACAGTTCATATCTCTCTCATCATCGGTTTCAAATATTCTCCACAGACTTCTGTTGTATGACATGAGGATTTTTATCCCTGTATTTTTTACCAGTAAAACTATGAAGCCTACTTTGCCAATGCTGGCTCTCTGGTTTCTCAGTTTTTTGTTTTTTGGTTTTTAAATTAATTTCTGATTAGGCTGGTTCATACCATTGCAAAATGACATCATGAACCGAACCATACACCAAAAAATAGAACCGGTTCATCTGTTTCGCTTTACTTGAAGCATGTGCCATAGCGTCGACCTGAACCAGACCTGGACCCAAGGGGCCAAAAGTCGCATGCACCAGGATGACACAAAATACACTTGGTCCACCAAAGCCACCAGGAAACCAGAAAACCAACCGTTACATAATAAGCCTATGGGTGCACCGTGGGCTGTGCACATACAGTTAGTGGTTGTAGGCGGCCACTCACCTCAGCGGGACGCTTGTGATGCCCCTCCACCCGTTATCAGCCTATTATTTCGCTTCATGTGGTGTGTGTCGCCCAGTGTGGACGGACCTATATGTCACAACAACCATGCACAAAGACAAGGGTGAACACAAATTCACACAACAACAACAACACAAGCAACAGGCAGCACAGACCAGCAGTCAGGACATGCTGTGATTATGTACGACTCGAGGAAAATGTTTATGTATTCTTTAAAGTAAGCGTGTTCTAATTAATGTGTGTCAGAGACATACAACCCACATAAATTACAACTTTCTAGTTGGGGGAAAACAACAACAACAATATACAGAATTCTATAGGACTTTGGAAAATGTAATCTACACTTTTAAGATATATGTGTTCCCACTGATCTTACTTGACCGATACAATCTACATTTCTTAAACTGTCTACAACGGATGAGAAACTATTTTAATAATAATAATAATAATAATAATAATAATAATAATAATAATAATAATAATAATAATAATAATAGTAATAATAATAACTTAATGGGAAGTAAGTGCAACTGACTGTCACTTAAAGCTGTTTGTTAGGTTCTGCACTTTTGAATAGTTAAATACTTATCGTATTATTGTGTCCAACATTTTTATTTTAAACTGGGACTGGAATTTTGAATCCCATCTATAAAAGTATGAATTGTCATTTTGGCATCAGTGATCTTTAACCAGAAACACATATTTTGCGCCTGACGATAACGACAAAAGGAAACTTTCAAATAAAGCACAACATCGAATAGACAAAGTATGAAGTCTAAATACTGGCACAAGTAAAAAGAAATATATTATGAACAAGAACAAGATACAACCATGCTTCAGTAATAAAGACTCTCACCTTTCACACAAGTCAGCCACGTTGTTGCCACATGTACTGAAAACTTCAGCATACCTTTATCCCAGCCGCATTTCCATTTACCATTATTTAAATTGTACCTAACTAAGGAATGACTTGGTCATAAATATTGTGTGACACTTTCCACATATCAGCCCTGAGGGACCCGACACGGAGGTGTCTGCATTCAATTTTTTCCCATTTAGAATTACCAGCAAGTGCTGATGTCGTCAACATCCTATGCTTCTATTCTATGATCATGGAAAACACCAGCACTCAGCTTTCCCCAATGCACTCTGGGCGCAATGCACCCTGAGTGCACTGATGAACCTGTCGACTCAGTCCAGTAAAGTTAAACACAGGAGAGTATACTTCTGAATTTATCACTGGTAATGTGACACCGCATTACTGAATCTTGTGACAGAATGACAGCATTTGTGGGATTGCTGTGCTCATGCCGCAAACAGCGTGACACAGTATCATGACCAAGTTTCCAATGCGGATGGGAAATGCACATGCCAGAATTTCCAGTTGCATCTTTTTGGCTACACAGTCCTTCATTTCATCTGACATGAATTTCACATTTTACCATGTCTACCTGGCAAATGCTATTGCACTGTCAACACTGGCTTTCATTCTGTGATCCAGTCAAGCATAAACTTTAAAATTTTCATTTAAGTGAAACATTCTGTGAGCCCACTGGTTCAATAACCAGGGTCCAATTGAAGGCTTTTATTCCTTTCATATAGTCAGACAGCTAGTCTAGTTCTCAGTCTGGGAAAATAAATTACCTACAAGACAATCAAGCAGGACTTCTATATAAAAACTTCCACATTTTTCGAAACAATTTTTCACAATAAATTCCATGTTCATTTATTTTTTAATGATGGTTGAACCAGCTCCGAAGTCCAAAATAGCCATCATTGATCAAACAAACACAGAAAAATGTCATTTTTACAGGTTTCACTGAAAATACTCAAATGTTATTTATTGTCTTCCTGCTTCCTTCCCCGACCCCCGACTGACTAATAAAATAATAATTTCCCTCAAACAGCTCATTCTGATGTCAAAAGTGAATGCTGTGAGTGTGGTCATACCCTCACCTTGTGAATAACTGGCTGCCCGTGACATGCCACTGAGCCCATCGTAAGAAACACTGTGGTTGTATCTACTTAGAAAACGTAAAGGAAAACCGAAACTAAAGACAGAGCCATCTATGGACACAGAAGCTGAAGAGAAAGTGAAAGAAACAAACAGTAACTGCATATCGCAGGCCCAATCTACCATGCATTATGACGACATACAAAATACACATTATAACTTTTGCTTAAACACCAAGGCGTCAAAGTAATCAAAATGAGCTTGGTTGTTTAGAGGTCAAGAGGTCACAAATTGTCAATGCATGGCAGGCAGAACCTGGTCATACTCCACTCATTCATAGCCATGAAAGATGCTCAGCCAAATTCAATGAAAAATTCTGCAAGGGATATTATTCTCAATCTTTAGTGAAGAACCTTTCCCACTGCATCATTTCACTTTCTTGATCGCGCCAATGCAGCAGCAATTTTGAAAACAAATGTCTATTTGTCACAATATAGTGAGGACTTCATGAATGGAGCATCTGGCAACAGAAACAAGCATGAAACAAATGAAGAGGGGATGGCTGTGCAGGCAAGATTCATCCCTGTCAGTGCATCCTGTCTTCTACATTTTCCAACCACTGTGAACACTTGTGCAACTAAGCATGCCTTACCGTGACACACCGCCTCAACCACGGACCCCTCATTTGATTGTCTACTTTACACAAACTGGTAGCTAAGCTACAAGTGCAAAATTTTGGGTCGTAGAGTGGCATGAGGCAATGTGTAATACATTTCAATGCAAAATCCACCATTGCAGTTTGCTATTTTTTTTTTCCTTCACTGGCAGTGATTGACTCACTTAACCCTGCCCCCCCCCCCCCCAAAAAAAAAAAGAAACAAAAGATTTACTTCCATTCTAATTTTCCTATCAGCACACACACAAAAAAGAAACGAAAAAAAATGATGGAATATTAACTCTTTCAGTGCCAAATTTTGGGCTGAGTCAACAGCTTTTCTCAGCTTGCATTGGGCACAATGTGCCCAATAAAAATTATAGGCATACTGGTACTTGAATACAAGGTCTTTTTATGACGAATACCAATCTGGGATCCTAATGATAATTCAGACTAGTTTGACTTAAGTAGATCGACTTTTAGATGTGATTGGCACTGAAAGAGTTAGGGAGACTCATGATCAACCCTGGACTGTGATGGTACATACAAAACTGCAATAGGGTCTGCATGAGCCCAAGTACTTATTTCACCATGCTGGTGCTCATTGGTAATCACCTGTGTTTTGGTGGTGGCTTACTGGATGAAAAACAGCAAAAAATAAAACATGTTCACAAGCTAATTTCAGAAAAATAGTGTCCTAAAACTATCCACAAAGTACTTTTTTGGGGTTGAAAATTATTGTGAACAATCTGACTATGCATTATCTCAGAGTGAGTCATAAATTAGTATTTTTATCTAATGATGTTATCAATATTCCTGTCACTACTCTCTTAATTGTGACACTATAGTGACACTGACAGGTTCTGCATGATGTGAATATGTACGGTTCAATTAACCTATGACCGGGGGCGCACTCACAACATCAATTACATATAGCGCAAACAAACATACAAGGGAAAATCTTGGCTCCACAGGTTTGTAAATGGATAAATAAACAACACTGAAAAAAAAAGAAAAAACCCACAGCTTTCTAGTGCAGCGAAACTTGTCCTGAAAGACCATCCTGAAATGACTTTCATGGTACCTGGTTTCTCTGAGGAGGTATAAATAAAGCTCAAAAGCCCTGTATGATGAAAGGAAGGCCTTTCAAAATGGCTGGTCTCTCAAGACAGGTACCACTGTCTACATAGAATCTGGCAAAAAAGTGTGGACCTGGTGCAAAATGAAGACTACACATAAAGTTGAAATGATACGTGGCCTAGAAGTCCACAGGGAAAAAAGTCAAGTTGCTGAGTCTATTATTTTTCCTATCTGACCACATAATTTTGATAACGTTTGTAAAAACACTGGTGAACACAGTCTTGATATGACCAGGAGAATCAACATTGTCAAGATATCAACTGAATCTCTTATGTGGAGTAGCCCCTCTGCAATATGTAAATCTTCCAAGCTTGTGATGCCCACAAATACAGATATGAAGTGGCATCACTTGGGCTTTTGGAGTTGCACATGTGGTCAGCTAGAATAACTGTTCCCATCTGGGTACCTACCTGCCCGGTTAACTGCCTGATTCTATTCTAATACTTGCATAGGAAGAAGAATAACCATCATTTAGCAAAACAGCACCATTTAAGATCAACTTTTCGTGTCCATCAAAAGTACTTTACTGAGGAGATAGAAAACTCAGCATATAAGCCCCTAGGAATGTCTGTGGAGTTCTCCATGATGATGTGTCATATACACTTACGCTTGGTTAGAGGCTGCAGGTCGGATGGGCGTTGGGCCGTTCTGAGCCATGCCCCCACCCCCTCTGATGCCTGTAGCTTGGCCAGCGCTAGGATTATGCCCTGCACGGATTGGCTTGGCTGTAAACATTTGAAAAAGTTCACAATGTTTGATATCCTCAACTTTTGTGAGTAATTAAGATCACACTACATTTACTTATGACCTTCCCTTTTCTAACAAGCAGGCAATCCAAGTGATTTCCATTTTTCACCGTCCAAAACATTTGTGTTGTCATGTATTACATACAGGTTTACTCATACAGATGACATACTTCTTTACGACTTGCATTCAACTCTTTTTACATGCTTATCATTCAAAAAGATGATCTCTTGAGGTAGGTCGAAACATTTCTGAGAAAACATGCAAAAGTTTCAAAAAAAAAATAGCTACAAAGTTCCATCAACATATTCCGACATTTAATTGAAACGCTGAAAATTGTTCACATTAGTGAACAACTTGTGCCTTACAAAAACTATTTCTTCCTCACACAATGTTTGCCAAAATAGCAAAGCCCGCCAAGTACTGACCAATCTGTGCAGCATGCCCCCTCCTAGCCAGGTTCTTCTGGCGTACAGCCTCTTTGATACGATCCACCTCGTGTTGGTACCTGTAAGCAAACACAGCATGCCTACATGACAGTCGGGGTCTTACATCACATAGCGCAGAGTATTTTCCAAATATTTTATGTGTATATACACATGCTGCTTCCAAACCTGCACACATAAGGGCAACTTGAAATTTAAGTTCTTTTTAGACTGTATTTTACTTGTTTTAGTCCTGTGTGTCACTGAACATAGATTTTCATTATGTTTGTCAGGGCTTTGTTGTAAAACAGTGTTTGACAGCTTCCCTGGTGACAATAAAAGTATTTTGATGCTGGATTTTGACTAGTGGACAATATTTTCATTGGGTAATACACTTAATGCATCCATTGAAGCTCTGAGATATTAGAAGTTCACTGTCACATTATACATCAAACTTCAACAAAAGCTAAATTGGTCATTACAGCTTAGTTCACTCATGTCATAAAATGCATCTGCAATATTTGAAAGTCAACAGCAAAGAAGATTTTCTCTCTACAAGCTGTCTTCTTGTCGAAGTTTTATATGTTAGTCACTTACATTTACAGTATGTCCTATGGATGCAAAATTTATGTACATAAAGCCAAAATTCTTGTCACATGGGTGTACATAGGTATTTCTTAAGAAAGCATTGTATTCTCAGTATTACTCTATCACCACACAAAATATTCAGTTACACAAAAATATATTTGCACATATTTAAATGTGCACAGCAGATGCATTCCAATTGAAGCATGCCCCAAACTTTCCAGGAATTTTTTGTGTTGGCATGGTATGGTATGGCATGTTACTATTGGAATGAATACAGTAGGTACTTGTGTGTGTGTGTGTATACATACATGTGAATATATATATATACAGTAGGTATTTGTGTTTGTGTGTGTGTGTGTATATATATATATATATATATATATATATATATATAGGCACACACACATGTGTAAGTATTAAGGAGACTACCAGATTACAAGAGGGCGCAAAATGCTATACATCAGTGCAGTGTTTTGAACACTCCCAAACATTTGATCACGGTAACCAAGTTTCTCTAGCAGGGATTTACAAAAGTTCTTTACTTTGCTTTGGTTCAATGCCCCATGCTACAAAAGTATCATACATGTTTTGTCCCATTAAAGTACCAAACTCTGAACAGGTCTAAATAGGGTAGCTACTTACATGTGGTTATGACAGAAATAAATACAAGAATGAAGACCACAGCTTCCAGCCAAAAGTACTCAACTTCTGATGAAAACCTCAAAAAGGGAAGTATTGACCACAACATGTTAGTATTCTCTCGAGAATTTTGAAATAGGAAATTATCCTGGCCAGATATAAAAGTGGGTTAATAGATTTGTTCCATGTTTAGCAGTTTGGCCCTACTTCTTGTTGGGGACATGGTTGACAAGGTCACAATCCCCTGACCTCTTGCGGTCCCTCATGGCGCCCTCCTTGGCATCCTTCAGCGCCTGCTCCAGAGACTTCACACGATCCATGGTCGCACGCAGACGCTTCTCCAGTTTTGGCAGTTCACAGCGAAGGTCAGCATTGTCACGCACCAGCTGCGGGGTACAAGGGAAGAAAACAGTTTTCTTTTGTTTCCAGTTGCCTTTTGAAAGCATACGCTTTTGTTGTGTTTCTTTCTTTTTTTTTTTTTAGCTAAGTTCATGAGAAATGATGCACGCCACAATCTAAATTCTTCTCTCTCCATCATTTCTCTCTTCACACAGATGTATCTGCTTCTTGTCTGCCTACGGGAAATATTCTACATTCTATCAACTATTCTTTAAACTACCCTACACACCACACTTTTCAACCTTTGCCAGTGGCAAAATTTTAAAACGAAGATCTCAATACAAACGTGTATATGGCTTTCATAATCCAAAAGTAGGACTGGTGTAACGTCATGAAATATAGCATCAGCTGTTTAGGATCTCACCTGTTTATGGACTTTGGTGAGCTGGTCCAAGTTGTTCTCCAGGAAGGAGATCTTCTGTTTCTGGGCAGCGCTGCCCCCTGACTCGTCATCTTCATCATCCTTCTGTGTAGACTGTGAGCAAGACATGACCACACAATAAACATAAACTGACTTACAAACAGAACACTAAAATACTCTTAGATTTATCATTTCTCCTGGATCATAGCTGTACAAGTAGCAGTTTAAAATGCTGTTGTATTTTTTTCGCTCCTGTGTGTACGAAATCTGTCCATAGCATGACTGCTGCAGAGATTTTCTAACATGCAAATTGTAACACTAACACATGCTGTACACTTAATACTTTAAATATTATGTATCATATGCAAGTCAACTTACATAACCACTGAAATACAAATTCTTGTGACTGCAACTATTCTAGCTCAGACTACCCTCATACTGAAACAAGCAGCCTTCAAATACTTTTTATGTGTAGAACTTTCACACACACACACACACCAATCAGAACAAATGTGTCACTTGCAAATATACCCTGGTTGTTTAGTGACTCCACCTACCTTCTTGACTCTGGACTGCAGGTCCTGAACAAAGAGTTTCCTCAAGTTGTGGAGGGTCTGCAGCTCTTTAGCCTGTAAGCATAAGTTTAAGTTTCACTGCTGTTCACCTACTGCAGCAAATAGTACATCGTCTCCATTACTACTATATTATTCATATTACAATCAGACACTATACATGTATATCTGACTTGCAAAGGCAACGCTAAACATATAACAACTGATATGCAATGTTTTACATTTTGGTCTGCATTGCCTTGACAAATAGAACTTGTTGCCACATAGGGCTATGAATTATACCATGGGAAAAAAAAATTAAAGTATACTGATAACTACAAAGCCTGTTTCTGTGCCCTACAGTGCTAAAATGTCACATACCACAGTCTCTTCGAGTCCCTTCAGGTCTTGTTTAGCCTGTTCACGACGGTCCATCTGTAGTGACAACTCCTCTAGCTTAGCTGCTTTCTCCATCTCTTCTTGCTTCAACTTGTCATAATCTGCCTGCATCTTCTCCTGTGACAGAACCATCTTCTGATTGGTGCTGAAAGGCAATGAATTAGCCAATTAGAACACAGATTATATGATATCAACTGTCTTCATTTCTACAAGAGGACAGCTGATTGGATAACTTGACCTTCACTGCATCCAGCTGCCTTATTTACCTGTTCAAATGTTGGCATGACATGGTGGCGGTTTCTTTGTGAAATGCATAATGCCAATTTCACTACTGTAGCCACTTAATGGTATACTGTATGCTGTGACAATTTTTCAGTGAGCATTTATACTGTAAGTCATGACAAGCCAATCAGACTCTGACCATCTGTTACATGGTTTAAATAGCAATATCATTGCAAAATTTGGGCCATAATTAAAATGAATTACAGCGCAATGTCTGCTACGCCAATCTACCATACAACTAATAATTACACGAATTTCAGATGGGACAAACATTTCAGCTGAATTCTGGGCACAAGTCCATAAGCTGCACTTGCCCTCTTGGTTGTGTTTGACTGTCTGACAAACAGTAAATCAGTGACTTGTCTCTCTCCCCTGCACTACACCTTGCAAGCATGTGGAACACACTATCAACTGTTTTATTACTCACTTGCATGTCTGAACTTTCTCTTCGGTGATCTACAAATGCATGGCAGGAGGCATGTCCTTAACTGCCCAGTAGTTGTACTGGATGCACAGAGACTTGCACTCTTGCAGTCATTCTATTCTACAGTACACAGAGCTCTGCACCTACTTTCTCAGTTGTTCTGCCTGAACTTACTCCCTCAGTAGTTCTATTGTGCTCATACACTTGTACTTACTCTCCCAGTAGTTTATTGTGCACAGAGACCTGTAATTACTCTCTCAGTTCTTCTATTGTCCACAGAGACCTGTACTAACTCTCTCAGTGGTTCTAATGTCCACAGAGACCTGTACTAACTCTCTCAGTGGTTCTATTGTCCACAGAGACCTGTACTAACTCTCTCAGTTGTTCTATTGTCCACAGAGACCTGTACTAACTCTCTCAGTGGTTCTAATGTCCACAAAGACCTGTACTAACTCTCTCAGTGGTTCTATTGTCCACAGAGACCTGTACTAACTCTCTCAGTGGTTCTATTGTCCACAGAGACCTGTACTAACTCTCTCAGTGGTTCTAATGTCCACAGAGACCTGGACTTACTCTCTCAGTTGTTCTATTGTCTGTTGCTTCTCTGCGATTTCGTCACGCAGGGAGTTCAGTTGTTTTTGGTGCTGCTGGCGATGCTGTTCCATCTGTTCCTCCAGCGCTCCCTTCACCTCCTCTGATGACTGTAGCTTGGTTGTGTGTTCCTTCTCACGCTCCGCCAATTGCGACATATACAGTTGCTCTGTACAGACAATACATCGAGCGTTATGCAAGTGACAACAGTGTTTCAAAACGCCTATAAAAACTGTGCAAAGTGGGAACTTTATACATGCCCAAGGGTATCAAAAGTGAGTTTTGCTCATGTTCAGATCCACATATTTTTACAATTTTCTACACTAACTAAACGCAAAGAAAATCTGTCTTGTCCTACACGATTAACCATCTGTCTCCGACAGTGTGTTTATAACATGCTCATAAACAATAATCAAACAAACAAAGCCAGAGATGTTCAGTTTTGATGTCTTTCGCTTCCAGCGCCATACTTCCTCCCTTGCTGAATTTCGAGGGGCATGTGCAGTTAAGTACTAATGTACATTCCATCCTCCTAAAGCAGATATTTAACTGGCACAGTTCAGACACTCCCCAACTACATGTACAAGATGTGTCTTTACCTGGTATGTATAAACCTCTTTTTTTTTTTTTAAACAAACTAAATCACACAAAAATTGAGCAAATTTTCCTTTTTTTTTGATGGAATGACCCCGTACTGCATGCAAAGAAGAATGCGTACCTTGAGCCCTTAACTTGGCACATTCCTCATTGAGGCCATCTATGTCTTCCTCCAGCTGGCGCTTCTTGTTCTCGGCATCCCGCATGGTCTCCTGGATGCTCTTCATTTTTGCCTCATGCTGTAACACACAAACGACCCAATACATTAGAAATATTCCACCATTAAGGTTTTATTCCACGTACACTCATACAATTTGTGACTGCCCTCAACAACAATGTACGTAGACTATATATTATTATTCTTTTAATGTGGCAGTATAAAATTACAATATACATGGCACACACAGTATGACTTGCACCTTTCAGATTTCTGTCAAACCACAAGGATTATTATTACTTTTTTCTTATGTAAAAGCTGCAAGAATTTACTATTTCTAACAGTGATGTTTCCTTTCTTATTCTTCTCTGTTCATCTATTTCTTTACATCTTAATTTCCTCTGTGCCTGAAGGAACTCATACCTGTTGTGCCAGCAACTTGGTGTCAGACAGCTTTAAGAACTAACTTCCTCTATTGCTGAAGGACCCCTTACCTGTTGTACCAGCAACTTGGTGTCAGACAAATCCTTTTCCCGCTCCTCCAGTTTCTTGTGGTTTTCCTTCTGGAAGACTTCCAGTTGGCTGCAGCGCTGTGCCAGAGTCTTCACTTCAGATTTCATCTTGCTGATGTAAAGGCGTGCCACCGTGAACTCTTCTTCAATCTTTTCAGAACCACTCACATTGGGCTGTAATGTCAGGAGGGCGGCAAAGGTTTATTTCTCATGATCATGAGCATAAATTTTTATTTTACTGTGAACTGTGGATTTATCTAAATATGTATCACTATCTGTGAAACAGCATGCTCACAAATGTACCTGGGGTTGGAACAAACTGTGAATTATAAAAACATGTTTAATTCATGAACAGCACCTTCCCCCTTGTTAAAATTCAGGATCTGGAAACTATTTTTCAGCTTTTCTTTTATTCCAGTCATTCGCCATAAAACAGGAGAGAAAACTTTCTGAGATTGGTTCCCGAAATTGGATCAATAACACAAGCGTTTTTCAAACTCCATGTATTTCTCGAGACCAGCTCTTTCATTTCCGTAAGATAAGTTTTAGCTGAGGTCATTTTAAGGGTCAGAAAAATGTTTCCCACAATACAGCATCAGAGATAATTTTCCTGTTTCCGAAACACATGGCAATTCTGAGAAAGTCTGCAAATTTTCTGTCAAAGGCAATTTACAAAATGATTTTTGGCAGTCCATTATATTAGACAGGTGTATCTGAACTTTCAACTGATATGTTCATGAAATTAATTTCTAGATTAGTTTGTCTTTGATACAAAGCTATTCTCCATGGTGAGCACAATCAACTTTATTGGTTTAAACAGGCCTTTTGAGTTGGCAGTAGTATCGGTTAATGGATAATGTCAAGTGATACTAATTGAAAGGACGTAGATTTAGGTATCGAAATATGTCACACTTATGATGCACCTTGATGATAAATCAAACTACTCTTACTAATAATACTGAGTGTATACTCACAATTTTCCCAAGGTACAAATATTCCTGATTTTTTTTCTTTTTCCTGAAGAAATCCATTTGGGAGTTTTTAACTTGTGAATTATATTCTGTACAGTGATATTGAATCTATCTCAGGTTCAATTTTGGAAAATAAAAATTAGAAAATTCCCTTTTGGGAGCCAACCAGGAAATGAACTGCTTGTGAATATACATGATAATACAGTATTGTCATCGCAGGGGGTTGTCTATACCTTGAACTCTGCAGTGTTACCGCCGACCGCCGCGCCAATTTCACCCAGGTCCTTGAGTAGGCTCATCATCATTTCCATCGTCCTCTTCTTCTGGTGTAACTGTGTGTCCTTTGACTTTTGCAGCTCACTCTCCAACCCACTCACTGTCGACTACAAAAGATCATGACAACACAATACTCACACCCATCATTGTCGACTACAACAGACCATGACAATACCCATCACTGTCTACCCTCTGGGGAGTGTGTCAACAGCTTTCTTTGGAAGGGAAAGTTTTCTACTTGTCACCCGTTTCATTCTTGATGAAACAAAGGAACTGATAATACATATAGCACTTTGCCATCTGTGATAATTTTAAACGGGGGAAAAAGTTGAATGCTGATTTATTAGTATTGGGTTTCAGTGCGCTAAGGATTATGTCTTCAAAAATTTTGAATAAAAAATCCAGTCTGTAGCGAGATCTTTTTTCACTAGAAACTAATCTTACAAAATTATCACTTGACTTGTTTTGCTTGTGTTTAATTTTGTCAACCCTCTGGGAAGGAGCATATGAGGAAGTTAAAGTTAGATTCAGAGCTCATTTGACCTATTTCCAATCTTTTGGCCACAAATCTGTTCAGACGGCAGAGAGAGTCATTTCTGACATGTCCAGTTGGTTAGAGGACAGGGTCAGTGTCATCTACAGAGTTTTGGTCCTTTTTACTGACCAAAACTTTTCATGTGTGTGGAAACACTTGTGAGATTCAAATAATGCGACGTCAGGCCAGATTGACACTTTGTAACCATGTGGGTAGGGACATAAATACTGCCTCATCAGTTTAACCACATCAAAGGAAGTGCTAATGAGACCAACCCACGATATTACTGACTACAATTAGCGATTCGGTACTTTAAAGTGCATCTCTATTAAATGAGGCTTTTTAAGCACAAAAATAGCACACAGAACCTGACTTGAAGTTATTCAATTATTTTGGACACTTTAGCAAAAACCAAGCAGGTAACAGCATTTTACTGTATTTTTCAATTTTAGTTGGGACTTTTTTTTTTAAAGGCTGCAGTCTCATTTTTCTTGGTCAAAAAAAAAACCATATCATATGTGCAGGGAAAAAAAAAATCTTCTCGGAATGCAAAGATGACAACACAAGGGTATCCTACCAGATTCAACAAGACACACTCTTATCATCCAGCTTACCATATGTTTGGCCAGGTCCTCACTCAAAGTCTCATTCTCCTTGTTCTTTGTGTCCACCTCCTGCGACTTCTGGTCGTAGTTCATGGCCAGTTCCTCCAGGGCCTGCAGCACCTCCTTCACCTCATCCTTGGCAGACTCATTCTCCGCCTGGATGCGCTGCATGTCGTTCTGTAAGGCATCGTGGCTGCGGCGTGTGGCAGCGATCAGTTCCTCTTGCTCCAGCATCTGTTCTCGTAATTTCTCAACCATCTGGCACTGCTTGTTGATTTCATCATCCTGAAGAAGAAGAAGTGCGCCAATGTCATCAGCCATGGTCTAGAATTCCTAGAACTCAACACTAAATACATTAACACTCTCTCTCTCTCTCCCTCCCTCCCTCCCTCTCAAGCACGCAATGGGGAATGATATGCATTATTGTACCTTCTCCCTCCTTAACTACATAAAGGCGGAACTGATTAAAACTTTAATACACATATCTTTGGTCAAAATACATTAACCCTCATGTCAGTTCCTGTGAAATTAGATTGTCTGTTTTGTGCACAGACTGATAAAGACTAGGGGAAATAAAATCTAATGGATGGCATCTCCCAAACACACTCATAAATTACAATGTAAATAGCCCAATCTTGCACATCTGCTTTAGTGATGTAGCATGATGACTGCCAAGATGTACGCCTGCCTACCTTATCGTCCAACTGCAGGTACAAGGCCTGTTTCTCCTGCTCAAATGTAATGCGTTCTACATCGGAAATGGTAGGTGTGGTTCCTGGGGCCAAGTTCGCAATACCAGCAATATTAGGTGTGGACCCACTGGGAGTCAAAGTTTCTGCTGGTTTATCAAAGATAATCTGATCATCTGACGATACTGTTTCACCTCCTCGCCATTTTTTCAGCTCAGCTTCGTACCGTGCAAGCTGACCCTTCAGTCGACTGTTCCTTTCCTTTTCTCGCTCATATCTTCGCTTCCATTCTTCTGCTGTTAATTCTTCATTGACCATCACCGTGTTCTTGATGGTTTTGGCTCTGTAATGATGCACAATTTTCGTGTCAACGCCTATTTCTCATAGCTTCCATACATAACGACAAACAGACATGTTTGGCGGCCAGTTATGCTGCCATTCAAAATTTCTTGTGAAAGACATGAACATTATCAGCTTACACATAACTGCATCTTCTTCACAGCTCATTCAAACAACAGGTTGTTCCTTTGTTCAGCACAAAAACTACATAGTCCTCTCGACATATAAATATATAAATTGAACCAAATCATTCATCAAATTTCGTACTTTTTTCATACAAAACTATGCAAATGGTCACAATTTTTCAGATTAATTTCAAGCAACAGCCTTTATTTATTTATTTTTTTAAATTATTATTATTATTATTCTTGTTATACAAAATTATAGTAGTTGGCATGAAAAATGATTACAGGGGGCTACCCATTAAATCCAGAATTTATTCATAAGATGTGGTGCACGTAAGACTCACCTCTGTCCAAACATGAGAGTGGATTTTGTTTCAGTCTCATTGTAGGAAGCAGGTGAGCAACAAATGATCATTGTTGTACGTGCATTGCCACCTAAGCTCTCCTGAAGGATACGTGTCAGCTTACTGTCACGGTACGGTACGTGGGATTTCTGAAAACACAAGCAACATCTTGTTCCTAATACGCTCACAATGTAACAGTATTTACTTTTGTTAATATATTTCACGTCATTTTACTTTTTCACAGGTTATTTAATTTCATGAAATTGCCATCACATACACTAAATATTTAACTGTTCTTAATTTTGTTTGTATTTAAATATTGACTCATGAAACACAAAATATATACTACCACATGAAATTAAAACCTTTACAGTAATATGTGTAAGTAAATTCTGTAACATTCCACCTCTGTTACAATTGGTTTGTATCAATTTTTGACAGGCGATCCTGATGTGAAGACAATGCCTCATCGCCTACATACAGACTGAGCATGAACAATATATACTAATTAACAGCAATGAAATCAGCAAAGATAGTTGCTGACACAAAAAAATTATTTTGTCCCCAAAGTGAGATATGCTAGAAAACTCTACAAACCTGTGCCTAACACATGGTGTACAATCACCTGTAATGCTTATTCCACCTTAATAAAACCCTGAATCCCCAACTTTTCTCCTGATCATTTGGCAATCTTGACAAGGCCCCCACAAATCTTTAAATTTTTCTTAGAAGTCATGGTTGAAAATATTAGGTGAAGGCACATGGGACAAAAATCAATGGGGGGGGGGTGGGGGTGGGGGGAAGGGGCAAGATATACAACTGTGTTGTCAAAGTCTACTCACGTTGCCATCAGCCAGGGCAGCAATTACATTACCAAGGGCAGAAAGGGACTTGTTAATATTCTTAGCTTCGTCCAGCACCGCACCCTCGGCTCCTGTCTTGCTCACCTGAGAATATCAAATACCACAAATGTATAACACAAAATCTGTTTGCTTTTGGTTGAGCAAATATGACTTTTTTTTCACACAATATGGTAAAACACTTAAATCTACCACAAAAACAATATTGTAGCCAGTTCAATTTTACTTCAGACGAAGTCTGCATCTGTTTCTTTGTACATACATAGAATATGTTCATTTGTCTATTTCCACACAAACAACTCCCTGATACATTATTTCTGCAAGATATTTTCCCGGCAAAAAATTTGGTATAACTTATGAAAATCAAAATTACAATTTTATTCATAGACATTCTTAACTATATTATGGCTAATCCTATTCACTTAATCAATTGTTTTGGGGCCACAATGCCCAACAAGGTACTTTTATGCCCAGTTTGTTTGCTTACCGACTCACTACCAGCTAAATCGACCAGGTATAGTTTGCCGCTGAGTTTCTTCTGTGTCTCCACATTTTCTTGTTTGACATTGATCAGGAAGACACTGTGGCTTCGAGAACTGTGTTCATTCATATCTGGAAAGCAGCAAAGCATTCTCTCCAGATGATGGAATCAAGAGCTACCTACACCTGTTGATGAAGTGAAGCCTTTACCCAAATTCCACATGGAAAAAAAGCCCTAATTGACATTTATGCCACACTTGTTTATGTATCGATGCTAATGCAAATATTACATAATTACGTTGATATAACATAATGAACATATGGGGGGGGGGGGGGGGGAGCAGTCTGCTGGAAATCAATATCAGCTTAGCTACACTCCAGTACCACCTGGAGGCAAATACTGACAATGAAAACAAATTCTCAGCCATATCCAATGCATGTGGTTTAGTTAATTTCTCTTACTCGACAATTTTTCCATGATGGCCTTTTTTTCTATGAAAACATTAACTGCTTATACAGTGGTCCCCTTCTAGTAAGGCTCACCTGATGAGGCCACCCCCCCCCCCCCCCCCGCCTTAAAGCGACCACTTCTCCATGTGTACCAAGTATATTTTCATTTTATTTACCCCCTCTCATAAGGCCCCATTCCTCATGGACTTGGTGGCCTTATAAGAGGGGGAATCGCTGTATTAATTTTGGCCTATACAGTAAAAAAGCTGGCAACATTTCCACGTCATAAATACCCCCCAATAAGTTGAAGCTCTATATTCACCCCGTCTGCCTATTGCTAACATATAAATACAGAAATTGTGAAGAATTTTATTTTACCACAGCAGGTTCCACATTTTTTGAGATTGACTATTTCAGCCTAAACAATAATCATGGGTTTTTAGCAGTTAACAATCTGAACATGTTTTCTGCTGCATGCATGACAGCATGGCTCTGTAAATTATCACCTAATATTAAAAACTTCTGGAAATATAAACCTTTCATTACTGATCATACCATGGATGGCTGACACCCCGTGCAATTGAACTCTGCTGTGAAACACCCTGTGTCTTCTTTGTCACCTTCTAGTGTAAGATTCTGTAGAGCACATGGTCACCTGCAGATGGCGCTGATGTGGTGTTGTATAGGTGGCGCTGGCGTTCTGGTGCTGGAGAGGGCTTCAGTTGAAGACAGTACTCCTGATGTATAACACAGCAGCACTGACCTCACTTGATGCTCTTACCACACCTGACTACAACCATCACTACCAGGGTCATCCTCCCTGCACTACCAGGATCATCCTCCCTGTACTACCAGGGTCATCCTCCCTGCACTACCAGGGTCATCCTTCCTGCACTACCAGGGTCATCCTCCCTGCACTATCAGGGTCATCCTTCCTGCACTACCAGGGTCATCCTCCCTGCACTACCAGGATAATCCTCCCTGCACTACCAGGGTCATCTTCCCTGCACTACCAGGGTCATCCTCCCGGTACACTCACCACTAATATCACTCAACCCTTCAATGATAAAACTAGGCTACTCACACCTACCATGCTTTCTCCCCTCCACAAACTAAACCATACTTTCAATTCTAAGAGAGTCCCCCCCCCCCCCCCCCGAAAATCTCCCAACTACCAGGTTCTTCACAAAATGGCTTAAATGTGTTTAGATGTACCCTTTCCCCCTGCATTTGTCATCTTAATGGTACCAAAATATATAGTTTACTTGGTATAAAGGTGTAAATAAAGATACCACACACTGTCAAAGTGTGTGGTGTCCTCACTGCGGTAAGTTTTTTCTGGCCACTTTAAGAGATCCTCATGTAGCTACATACCAGACAATTGGTCACGGTGTTTGGGGTATGGATTATCATGGCAAATCTAACAATTTAGTGCTGGCTTCAGTATGTCAGAAACAGAAACAATATATTTTCATTTGAATAACTAAGGATGTGACCTGCAGATTTAGACAATGTCTATTTTTATTCTTCAACTGAATAAGAGGATGTTTGCACCGACCATATCTGGGTACCATGTAGAACTTTCAGCCAACCAGAATACAGGTGTGCAACCTGAAAATTTCAAAAGTGCAAACGATTAGAACTTTTACATACGATCAAAACATGAGAAAGATTCTGGACTTACTTGTCACCGCTACATGTCGATTTGCTTTTCCTTCGTCTATCACTTCCATCACCTCTTCGGGGCTGGAGACAAAACGTTCCGTGGAACCCTGTGTGCACAAAGCAAATCATGCAAGCCAGCATATCAACACATACTGCTGCTGCCACACACTCATGCACAATATACATTGAGGTGGCAAAGCATGAAAACATTTCCCAATTGCTTCAGATTCATCAGTCTTGCGTTTTTATCCAAAAAAACAAAAACAAAAAAAATCAAAGGAAACTGACAAATCCATTATATACATGGTTTGTCCATCTATCAATAGCCTTGCGGTCATTTTGTTTTGTAGTTTCCAGTATGTTTGAGACATTCCATTTCTATCCAACTTTTTTGTTTTTTGATAATTGCCAGAGGATGTAGGTTCCCTTCTATGCAATTCAGCCTGGTGTCTGCTCAAAATCTGGTGTAACAGAACCCGTCTTTACACATTTAAGGGGCAATCATTATACAAGAAATGTTAAGAGTGCAACAACGAAAGAAACTACAGGCCAAGAAATAATGGCTAAAATTAGGTGTCATGTAATGGTGAATTGGAGACAGTTTCTTGGAACTGCTTTTCAGCCTTACTTCACCAGAAAAAAACTGCCATTCATCACCATGCAAGTCACTTTCAACAAATGATCATAATTATTTTTGCATACCCATTAAACCATTTAAAAGGATTTATTTTCAAATTCCTCAGACATGTATTTTTTGAAAGTTTGTTTCCCATCAACACAAGTTTGCACCATGCAACCACAGTGATTTCCAAGTCTATTGAAAAATGCATAGGTTACCATAGCAACCAACCAGAATTCATCATCAACAGCTCTCGGGGCAATGTAGACCATTTTACGAGTAGTGGTTGTACAACCCACATACCCGAAACACCACTGACCAATATGCTTTGGTCTGCAGGTTCACCACTCATACACTAAATCTGCTTTCACATTACAAATCTGGGTGATTCATACCACACCAAAAGAAAAAAAAAGGTTTGTGTCAGCGGACGAGGCAGTGGGACTACTGATTGGCTCAGCCTGGTCTATTGTCTGACCAGCTTATGTCTCCATCACAATAGCCCAGCATGTGAAACTCCATATTGTATGGCCATGGAAGATGGCTCAATACAAATACAATTAAAAGGCTCCAGCCCCCCCCCCCCCCTTTGCATGGCCACAAGCGAATGGGCAGCAAATCCTTTTCTTCACTGAACACTTCTTGTTAATTCAATTTCCCCCCCCCCCCCCCCAAAAAAATTGGAGATGGAACTTATACAAAAAGTATGACCCATGTTAAAAGTTTACAACACAAAAATTTTGGTTGCTTACCACCCATCCTACACCACGGGAAACTGCCACCAGAATCTTGGGGGGGGGGGGGGGGGGGCTGAGACTCAAATACTGAAGCTTGACATTTTCAAAGTAACATTTTGTGGACTCATGCAATGAAGGTGTAGAAGTTCGATAGGTGTTAACCCATCCCTCACAAGAATGACAGTACACAACTTTGCTAACCAAATCATCCAACCAATGCCAAGGAGGGTTGTAGACCTTGGATATGCTATCCTGATGTGATTTTATGCAATATGTCCATTTAAAAAAAAAATTCAGTTGACAAGACATTTCTGTAAAATGTTCCAGTGGATGACATTCAACATCCTGGCATTCTTAGGCAGAAGAGTGGCAAAGGGTTATTAGTAGGTTCTGGTCCTTGTCAACGGAAATTTTTTCCTCCATATCTTTGGGCAACAGGTTAACCGTTGGGTTCTGGTCCTTGTCAACTGATTATTCCTCATATCTTTGGGCAAAGGATGAACAGTAGGTTCTGGTACTTGTCAACTGTTTTTCCCCCCATATCTTTGGGCAAAGGGTTAACCATAGGTGCTGGCCCTTCTTAACTGATCCCCCCCCCCCATATCTTTGCGCAAAGGGTTAACAGTAGGTTCTGGTACTTGTCAACTGATTTTTCACCCATATCTTTGGGCAAAGGGTTAACAGTAGGCTTTGGTACTTGTCAACTGATTTTTCACCCATATCTTTGGGCAAAGGGTTAACAGTAGGTCCTGGTCCATTGTCAACTACCCCCCCCCCCATATATTTGAATAAGGGTTAACAGTAGGTCCTAGTCCATTGTCAACTGTTTTTTTTTCCGTATCTTTTATTATTAATTTTCTGCCGGTGCCAACTGGTGTGACATGACATTTTTTTTTTTTGGTTTGCATTCCAAAATAACTAAGAAAAGCAGCATGAGCCTGTTTATCACAAACAGACTTTCCCTTTTTATGAAGTGCCACATGACCTCTCACAAAGACCGTGTCAAAAAAAAAAAATTACAACAGCTTCCCTGAGAATTGTAATGAAATAGATCATTTGCATGAAGCTAAATGTTCTGTTTACGTAGTATAACAATGTAAATCTACATTGTAGTGGAATAGACATAAATTTCTATAAGGGGCAACAAGGAAAGTGTTCGTGTTTTGTTCAATTTTCCTGACTACATGAGAACAATTAACCTCTGATCAATGCCATGTAGACCGGGGTCACTCCGTGAGCAAACTCTGGCAGCACTCAGTTTTGCTGGCTGGCACTGAACGAGTCTGTCACAGTGACAAATTAGCTGGCCGAGGCGCTGGCGGTGAGCCATTTCAGCCCCAGGGGGCAGCACTAACAACCCAGACAATCTGGACACAATGTTTGTAATTTTAAAGAGCATGCTAAAATACTGCATGTATTGTATTAATGAAATACACACAGAGTAATTCGCGTAGGCAACAACAACCCTCAGATAAAAAACTCAGAGCACCGGGAATGGACAGAATGCCACATGTATCAGATCATGCCCCCCCTTTTTTTTTTTGGTAACAGCGAGTCACCATTCGGGCTTTGATGTGCTCATTAACCTGTGCTTTGCTGTCTGCCAGGACAAGTCATTCAACAACAATGCCAGTCTGCCTGTGCATTGTTCACTGACCAGTTAGTGGCGTGCGTCACAATCAAACTCTTCTTCAACCTTCCAGCCAACGGCAAAAAGATCAGCACATAATACTTCCAGCAAATGGGTGCTTTGAAGGTAATTCTTGATAGATTAGGTATTTATAGCTTACATGTTGCAATGGGACAAACATCAGTACAAACGACTTCATATCTGCTACTTTTTTTTTCTCTCTTGTACACCAAAAACAATTTTAAGTTGGTGACACACATACCTACAGCATGATGAAATGAATGCAACTGAAGAGCGTGACAACTATTGGTTACATGTAACAATTTTCCATTTTGTTCCCCCTTGTTTTAGTTAGACATGCTTCTGATCCAGCAAATCTCTAGCATGTGGTATGCTGTGTGGGAGGGAAGGGTTAAACTTGTACACTGGCCACCGCACGCCTCGTGCTGTACAGGTGAGTGAATATGTACATCCACCAACCGTGTCTCTGCAGCATAAACGCTCCCTTGTACTCATCCTACCAGTTGTGTAGGAGCTACATGACTTGAATTAATATTTGTTTATCAATCCATGCTGGGCCTCATGGGTTCCTCGATTTAGGGGACCTTCCGCCCCGTCCTTCCACTGCCTGGGGCAATGGTTTGAACTGCTGCTACCGTTGACCTGCGTTTTTCCTCTCATAAAACAATATGTACCATACCGTTTCTTTTATTTTCACAGGCATTTTTTACACATGCTCAATCGCATGCAGCCGGAACAGGGAAAACAAATTACAGTTGTCTCTTCACACCTCTGGGCAATTTTATTTCAGAAGCAACCCAAAAGTCACCGAAGGATTAAAACTGCGAAAATCTATCTTGCATCTTCCTTTTCTTCGTCCAACTTTTGCAGCTTCTCCATACATTAAACTCTGAATGACTTTTGACTATTCACTTTCATACCAGTCCTGAAAAAAAGAGACTGGACCAGCAAGAAGCTGATATGCCATGGAAGCTTATTGATTGCACAAAATACAGAGGCTGGCAAAGAGGCAGCAAGCCACAACTCATGCTCAAGCACATCAGAGGGTAGCTCCCTCAGCAAGCCGCCAAATACACGCTGCTCCCTTTGGGGGTCAATGTAAACCCCTCAAGGTCAATGCCTGCATAACCCATTGACCATAATGCACGTTTCTGTTCACAAATTCCCGAAAGAGTGTAATTTCCACATCTGGAAATAAATCCCTGTGATGAGGCAGAAAATATTTCAGAACCTAGAGTAATTCATGGCAATGGCATGTTAATAGCCCAGTTTCAATCATCTGTCGTCTCTCCATAACTGTGTCAGTTGTTCACCCAAATACATATTTTCCCTGCTCATAGTTAAAATTGTTATCTAAATATTGTATCACCAATACAGTTTTAATCATACTGGCTGCTACAAAAGTCGTATCAATGACTAGTCCTGTAAGTTCAACCATTTTCCCTGTGAATAAATCCATGCAACATGTCGCCAAGTGTAAAGTGCATACATAAGTGTCAGTAGAGCAAAGTGTCACCAGAACTTAGAAACGATATTGTTACCGAGGGTTAACCAGAATAAAGGACCCCCCCCCCCTTAATCGCAGCATAGCCCTGGTGGTCAGGCAGCTGCATCAACCTCAGCTGCTACCCCATCCCCACATTAAGACAGCGAAAGGGCCACATTTCTGTGGCTACATAGACTCTAGCCACTGTACAAATGGCCGCAATACAGTGAGGTGATTTCTTTGATCACAAATAGGGAAATGGTCCTTTTTCTCTGCAATTACCTTGTTTATTTACTCACCAGTAGACCAAGGTAATATATATCTAAGAATATACAGATTTTACAAGTCATAAATGGGTGTGTCAAGCAGGCAAGCATTACATTTGTTACACTTTGCAGTTAGGCAATTTATGCACAGACTTGGTAATAGCAAAGGCATATATATATTGGGATAGCATGTTTCTTTACATACATGCATGCCAGGTTCATTTCAGCAGTGTTAACTACACCTGTAGAATGTAAACTGCTTCATTTTAAGATCACTTTAACTGTCTGATGAATATGTAATAAATATGCTCATAATTTAGAATGATTCAATGCCTCCTTACTATTTTCTTGTGAATGAATGATGTCACCTGTAGCCGGTACTACAGGTAACTTGCAGGTGGAGACACCTGGAGGACAAACAAAAGCCTGCTTCAGTCACCTGTCAAAAACTGTCATGTGACACAGGTAGCAGGTGCTGCCACCAAGCGGTATAATGTATTTGATGTGCTCTATTCAAAGAGGTATATTGCCTGGCAGTGTGATCACCTTGTAAATATGTGACATAAGGTGATCAAAAGGTGCCAGCAGCTTTGGTTGTCACAAGCAAGCAATGCATGTGATTGGCATAACATTAGACCTAGGGTGTACGTAACAAGTAGTACAGTAGGTCAATCAGATTCGTGCCATGAACAGTTTCTGCTTTGTAATATATACTTTTGTGCAGCATTCAGTGAAACACAGCAAATGTTTTACTACACAATAGATCACATTATTAGACCCTCAAGTTGGCCAAATGTTCAATCTTTTGTCTATTCTCCGGCTATAGACAAGATTGAACATATAACAGTCCCTCAAGTTTAATAGGTAGTTCTACTGTTTAAATACCATGACATGTGTCATAGGATGATCATCAGACAGAATTACAAGGATCATCTCTGCTCATTGAAGGCCTTATTATATATACATATATATATGTATATATTATAAAGAGGAAATATTTTCATCAGTAAAATTTTGCATCATCATAACCCACTGTTTTGCAGAGAAAAAGCTGGATTTGGCACCTGCATGAACAAAGAACGTCAATTTCTTGTACAACTGTGATGCACATCAAGTTTCTGGGACGTTTTCCCACAAGGCTCTGCCAGATTCAAATGTTCGCAGCCATGCATGTAAGAGGTCTGTTTAACAGGTAAGTGACCAGTAACTTTCTATGATGCCATCTATGTACAAAATGGCGCAAGAAGAGATCAGACGTACCATCAAATAACTTGGTAAGTAATTCCACGAAGTCTCCAACTAGCGCAGGCAGTGAGGGAAAGGAGATCAAAATTTTTTAAAAGAACCGCAGTCCCCCAGGCCTATAGATGGAAAATCTACATCAGCGATTTACAACTCACCTTAACATATGGAACCCTATTTTTATCTTCGTGCACAGATAGATTTGTCTTGGACACTGGAAGCAAAATATATAATGCTTTTTTAACACATGAAGGCACAAATCGTGCAGCCACATATCATCACCCCTTACCTTGACATAGGGAACCTTATCTTTGTCCTCATGAACTGACAAATTTGTCTTGGAAACTGCAACACAAACACAGAACAAACAGGTCATTGTGGGCCACCCCTTGTCTGCCTGATGCTTAGCATACCTTTTATCGTTTTTTTATCGCCACAGTTTAAATTTATTCATTTTTAATTTATCGTGAACACTAATATTTATTTTTCATCATGAATTCATTTTACTATGAGTATTTGTGAGTGATGTGAAGTTACCGGTACTGAACTTAATTTTGAGGGATAGCACAAAAATATTTACTTTTCGCTGTTATTCATCGCAAATTTTAATACTTTTTATTCTCATGCCAGCTGTATATAAAGAACAGTCCAGACCCATTACCTTGAACCATATGTACAAGTGTATGCTAGGTATTTGATGGAATTATCCGTACTGAACTAAATAATCAGTGATAGCACCAAAACGTTTACTTTTTCTCTGTTATTCACAGCAAATTTTAATACTTTTTATTTTCTTACACCAGCTGTATATAAAGAACAGTCCAGACCCATTACCATGAACCATATGTACAAGTGTACGCTAGGTATTTGATGGAACATAAGAAGGGAAGTATCTGCCATTAAAACGACCAGTTAGCGTTTTCTCCGTACCACTGAGAAATACACCATTTGGTTTGCTTACGTGAAGCATCTCGGCTTACTTGCTGGAAGTTAAATGAGTGCATTGTGACTTCAGGTATTCAGACCACGTTGGTGGTCCTAAAGTACGGTTTTTCTAGGGAAACTTGCCAACAGGTTGGTCCTGGTGTAAAGTAATGTATTTACAGTGTAAATTTGCATGGTGCTGTGTGCATGCATTTCTATTTATATTCATGATTTAATTGAAAGTGACCAATCACACAGTGTCAACAAACTTACAAAATTCATTTTTTTTTTTTTTTTTTTGGACAGAACTACATATAGCACTCTTTGGTTAGTATATTATAGAGTACATCAGCAAATATCATACAAACATGAAAAGAAACTACATGTAAAAGCTTTCACGGAACACGGAAATCATGTGCTAAGCATCAGATTTGTGCCCTTAATTTTGCTAAGAGAACCACCCGGGTTAGTGCACAATAAAACAATCATAACCAGTGAACAAATACATGTGAACGGAGGTAGACAACGGAGACAAGACAGCTACTCTTACCATCTAGGAGGTCCCTAATTTTGTCCAGGTATATCTCGTAGTAGGATACCTGAAACAGACAAAAGAATAAGAGGCATCAGTAACGTGTATAACAATGTTGACAATGTGTCTGGAAACCGTGAGTATTGAATCATTTCATTCCAGCCCCTGGTTTTAACATGTATTTACCCTCATTTAAGATGTACCTTTAATCCTTTGTAAAACATTTTTTTTTTTTGGCCCCAGGTGGACCAAGCCTACTTGAAACTCATTGCAAGGACAACTGCAGCAGGACTTGTACAAGCCAGGCAATGCAAAAACCACTGACTGAGGCCAGCCAATGCAAAAAAAAAAAAAACACTAATCAACAATGCATTACTGTGAGGAAAGATTACTGAGCAGACAAATAATATTTTTTCCTGATGCAAACGTGTCTGACAAAAATATATGCAGTGTTACATGGAGTGAGCTCCTCTCATTCTTTCCTGTTATGAGCCTCTTCTTATTCTGTAGTTCTGTATCGCTAACTTTGACTTATCCCGGGCCACTCTTTCTACTCCAATTTTCATACATTCCACCGTAGTTTGCTGGAGGATCCAGCAGATTCTACCCATTTCTACACACAGTGGTCGTCATCCTATAAGGCCACCCCAAATGCAGTCCTTAAAGTGGCCTTTTAAGAAGGGTGTATTTAATAATTAAGTAGAGAGGGATAATGCAATAGGAATGTCACACTTTGTGTATAGGAGTGTTGGTCTTATGAGAGAGGTGGCTTCTGATGAGAGAGGCCTTGCAAGAGGGGCAGCACTGTATCACCTGCTCTTCTATATACAACATATCAGTTCTATACACACAGACACAGACTGACAAGTCAGCTGAGGTAAAAATCAGAAATCCACTGCAGTGCCACCTAGTGAACAACTTTCCTTGACCCTTTCAGAAGGAACATATCGACCAAGTTTCAGCTTAATCTGGATTTCTGGAGAAGTTGAAAATAGCCCCCCCCCCCCGCCCCCAAGTCATAAAAATCCCAAAATCACTGTCCAGAGCATGACCATTTCAACAAACTAGGTAGAAAAACCCACCCAAGGTACATTGCCACCAAGTTTGAAGTGAATCTGGCAAAAGGTTTTGGAGAAGTCAAAAATTGTAATCGTGAACCAAGGGATGACTGAGCCTCCTAAAAGCTCAGCCTGGCTCGCAGGTCAGCTGAGCTAAAAAAGTAGCTATCAATGTTGACTTATTGAGTCATTGTTCCCAAGATGAAGGTATGAATAGCACCTAAACTGTAAACCTTGGTTCCTTGGGGAGCAATTTGTTTTTTGTTTGGTGGTCCAAACGATTAATTCTGGTGTGTGGCGGAGATACACAAGTTACTGCCTAGAGCCATGTGCTGGTGACAAGCCAGCAGTGTCTCACACAGCCAAGTGCAGGCCATTCTGCTGGCACCAAAGTCTATGTGGGGCTTTGCGGGCATAGATCAAACTTATCAGCCTGCAGTCTCAGTTTACCCCTTTAGTCCAGCCAAATTACACATCCAGCAGATGTTTGCACACCAAACGGAACCTTCTGGCATAGAAAGTTGATCCAACATTGCCACTTTGCAAGGTATAATGTCTGCCTAGTAGTTAAAATAAAATTTTCTATTTCTTTTGATATATATATATATATATATATATACATATTTTAAAAATCTCCTGGTTTCCAATCTTCATCATCTCAGGGGTGACCAGCACACAAAGGGTTGAACTTCCAGTCCCTGCAGGTAACTTTAACAGGTATTACATCAAGTGACAATGGGACCAAATGGACTTTCTGGACAATGTTCCACTGTGGACTATGTTCAGCAAGAGAACACGATAATGTATGTATAATGTAGACATATGCACACCATTAATTTTCAAATATCCCACATTCTTTTCCCTTGTCAAACAAGAGTGGGATTTGTCATGGTTAAATGAAATGGACTGAAGCATATACACTCATCCACTTGGTTTTGGTTATAATTCATAATGCATCTTTCGAAATATTCTGTTCATACATGTATCACTTCTGATATTATAAAAACATATACATCTTAATGAGATTATGATCGTTTCAACGTGATGTCTTATCAGGGGATCTGCATAGGCAGGTGATACAAACAGAGAATTTCAAATTTCAAGATTTATTAACTTTCTCTGAAATAATATATTCTACTTTTATTTATTTAAAAGCAGAATTCATGAATAGGTGGTCCTGTGCCAGTGATTCCAGCCTTGGAAAACTGACCCCTTCATCTTGACAAACGACCAATGATTGCTCATAGCTCTCCCAGAAGAAGTAAACATTTTTGATGCAAGTGCTCAGTGCAGAAACAAGTTTGTGTGCCCCAGGCACTCCGTTGTGGCACAGCTCTAATTCTGGTCGACTTAGTGTGTGGTCATGTTCATCTCGGTGGAAACTAGCCTGGCCTGCCTAGAATATTTTACAGTCTGGCTGGGTTTATCTGAGGGGACAGAAGCTCCTTGGTTGTCCCAGGTCACAGAAAATCATGATGGCACAGTGCAGGAAGTGAAATGCCGTGCAAAATCATCCAGGCAAGGTGTCAAACAAAGCAATAATGGTTGGATGTCACGTATAATCATGGTGGAAAGGTGTCCCAAAAATATCTAGGGGCAGGGCGTTTCATGAAGCCATGGTTCCCTGCCAACCCAACATGTCCCACACCTCTAATATAACTTCTATAAACCTGTTGATTCAATTTGATTTTCCATATGGACTTATCACAGATAAAGTAATATTTATCTCATCTGATTTGGTTCTATAGATATACGTTTGGTTTGCGGTGACTTTCACAAATTTTTGCATATAACCCTAAATTCAGATTTTAAATTTGGTAAAGTATACATTTCTTTATTGTTAACAAACTGGAAATTCTACTTATAACAATTTTATAGTGTTAGATGGTGGCAATGTTTGCATATCATTTACATAACAGATCATAGTTCACTTTCCTTTGGTGTGTCATCACTCTTAACTTTGAACACCTGTATCCCAGAAACAGCATCAAACATATAACTATTTTTAATTGCAGTGTTTTCTACAATTTGCCAAAAATTTCATGCTACGATATGTGAAAATGTAGAAACTGATTTGAAAATTTATATCAAAGAATGGCAATCACTTTTTTTATACTTTTATGATTGCTGTGAAAATGTTGCTTCCAAGAAACATTTTCGTAGTACTTTTGAATAAATGTTTAGTTTGTACGCCTTCTAGAAATGTATATAGTATTGCAAGTTGTAACTTGTAAGTGAATTTATAGTGTTATTATAGAGAAAAGTAACAGACAATGCTATGATCACTGAAAACCCAACATGTATCCTTAAGTATACTAGATATGTTTACATTCATGGGGCAAGATCATCCACCCGGCCAAGGTCCTCATAAGATGCTTCAGCTAAAAACATATTAAGCATGCAGCTTTACTTGTTCTGAAGATGAGGTGTTTACAAAGATTATCTACATTGATGCCTGAGACCTCGAAAAATGTCAAGGTCACCTGGGAGCACACTCATACAGGGCTTTAACTGTGAAGGTTTGATGACTGGAGTTTCACATGTTCTGAAAATTACTTGTGATCTTGACAGAAAAGTCAATGTTACTGGGGACTCTGGGAGTACCCTAATCCAAAGTTCCTCATATGTTTCAGCTATACAGTTTGATGGTTGTCTGTTCATTTGTTCTGAAAATACAGTGTTTACAAGAACTTTCTACGTTGATGCTGGTGACCTGAAAAATAAGTCAAGGTCACCAGGGAGTGATGTCTTTCAAGGTCATCGTAATATGCTTCAGCTACAAAAGGTTTGATCATTGTATCTTCATTTGGTAAGAAGTTACTGCTTTTAGTATGTATGGATGGATGGACAGATGGACTCATGGATGGATGGACAGATGGACACTGGGCTGGCACTAAAAAATTTATTGCTTTAGCCAGTCTGGCTTACTTAGCGGAAAATTTATTAGCCAGACTGAGACTTCGCCAAATCAAATTTTGGAGATACTACTTGGGGCTAGCTCTAAGAATTTTATTGCATGATCCATTTTTTGCTAAAAAAAACCAAGAATATTTTATTGGCCATAACCAACTAGATTTAGGTATAATGATCATTTTCTAATTAATTGTGACTTGCTGCCTACATTTTACGTGTGTACAATCCTAATTTATGTGTGCAACATCCTTTAGCCAGTTTCACTAATTGATGACAAAAAACTACTAGCCAGTTCACACCTTTTTGTAGCCAGTGGCTAACTGGCTAATGCTTAGTGCTAGCCCAAGGGGACACATGGATGGACGGACAGATGTACACATGGAGAGATAACACACAGATCGGATGCTGACAATACCCTGTCAGACTATTTAGCCAAGGGGGTAAAAACAAAACCTGACAGGGATATGTTGCCCCCATATAAACACAGATGGTTCTAGTCCTGGGCTGTATGACAGTATACTAATTTGTACCATAACTGCATAGCATCAAGAAATGTCACCAGTGTGTGCCCTCTTTAGGAGTCGGATCAGCAGCGAGTGTGATGGAGGCAAGCAACCAGTGTATGCCATTGCTCTCTAGGCCACACTGAATAAGCAAACTGTCCGCCTAAAACTTGGCCATCGTGTAGATTGAGTTGCATATGGGTCTTAATAAAGGTATGACCAACATTCAGGCAAAAAAAAAAAAAAAAAACAAACAAACAAAACAAAAAACCCCTGCAGGATAATTCATGTTTATGTCCACTGGTCATGTTTCTTGAACAGACTTACAGCAGAAAAAGCTGGTGCCTTTGATCAATGATCCTATTCATCCAAGTCCAATCTCCCGGGATCACTTCCCTGGCTCTCAGCAAACACACACAACACCAGTGTCTAAGTAAAGCTGTGACCTTTCCCTGACCCAAAATACACTGAGCAAATTATACACTGTGGGCAATATTGTAGCAAGATGCCGCATGATTCAATACTGGAGAAAAACACTGCATGATTCATCGCAATGATAGGACACAGCACACCCACCTCATTATTAAGATCTTCTCCTCACAAGCCTACAAAGATGCATTCACGTTTGTATGCAGCCAGGCTCACGTCTAGACTCCAAGAGAGGTTCTGTCCACATTACCATGGCAACAGGATCCACACTGCCACCTCGATGAGGGAGCCACTCGATGCTGGCTTGCTCTAGATGTGATTATGGCATGATATTACAATGCACGTCTTGGAATACCTGCATGATTTGTTGACAAATTCTGTTCAAAACAATCGCAAACTTTTTGTATCTTTGAATGCACCGACCACACACACAATAGAGTAGTCCATCTTTTGGCGGACCACCCCTAGTGCTATCCAAGTGGTCACATAGAGCAGGTGGTCTCCCAAAGGAGGTTTGACGTTTGTACCCACCTGCCTACCAGCTAACCATATATTTGAGTTCCAATCCATAATTTAGATTCAGGCATGATTGATGTATTCTTATTAGACACCCATTCCATCTTACAGTCATGTGTTGACTCACTTATTGGCATAAAAAACGCATTTTCGATAAATTTGTAAAACTGTTTTCGCAACTGATTTTACCAATCTTGAACAAAATAGGTTAGTTTTACTTATCTGAAATGCACAATTTCTGGATGGATAAGTGGTCATTTGGGGGTCATTTTGGCTGGTCACTGGTCAGGTTCTGCAGGTGGTCTCCACAATAGAGGTAAATTATTATTGGAAGGTGCTATTGCACATTGAAAGTGGTCACAAAAGGGAAGTGGTCTCCCAAAAGAGGGTTTACTGTACCATCTTTGACTGGCATGAAAAAAAAAATACCACCACAGAATATGGACAACAAATGTCCTTTTTATCATTCATTTATGCTGCAGGAAGAAGCAGTCACTGTACATGTGCACAGGAATAAAAAATATAACCTTCTTGACTATTCCACTACATCCATTTTCAGTTGAACAAAAAGAAAACACTTTTAAACCCTTTCCTCCTTGAATTGAAACTGAGTCAACAGCTTTCCTTGGCATGGTCTAGGCACTAAGTGCTGTTGATCTGGGGAATGTGATCTAGCTGGGGTTAATCTTCAAACTCAATGAAGTTTTTTATTCTATTTCTTACTTTATTTTTTGAGTATTCGCAACCATAAAGTGTGATATTACTGCAAAATACATTTTCCAGCCACTGTGTCAATTGCCTGAAAGGACTTGGCATCAGAGTACAACACCTTCTGTTTCAAACTGTCGGTTGCCATGGACACTGGATTGAGAGGTACACTGGATATGGGTGGCCGGGCTTGTGTCATGATCCACCCTAGTCATGGGGCTAACTCTGACACAGTGATGCAGGTACTGCTGCAGAGGGTAGGTAAGGGGTTTCTTGTACTGGCGTACTGGAAGCCCTCTTACTTAACGTACTGCGTACTCTAGAAAAATAATTACCTGTACCAGCATACTGAAACCCCCCTTACCCCCCTTCTGCTGCATGATTTGTGTGGTAGAACTTTTTACATCAACATGTGCATGGGGCCTACATGTAACAACACACAAAATGTCTGTATGTACCAGCATGCCCGGTTCTGATGCATTACATCCACTCATCGTATGTAAACACACAGTGGTCATCCGTGATGATTTTGTACATTTTCTACCTGCCCAGTGATCAGTAATGCTATAAGATAATATTCATTGTGATAACAGGCAAGTCTTTCTGCTTGCTAACTATAGCTCTTCTTATACTTGACTTGTACATTCATCAATATTTTCCTCATTTTACATGAGGAAAATATTCTACCGGTATTTTTTCCCCCTCAATGTTGTGTGAGAATCTTACAGTACATAATTTTTTGCCATGAGGGTGCAAGTTTTTATATCTACCTTCTTGGTAACTTAAAATGCATAAAATGAAATCATAGGGGTTGCATTACAAGCCCTTCTGTAACTCTTTGAGTGCCAAGTTTCAATGAGGACAGCTGTTGAACTGGGCCATATACTCTCTGGAACTGTAGGCATGGTGGTACTTGTGTGAAAGGTCTATTCACATGGAATATGAATGTGGCATCCTTATTTTAATTGAGAGCAGTTCACGTTAAGTAGTTGGACTTTAGTCTCAGTTGGAACTGAACTAGTTAAAGGTCAAGCATTGAAAAGACCACACTATAAACTTTGTGTGAAAGTCTCTCTTCTTTTCTGTCAAATTTTAAGCTAGCTTCATTTCAGTTTTCCTGGGAATCTGTGCTAGTGATAAGAATATCAACATGTATCAAAGTCAATTCAGTAAAAGCAGCACCAGATATTTTAGCCCTGTGCATACTTCCATGACCAAATTATATACTGCTGGTAAAAATAGAGATGCCACTGTGTAATGGTGAACACAAGGACAGAGGCATCTTTTTATTGACCAGGAGTAAAAATCTCTTTTGAGGCTTAGTGGGGAATTTTATGCTCAGGAATATAAAGGATTATACAGTATAAGAAAAGGGTTTTTTGGTTTCTTCCTTTTCTTTTTCTTTTCTTTTTTTTTATTTTCACATCTAAATAATCAAGTTGTAATGTTGTACAATCAATTTTTGCGAGGGATAAATATTCCCAAATTTTCTCGAGTAGATGCTATTTGGGAACAATAACTGCAAAAATTTTGGCAGATTAAATATACTCAAGTCAATAGCTTTATTTTCGCGTGTTTAAATTTTCACGGTTTTTGTATTTTTGACATTTTACTGTAGTTTAAATTTCACTGTTTTGGACATAATTCCCATTCAAACAATGTTAAAATACTACTTCACTGTGTTTTTAAATTCACGGTTTTGTGCCATCATCGAAATAAGCGAAAATAAGAATACAGCGAAATTAAAGCAATTTACAGTAATCGAGTTGTAATGAAGTAACCATGTTACCAAATTAAAATATATTCAGAAATTCCATTTACCAAAGTTAGCTGATGGTTCTATATACTCTGAGTCAAATTACACCATTCTAAGAAGTGGCTATTTGGCTCATATGGCTGGCACTAACCATGTAAATATCATGCTGTGGATTGAAGAAGGGAATACCTTTTACATCCAAAACAGAAATAAGCATGGTTTGTCTCGCAAATTTTGGGAACAATGGGATGAAAAAGTTCAGATTTGAACAATTAGAGGAAACAGACACGTAACAAGATCAATCACTTCCTCACAGTGACCAATGTCTTAGGCTGTTATTGGTTAGAAAAGAACTATGTCAACAGGTTTCCTCGGCATAAGTTGGGTGCAATGCATCCAACTCATGCTGAGGAAACCTGTTGACCTGAAGCATGCTTTAATCCTTTCACCCTTAAACCGGCCAAAATTGGCTGGGGGTCAAATGTCCTCTGCTTGGGTGTTTTCAACTAATTTCAACAGTAATGAAAAACAATTTCAACTGACAATTGTAGATGAGCCCCATTAAGATCACATGCACCCGGTCAACATCTTTCCTTGGCATGAATTGGGCACTTAGTGCCAAACTCATGCCAAGGAAAGTTGTTGACTCAAGTGTCAATTCAAGGGGGGAAAGGGTTAAAAGGTTCTATATGTAACAGAGATGCCAACTGGTTCTCATCATCAGGGACAGTCCCTGAAATTAGCTTAAATTTTGACCAATTTGCGGTGTTTGTCCCGCATTGAAACTGAATATTCTTTGTTAAATATGCCATGTCCCTGATATTCTCACTTAAATGTCCCTGAAATAGCATTTTGAATGCTGGCATCTCATAATAATAGTTTTCACCAAAGATGTTTTCTGTTTATGAAAAATTTAAGTAAAAAAAAGATTAGGACAGATGACAATTTACAAGCAGGTACTTTTGGGCAATTTAACAAGCAAAAGGTTATCACCACAGGAAAGCAACCAATAGTTCAGCAAAATGTAAAAGGTATATTTGACAGCTATGGCCTCCTTAGAGGAATAACTCCAAAACATTTAGGGATAACTACCTTGCAAGCCATTTACAAATTGCAAGTTTTCTCTAAATCATATTAGGCTGTACATATTGCTGTTGGCTAGGCTGATGTTCCAGCAATAAACCCTCAGTATCATGCCACGAGGCCACTGCACAAGGCAGCAAGCTACCTGTAAGAACATAATGCCTTTTGGGGGGAGGGGTTGTATCTATTTCGCAGCTTTATGGACATACTTTTATATATTAAATGGAACATACACATCTGGGCTTGCCGTTCTGACTACTGCCCACACAAAACAGTCTGCTGTGCTGGGCAGTACAGCACTTCAGGACTGTGTAGGGCGAGTATACAGCTACATTGTGTGACTGTGCTGGCGACAGCAACATAAGTCATCAGGATTTCCAATTCACAAGCTTAACAAGGATCCAGCCCATCTACCTGTCACCATATGCTTGGCATATCCACATTTTGTGAATGTAAATTAACAAATAACTGCATATTCTCCCCCCCCCCCCCCCCCCCCGACCAAAGGTAGCATGATTCAGAATGGAAATACTTGTGACTAAAAAACTGCAAAATTGCTTCGGGCACAACGTATTTGCTATCAATGTTGTATCTTCCTGGTGATTCTATTGTAGACATCATTGATGACATCACAAAGATGTCTGGAGCCAGCCCTTGCCATTCTGCCTCCCAGGTTCTTTACCAATCAATATCCACATGATCACATGACCCCTAGTCCGCCCATCGATTGGTCCATTCAATATTCACCAGAAGCTAGGTCAGTGGGTGCAAACTGATCAAACCTGTAGTTGCTGGGTCATATACCTACGCTGACAAAGTCGTCTTCATTTGTAATTTATTGTCTGACATGTATTGAGGTTCAAAATAAACACTGATACATGCCACATATGCAACAGCTTATTTATTTATTATTCATCATTATAAATTCTGTCTTCATGCATCTCTGTATCGATCCGAATGGTGTCTTTGTTCAAGTTCAATACGCTGCCTGTATGTAATGTGGCATTTCCAGCACAGGTCAGATCAGCGTTAATCAGTGTTCATTCATGGCAGTGCCACCTCACGACTCCCACCACAGACACCAGGCAACTTGCCGATTTTTAAAGAATAAGAGCGAAATGATAAGTCTTGATTATCCCATGTAGATACATGGGATTAACATTGATGTGTGCAAGTGAAGATAGTTTCTGAGAAAGGACTGCTTTGTCTGTATGTGTCATTAACATTTTTCTTGTTAAACAGTACAGTGAATCAACAGCTTTCTTTGGCATTCACTGGGCATTAATGTCCCAACCCATGCAAGGGAAAGCTGTTGACCAAGAACATCCTATCACAATGATAGGGCTCAGCCAATACTGTCACATCTAGGTGCTTTCAGGTGATTTGAGTGGCAATGGGGTAAACAAAGATGCTGTGAATTTTCACTCTAACAGCACGCAAGTCATACTCCGCCATACGACAAAAATATCAGCCGCATAATGTTCAATGACTCTGCGTCTGGTTCATTAATAACTTGCTCGGGTAACAGCTGTGACTAACAGAGCCAGTGATGAATGAGTTGATCAATACTAGCAACTTGCGATCAACGGGAGCAAGTCACGCTGGGCCGCAAGTCAACACTGTCCACCTCCATACCCTCAAACCAATCAAAAACGTCATTTCCAGGCCCTTGTGATATGCTCTGTGGACAGAGGCAGATTGCGTGAGGAACATTTTTGCTTTCCATGTCCAATCTGAATTATTTTCCAGTCATCTTCTTATGGGAGGTTGACAGCTCAGCAGATGAGAAACAGGATGAGTGACCAGACAAGATGGCTGACGTGCTATCTGAGTGCTGCTAATGGAATGACGAGTGGCCACACAAGTCTGGCTGACATGTGCTACCTGAGTGCTGCTAACAGGATAATGAGTGACCACACAACAGGCTGGCTGGCATGTACTGCCTGAGTACTGCTAACCGGATTTAAGTGACCAGATAACAGGCTGGCTGACTTTCTATCCGAGTGCTGCTAACAGAATGATGAGTGACCAGACAGAAGTCTGGCTAGCATGTGCTAAGTGATGCTAACATAATGATGAGTGTCCAGATAAGTCTGGCTGACATGTGCTACCTGAGTGCTGCTAATAGGATAATGAGTGACCACACAACAGGCTAGCTGCAAGTGCTACCTGAGTGCTGCTGACAGCATAAGTGACCAGATCAAGTCTCACACAAGAGTGCTCACAAGTGGACGGCTGGCCAGACAACAGGCGGGATTGCATGTGCTACCTGGATGTTCTGCACTCGTACATGCAGCACTCACATCCTCATTTGACTCTCTCCAAACTCCATTGTTCTTTAATCACAGCACTCAATATCCTGCACTACATTACGTTCACTACATGTAATCAGTAAATGCATGTATGTTCACATGAAACACCACTGGCAATACATGTAAGGGCTTGCAGACCTGTCCAGTGATACACACGTTTATATCAAAGAATGTTCAGCTTCATGGGTTCACCTCATTGCTATCAAATGCCTAGCATACCTGATAACGGTTCTCCAGTGGGTTTTACATTGGAGACTGCAATCCAGTTTTCTCTCATACACGTACATTATGCTGTCTGTACATGCAATTTCACCAAAGCTGTGCTGACTCCAGTTCTGCAAAGCTAGCATAATACCCAACTGAAATACCTCTGAATTCCACTTGGACTCGTCCTTAGCCCAGCCTGCCTGGGCTCCTCTTAATTCTAAATAATCTGTCTGCAAGAAATCAATAACCAAACCCACACACCAAGTGCTTAATGTTCCTACCACCAGGGGGCTACAGGTCATGCTGGCCTCCATTTATCAACGATCAATCTTATTCCTGCCTATGCTTATCTTTACACGGTTGTGCTGCTAAGTATTTGTTGTTAACCCTGAAAGTGCTGATTCAAGATTTAGTTGTTGACCCTTAAAGCACTGATTTAAGATTGAGTCAACAGCTTTTCTCAGGACACTGTGCGTAATCCGAAGAAAGTTGTTGACTAAGACTACTTTTTGCTTTAGATTAGGCTTGCTGGTATTTGAATTAAAGGTATCTTCATGAGGAATTTGAATCTTTTAACCATTATATATTCAACGGTAACGAAAAAAAACAACTATAGCAGTGATTAGCACTTTAAGGGTTAATCTTGAACCAAGTTACACAATTCAACATTAAAAGATACAAACTTTAGGACAGTTCTGGGGTCTTTCTCTGTTGAGAGGCAGCTTTCCTGGAGATGATTTTGTTACAAGTGAAACACCCTTCCAGCTCACTCTGAGCGGAATCAAAACCTTGTGTCAGCCATACTGAATTCTTGGTATTGCTTTAACAGGTAAACATCACTAATTGGTTTCATTTTCGGCATAAATTTAGAAATAAACGGCAATCTAATTTCAAGATACTTGTAAACATTGTACTGGCCAGTCCATATAAATATTTTCTTATCCCTGTACTTCGTGTAAATATATATTTATATATATATATATATATAAATAGTATAAGCCTCACACTTGCCAGCAGGTGTGAAAACCATATCACCCGGGTATTTGAGCGCCAGAATAGAGACCTGATACTGGCCCTTGTTGCAACATTTCACACTCAAACACATATAGAGTAATGATGCTCTATTTGCAATACCAGCCACAGATGTTTTCCTTGTGGAGCCAGAGACGTTTTCCACAGGCACTTGTGGAGCTTTCTTGGTCATTCTATGCTTATGATACGATGTCCCACCTGTCTGGAATTTGATGGGAACTAAAAATTCCAAGTATTTGATAAAAAAGAGTTTAAATTCAAGCACAAACAGAAAAAAACATTGGTGGGCATCATGGGTTCCATAAGCAAGTCTTCTTTTATGCTGCCTTCAAGGCAGCACAGTAAGGGAATGCTAGAACAGCAGCTATACCAGCAGCTGGAGAATGACTCGCTATGCAATGCACAGACCAAGGGTAAGAGCCTTTACAGATTTGTGTATGAAAGACTTCGTATCTATGTTAAACCTGCCAGGAATTATATATTTGGGGGTTTTTTTTGAGCTGTCACAGTTGCTTTAGGATAAAAGTAGTTGTTGTCACTGTCTATGATCGTTTTTGTGCTTAGGGTTTTTGTATTTACAGGAAAATCTCAAGCTGCCACTGTTTATGACATTGTTAAATCTCTCACGAGAAAACATCTCTTTACTATGTTTTTGTTTATTCTTCCATATTCTAACAACTGGTAAAATCAAACTTAACTGGCCTTGCATTGGAAAAACAGGTCTCTTGTTTCTTGATGGATGTGGAGAATCAGATGGTCTGTGTCACAGTAAAATTGAGCCTCAGGCTAAGCCTGTCTGATTATCATGTTGCCTACTGAGCAACCCTCTAATTTTTCTTTCCTGTAAAAATTACCAACTTCAGGCTGGGAACGTTAATGTTTAAATGAATGCACATTTTACCATGAATTTGAATATAAATTTGAGCCTGGCACATGGGAAAATCTGGTATTACTGAGCAATGACCTAACACAATTATGATCTCAGACAGGCAGAAACTGATCTATGTACAATGCTCTACCCCTGATGTCTTATGTTTGGCACCCTGTCTTCCCCCATATACCTTGGCATCCACCCTACACAGGTCACCAGGCCTTGTCTGCCAATACTCCCCACCACGGCCAGCCACCGCCATGCGCTTATATAAGCAAACATAGCCCCTCTACATGCTGGGCCTTCTAAAACATTACTGGTCTGGAAGCTTGGACATCATTGCTGGAATCCTAATCAGGTTTGAAGATCATTTCCTGAAGGCATAGTACACAAATGTGTGATCCATTCCTTCAGATTAATGAAGTTTAAATTACACGTGAAAGGGAAACTACAGGTAGAAATGAAAGACAAATTATCCATCTGCCATTATGCAAGATTTACATAACGTATTCACTTGTCACGTCCCTGGTCTGTTTTCAGCAGCAGCAATGTGTATTTCATTTAACTTCATGCATGTATATATCTCCCTGCAGTCATTTAAAACTCACTCCACGTCACAAGCAGCTGGAAATACATAAGAATTGTACACTTGGAACTTCTCCTTAAAAATGCTGTCATTCAAATATCAATATGTCTGGTCTACATTCACTGTCAGTGGCATACATTTAACTCTTTCCTGGTTGGTGTCAACATATTTCCTGATGTGGATTGGCAGGTGAGGACTAAACCTATAGGAAGATATTACTTTAGGCTACGGTATTGTGATCTTGAAAATATTCTTTTACAGTGAAATCTACGTAGAAAAGTTTAAGGACAGTTAAGACACCAAAAACCTTTACATGGCCGCTTTTGAAATTTTAACGGTTTGTACAAGATGAATGTCCTTTCTATTAGTTGTCAAAATTTCGAGCTTCTAACTAAAGTAGAAATATGAGAAAAACCCCAAAAGCCACACTGGCATGTGGACATCCGAACGTCCATGTGTCATTCTTTTGGTTTTCAGCCGCCAAACGGAACAATGCCACCCGTCAATCATACTTAACAACCTGTCACGTGGCTGCAGGTAGCAACGGCCCATGGCAAAAAGAGAGTGGTATCAGGGTGGCAATGCGAAATAAGGCAGCATGCCGAAAGTGTTTGTGGTCAGGGAAAAGATGCAAACATGCTAGCATATCATAGCCTTAGTGGTTTACTTTATAGTTATCTTGCTTGTTTTGCGTTCTAATGATGGAAGACTTTAAATGTTCAAGAGGAGCAGGAATCGTCAGACGATGTCCCATCAAACTTCAAAGGCCGTGCCGCGATGGATTACCTCAGTGGTCCTTCACACCAAAGACAGGTGGGGAAAAAAACTGACACCCCAATCAACAATACCCATGTACATAATAATACTTTATCGGAACCCAAGGATGAGGAAATAAAAGTACAAATAAACAAATCGAAATAAGCATAAAGGTGAACAGTGCAGAAAACACACAAAATAGCGTTACAAAGCTCAGGTTGGAAAGAGAAATGAAACTCATTGAGAAAACAACTGCAAAATAATGCCAAGCTAACTAAGTAAAGTGTAAAGACAAGTCTAATTAGCTAACTACATAAAGTATACAGATAGGAGACAAGTAAATACAATAAAACACTATCCCTAAAAACGGGATGAAGAGTTAGGGGGCGGAAGACCAAACCCGCCATACGTACACTGACCACGAGCCTCCGCCAGCCTCCCCACCAAAGCAAGGCAACACAACTTTCGTTGCCAGGCTTGAGGTCACGGGGCCGAAAGGACCGCCTCCATGACGTCACACTTTGAAACCAGACTGTCGCTGTCGCCGTTTGAAAGATTGCTGAATAATGTTTTCTGTACTTCAAAGGCCCTTTTATTCATGTGATTGGCCAAGAATTGATTGACAACCTCCCCAAATGTTCAGGGATGATGTTTACAACGTTTTGTACAAATATCAGCTCAACTTGAGCAAATGGTATTGTTTCAGAGGCAAATCATCAACATCAAAGGGCTTTGAAGCTTGTTTTCTCAGAAAGGATAATAGGACGAGAGCCCCACCTAGGAATGGTTATTCCAAGAAAACGGCTGGGCGAAATTTAATCCGGTTAACGGCTTTTGATTCTGTACTGCAAAAAAGATTCAGCGATTTTCTAAATTTTGCTTCGTTCTTTTTCTATGAAATGAAGAAAATGAATCTCCTGAAAATCGAAGGGAAAATTGAGACGTCAAACTTTGAGGATTGATAACAGAAAAACGAAACCAAACAGAAAAAATCGCAGGATCATTTTTTGTTCCCAATATGTCAGGATTAAAATCCAAGTGTAATTATGATTTTATCACAAATAATTAGTGACTTATATCGACATTTATGGGGTGGATGCTTTGCGGTCAACTTTCAATTGTTCATTCAACAATTAACATCACAGACACCCAAATACGGGACATTTAAATTCTTTGGAGTATGACGAGTACACACATATATGATATGTTGTCCTCACGCAAATACATTTTGAGCCAGGATTGACTAAAGTGGGATTTATTTTTGGTGTCTTACCTGTCCTTAAATCAGGCAATATCTGACACTCAGGCGTTTTTGGTCAGTTTGAACAAGTCGGTGTCAACACAGCCAAGAAACAGTAAACATCCATAAAGAAGGGAATTTAACTCTCAGTAGACTTCCTCCTTATAATGTGTCTACTCTCCTCCCCCCCCCCCCCCCCCCGTACTTTGAAATAGGTCACAATGACCAAGATATCTCTGTTTCTATTTATCTCATCATAAATGCTTCGCACATGAATTGAGCAAAAACCACCCATGTTCTCTGGAGTTTAGCATGTTCTCATAGAAGATCGTAGAAATTTCTGACTCATCAACCCAATAACCCTGTCCACACACAATATATTTAACCCTTTCAATGTTACAAGTCAGAACAAGTCCCACTTATCTGATTTGACCTTTGAACTCTTTCAGTGCCCCATCTTGGGCTGAGTCAACAGCTTTCCTTGGCCCACTTTGAGCACAATGAAAGCTGTGGACCTGGAATACTATATCTTATGTAACTACAGGTCTGGTGGTACTGGAATGAAAGGTTTGTTTACAAGGAACATGAATCTAGCATCCTTATCATAATTCAAAGCAGTTCCCTCTAGGTAGTGCAACTTCAGTCCCAGTTGGCACTCAAAGAGCTAATTCCTTATGTAAAGGCCCCTCATTTGAGTACAAAGTACTTAGTTATAAAATTTGGCAGGTCCATTTAGAAAGTAAATGGCCTAGACCAACAACTTTCCTCTCGGCACTTTGGGGGCATCTGTGGCAAGAAGAACTGTTAACTCAGTCTAAAAATTAGCCCTTGGAGGGTCAACTGTGTTGGCAAATCATATCAGACACATACCCGGGAAGTCTGTTAACCATATCTATCACCCATGGGGAGAACACATTGTAGGAATATGCTGCTCAAATAAACATCATAAGGGCACCATACAAACTAGACATTTTATCTGCCCTTTCTTCTGGCTGCATTTCCATAGTGTACGCATTTGCACAGAATTTGCCTCACTTTCACAAAGATGTTTTTTTCGTTTCCACACAAGAAACACTGGTCCCCTGAAGAAAAACAAGCCTAACCTATCTAACTATGCAGGCAGGAAATCACACTGCCCTGGCACTGAACACGGCTAAAGGTGGCGATTATCTCTCATCACTGTTCCTTTGGACATGTTAGCAGCACCACACCTAGAACACTATCAGCTGGCCAGCTGGGCAAGCTTGCAGACTGTCTGTCATGTATCTGGCCACCATATGACATTGCATGTCACCAGGTGGCAGCACTGTTCTTGGATTACCAAACAATGTGCCGATAATCAGCATAACTATCTGCATATTTGCCAACATGGAAGGAAACATCAAAATGTGCTGGTACATTGGTTACTTTATGAATGCATACATCATTGTCTTATAATAGCCATGATGATATACAATATGCATTGGAAAGACTTTTCCAATAATTTTCTTCTTTTTTTAAAATGAATGGACGGATTGTCGGACACATAAACCACAGTGAATTACATGTGGGTATAAACAATGGTGAGAACAGGATCTGAGTCAGGCACAACAATTCTTGAAGGCATACAATGACACTAATCTTATCACATATCCACATGTGTAATAAATGCAAATAGGACTTTCGTCAATGCCCTTGGAGATATACACACGTCCAGCATCGCATGAGCCACTGATGGCCATGCAACAAGAGAGTGTATACCTGCGCTGGTAAATCTGTGGCTTGCTCTTTGTTAAGGTGCTGTGAGGTATGCAAGTGATCAGGGTCACCAAATCATGGTGCTCCTATTCGTTTAATCAATGTCCTACTTGCCTGCTTATCTGACCCATTGGACAACTGTCTTTTATTGCTTGAGTGTCCAGCAGCCATACCTTTGCTTTCCGCAGAAATCTAAAGATATCGGAAGGTCTGGCTGAGAAGGCAAAAATTTATTTTATGCTTTTTGCATATATTGAACCAACAGACTGAAGTCACATCACTGGGTTCCAGGCATCATCAAAGCCACCTGTCTCACCCACTTTCCACACTCGTGTTTTAAGATGGATATAAGCTGGAATTGATTAGAGTGCATGAAGGTACCTATGACCTGTTGTCAGTCATTAACAGCATCCTACTATCATATTGCTTACCGTCCATGCATTTAAAGCTCATCACAAACACTGACCATCTAGCTTATAAACATATTCACAGCCCTAGCCATGGCCAGGTCTAAGCACAGTGATACCATATGAACTTCATTTTCAAAATACTTGTACATATACGATGTGTTTACATACAATGTGGTGATGGTGGCTCCCAGAGGAGTAATCTCACATGAGCACCACTGGTGGATCACTTCTTTCCTGCCCCCCCCCCCATATTTTTGTCAAAAACAAAAACAAAACCCATCCTCTTGGAAATAATCTGTGGGTGGTATTTTCTTTGAATTTCCCTGACCTTTCCATTAAAGGAACATGACCTACAAGGTTTGGGGGCATGGAGAGGAGAAATGCCAAAGTGTGGCTTGCTGTAATCATGAATACAAGCACAGGGCTGAGGGTGGCAGTGCCAGTGGGCGGCAGCACCTGGGGCTACCACATGCCACTAATTATCTACACTGTCTAATGAATTATTCCGGGTGTCTCTCACACTTACCTCACTGTCCCACCTTTATCATTAATCCCTTATACCTTTACTTCAACTTCCAAGAGTGACTTTTCAGCCTCATTTCTTAATATGTGGTTTTGTTTTTTTTTTCATTATTATTATTATCATTATTCTTATTATTATTTTATTTTTTATTTTTTATTTGCTCTTTAGGGTAAAACAAACGTATATATTTACAGATGTTCATTTGTACACAGTACATTTTCTATTAATTATATCCTGTGCTTAAAATGATTCACATCTCAAGTGAAAACCCAACCGAGGCGTCACATAGTGAAATCAATATCATGTTTGGCCTTTATTCCCATGAACAGTACATGTATGTGTATCTACTTTACAATTAAGCATAAAATTTTCATTACCCGGTGTGACTGGGTAGTATGGGTGTTACTCCACACAGTGAAACCCCACCCCTCTTGACAGATCATTCTTTGAGATGACCAAATTGTGGTCTAAGGAGACAGGTGCTCCCTCACACACAGTGTCAACATGGCTCCACAAAGTATCCTACTATTTTGTTCATATGTCATGACATTATGAATGGGCTATCTGTGATGCCTGCACCAACAAAACTAATGCATTTCAGCTAATTTTGAAGACTTTGTGCCACCTCATTTTACTGAAACCTCCTTAACAGGGTTAAAATATGGCTTAAGAGGGATCTCTCCTCTCTCATCTGAGCTGACAGAACTCTGAATTTGTATTGTGGAATAGGTGCTAAAAATTATTACGCATTTTTATGCATTTTCATGAATTCTGCATAAAAATCCTGCAAAACCAAGCCTCCCTACAAAGAAATCCTATCAAACCCTCTAATTTTTCAAAAATCTTTGACAAGTAGGAAAATCCTACTCCTTACAGCCACTGTAAAAAAACTGAAATGCTACACGTAGTTTTCCAAGAAACATGGTCTCTCATTGGTAGTGGTCAAGACAGGAACCACTGAACACCATTTCCACATGTACTCCCCAGTTTACAGTTTTCACACATTAAAATGTGAGTACAGTGCTCCCTCTTTATATGGTCCCTCACTACATGGTGAATTCTGATACACCACAGAGACCATACTCCAGGCACCCCATCATTAGCACAATAATGAGGGAGCATGGCTTACTCGTAGAGTAAACCGGCACTTCGTGGTGATTACATATTTATATATTTCCCATCTACATAACTTTAAATCAAATATACTTTCTATCCACTGCTTTTTTTTTATGACACTTTTACGGTTTGATACTGAGATTACACATAATTAACCACAGCTGAATATAATACATGCTAGGTATGCAAATGTGATAATTACTGACACATAAACTGTGTTTGTACAAGCCTGTGAGTTGCATTTCTTGATCTACCATACACATGTTCATAAAATATATACATTTTTAATTAACAGTCATAAATTTATCTATTGAAAGGTGCAATGTGCACATTTGGACAGCAAAACGGGATATATATTTGTGATATCACAGACAGGCAAATTGCTGTGCTCAGGTACGGACCTTTAATTTCACAACATAAACCTAACACTTCAGAAATAAATCCCATCATCTTTCCCCGACTTAATTAACTCACTTAATAAACTCACTTGTGCCTTTTCTTTTTTCTTTTTTTTTGACTTTATTGACAGCTGTACCCGTGCAGTTTACACTTCACATTAAGTAACCAACAACAAACTGCAGCCTCCCATAAATTATAATCCAGCCTCTCCACAAAAGGGTACTTTATGTCTGGCCTACCAGAGCATTCAATATTAAATGCAGACATCAACAAAAGGTGGGCGGACCGTGACAACTCCACCTGCATGCAGCAGTACGGTCTTAACACTCTCACTGACTTTTAACACTTACTCACCCAAAACCTCTCCAAGCAAGCAACCACTGAGTCAGAAGCTCAGCTGTTTGATATTTTGGGTTGCATTCTCACTTGGAACATCTTTGAACGATGAAGGGGCTGGGCAGATAGATCTACGGAGCTAAAATGAACAAGGTCAAACGATTCTTTGACATTTTCAGCATCTGGTGCTTGGAATACCCGGCAAAAGTGCCGATTTAGTCTTCAAAGAGTTAAATCTTGCAGATTGCATGAGGTGGGGTTAAATCAGTTGAATGTAATCTGACAGCCTGGCCAGATGTGACCATACGCACACAATGGTGTGGCACACACCATACAATGCTGCTTCACTTGTACAGAAGTACAATTATAGCTCTGTTCATCTTGCAGAACAATAAAAAAAAAATGTGTGCATGTGGAGGCTCTCCTCCATTTCTTTTTTTTTTTTTGTTTTGTTTTGTTTTGTTTTGTTCATGGTTATGATATATTTAGAAACATTTCAATCATAAAGTAGCCTAGCTTTGGCAGACCACCACCGGGGCAGGCCTTGAAGTGATCACCTAAATCAGGTGGTCTCTCAACAGAGGTCAAACAACACAAAACAGACAGCATGAGGTACTCGATAAATGTGGTACCAAAGGTAGACGAGGTCTCTTAAAGGAATGGTCTTTCAGCAGGAATTACTGGACAAGATCCCCCAGGAACTAAATAATTCTAAATGTTCAAATAACATTGTTCCACCTTAACTATGCAGCTACTCTCTTTCGTGTGCCGAGACCCACACTGTTACAGTTCAGGTTCAATAAAATAGGCTGTGGTTCACCTCATAACAGAATGTCAATTTCTTGCCAAATTTGATATGGAATTTATTTGGTGACAGTGTGTTTTTACTGATAAAGATTGCATTGAATCAGAAATATTCTGACATCAGTGCTGACCATAGCAGTATCAAAGGTTCCTTAATGTCAAATATGTATTGACACATGAATCTGGACCCAACCCATCATTAATATCAATACATTATCGACTTAATTCTAGTGTTTATTCAAAAGAATTTATGTCACCATTAACCCTTCATCACCCAAATCACACACACACACACAAGTAGCCACATGTGAAATGCTGTCTGCTGCAGTGTTCCAGTTTCAATATTTCATGAGAAGAAAATATTTTGAATGACAATTATAACAAGTCCTATCATGACTGCATTCCCCAGGTCAACAGTTCCTAGACTCAGTTTGGTTGTAAACCAGAGAGGGTTAAATACTGCACATCATCTGTAGACCCTGACACCTTATTTGCACGGATCCTGCAGCCTCATAATGCTTGACAGTGTCAGAATACACAATAAGGCTGACACCATGATTCCCCCACTCCCAGTCAGAGTATGTCAGAGTCAACAGCTTTCCTTGGATGCTGATTGGGCATATTTGCTCCCAATCCACACGGAAAGCTGTTGACCACGGGTGTGCCATCATGAATGGTCTCAGCAAAAATGTTTCCAATTAACGAGAAATTTACATAAAAACAGTAAGTCAGATAACAATTTACCTCCATCTGCTTTTGAGTGATTTGAGGGGAAAAGGGTCTAATCATTTTTTGGTTTTGTTTTTGTTTTTGATTAAATCATTTTTGTTTCGACACGTCAAAGAATTCAGAACGTCACGTGGTACACAGACACAAATGTCAGCACAATACATGCACAACAATGCTTTTCAAACTTATCAAATCTCCATAAAACTGCTTCAGTTGCCGGAAGGATGTCCCACTTGCAACAAAGGGGTGACAGGCATAGTAGTACAAGCAAGTGCAAATTACTGAGCACCTCAGGCTTTTAGTGATGATTCCCTTCTCAAATGACAAACTTTTACAGTTACAAAGAATTTTCACTTGAAGTGTTTGAGCTACAGTGGTACTTGCTCTGAATATAAACTTTCCTCAGAGACAGCGTATCTTTTTACAAGTACCCACGTGTGACACTGGTGTCTATTTCTGATAAATTTACCTGTTTTCACACCACTTTTTTTGTTAGTGTTAGGGGCAGTGTTGAATGGCAGGTCCTATTACACTATACAAAGGCATTACACACATGGCATAGTTTGGTATGATACATAACCATATTCATGAACATTTCCAAAGGCAGGAATCCGGTCAAGAATTTTCGCTTGATGTTTATGGCACTGTAAAGTGAGTACACACTAAGAAAGTTATTGACTTGAGGTGTTAGCAATGACAGGGTTACAACCAAATGACTTTTTTAAAAAAAATTTTGTCTGAAAAGGCACAATCATTTCTTTTAGCATGTCTACAAGCAACTCAGTTTCCCAAAATAAGCACTCAAAGCAAATAGCACATATATTTTGGAAGTCCACTCAGCTTAACTTTTAAATGATTTCATAAAAGTTTGAAACAATGGCTCTGTTTCGTTGATTCTCGGTACTAAGCGCTGGTGTGTATCACTGTACGACTGACTGCCATGGTGCTGTACTAGCTGGGGTTCCGGCTGACCCATACCTTGCCATGTCAAGAGCCTGCAGGCATGGCAAGTCAACCTGTCTAATTATGGCTTTGTCTAATGCATAAAACCACCGTGGCCCCTGGCTACCTCTCTATCTTTAACCCACTGTAACCCTCTCTTTACCTGTTCCCTCTGCCTCTATGGAATTTTACTCCAAAACTCTGGTAGCGAATGGTTGGTGTCCTAATTAGGTTGTTAGTTCCCTATGAAGACGACATACCTATAACCATGCTTTAAAGAATACATGTACTTTTGAACAGTGACATTTTTCATCAGGACTAACAGCAATGCACGGAGTGCTGATGTCACTTCTACAAGCTACCCTGCATCCTTCTACATCAGTACATCACTTAAGTGGTCAATACTCAAACTGGGATAACTAGGACTTGTCACTTTTACATGCCAGTCATGAAATAAACAGGTGAAAGATAAACAGAAACACATATACAGTGGTCCCCCTCTTATAAGGCCACCCCAAATGCAGCCAAAAAGTGGCCTTATAAGAGGGGCGGCCTCTCTTGAGGGGGAGAATATAATGGAAATACCATACTTTCTGCACAAGAATGCTGATCTTTCAAGAGGGGTGGCCTCTGGTGAGAGGGGCCTTATAAGAGGGGGACCACTGTATGTTAATAAAAAAAACCCCTGCTTCTGAAGTCATTTTTATGCTATAGTCACACAGTGATACTGTTGTACACGCATTTCAACAATCTGATTTTTTTTTGTTTCTGTTAATTTGAAACTAAACTGTCCACCCAAAATGGACAGCAAAATATCAGTACGAGTCTGCACCGTACAGTGGGACAATCTGATTTTTTTTTGTTTCTGTTCATTTGAAACTAAACTTTCTACCTAAAACGGACAGCAGAATATCAGTACAAGTCTGCACCATACAGTACGATATGCTGTAATGGAACTTTTCTGAAGATTTCCTACTTTTCCAAATCAGGGCACTTGACTCCACCCCACCTTGAAATTAAGATCCACCTGCCACATGTGACCAAGGGAGATAGTCTCACATAAAGTAGGTACTTAGCATGCGCACAAGTCCTGGACAAACCCCAAAACACTGCTCCGGTTTGATCAATAAGGTATGGGGAAAAAATATATGAAATGCTGGCCTGGATGACAAGTGGGAGAGTGTCACTTAGTAGTCTAATGACAGTACCACACTGACACTGTTACAAAACATAAACATGAGGTCCATGTTGTGTGTACATGCATGGCATAACAGCTAGCACCGGGCCCAAATATACAGGAGGCAGACTCACATCGAGTGAAACTGTGTTGTAAAGCAATCTTCTTGAAACGCAAGAATTTCTTGCATAATTCCAGGTAGTGGGTGCTCTACTATGACACATAATATAAGGTTCTTGAAGGCAATGTCAGACCAAGTTTGGATAATTTTCTTCATTTTGAAATTCGGGGACATTTTGCTAGATATATACATTGTCTATCATATTTCTAAATTCAGTAGTTCTAGCCCCAAAACAATCTGAAGAAATCAACGAAATGCTTTTAGTGCTGACATGTTAGTCAATGGACCACGTTAGCCTTTGGATCTTGATAACTGGCAATAGGTATCCACTCTAAAATGTTTGTTTTACATGGTATCATTTCCCTTATTCTTTATCAAGATACTGAATTATATGTCCTTTTCTTTGGTGCCAAATGACCTTGAAAACTAGGTCAATGTCAATCATTGGGTCATGGTGACCCCAAAAGTAGGTCACCAAGTACAGTTTTATGTATAATGTAACTAAGCGCAGTTTTATTCTGGAGGCTCAATTCTCTTTGCCACTGATGCCCAAGCTTCTCCCTGCCACTGCAAAATCACCCCTTTCCACTTTGAAGGCCTGGTGACCTCACAAAAATATTTCAAGGTCATTGATATTACACAACTTGCTGGCACTGGACATAGTCTATATATCTTATAAATTTGGCAAGCCTAGTCCAATTACTTTTCAAGATATGGAATTTTATATCTTTTAAACACATTCTGGCTCATAATTTCCGTCAAATTACAAGTGGCGCCACTAGTATCATAAGCAAGTCAGACTGACCTCCACAATGGCACTAAATTTTGTAAAGATCCATGAAACATTAAGTATGCTTGAGCAGTCAAACGATTTTCACATTTTGACCCATATATATTACACAATATTGCAGATGGCACTACCAATATCGAACTTGACCTAGATTTTCAGACACTTGACAAGTCCTGAAAGTTATATGGGACCCTGAAATGCTTGTGTTTATACATCAACTTTGAATTTTGAGTTCCATCTTTAGTGTTGACAGATCCTGTGAAACTTGCTGTCAATTGAGTATACAGGTTTATTATATATCAGGGATGCATGTTTCTGTGATATTTAGCCTAATTGTGAGTCACACTTCCAGGTTGGACATTACCTTAATTTAATTTTCTTAGTCTTATTGTTGTTCTTGTTATTGTTATTATAATTTTCTTTCATCTTCTTTTTTTTTTTTTTTTACATTAAAAAGTTGATGACAGACAATTGGTTGCAATCAAGTGAACTGAAAAGTCATCTTGGTGAAAGTCACTTCTGTGCAATGGCATTCCATTCTCCAGATGCTCCACTGAAGTCAAATTTGGTGCATGTCAAACTCGCCAAATGACCTTGCATAACTGTGGTTGTATTGACTGGACTGTAATCACTGTTCACACGAAACCTCCCAAAAGCATGATCACTTTCAGTCTGGCATCACCTCAAACTCCACTTGAAGATCACAACACTGTTTTGATATACATCTAAGGTTAATTCAAACATACTTTACAACAGTTTCACCAAAAAAAAAAAAAAAAAAAAAAAAAAAAAAAAAAAAAAAAAAAAACAGAACAAGGTATTTTTCTGCCATCTGTTTTGAGTGGGTCCATGAAATGGCAACAAAACAACAGACAACAACTTTATATCTAGAGATTATGAAACAGAAAGTTGTTCACATTTGATGAATATATGCCTCATCAAAATTGAATTTGCCCACGTTGCAGTTCACTGAGTATCAACAAGGGGGCATTCATAACTTTCAACATTTCCACATAAGTACAAAGAGCACTCTTTCCATAAAACACTCTTCCCATCCTTATAAAAGAGTACTAAAATTTTTTTTTTTTTTTGCCCAATGTTGGACAGATATTGACCAGCATTTGCCAGATTTGGTAAAAATCTGGCAAAAACATACATTGACTGCTCCTACCCATAAATTAAATAATCTTCCTTTCTGCTTAATCAACACACATTGTCATCATTATGTCAGTGCAGGAGACAGTTCAATCTGTTGCATGGTACCACTTACAGAAATTACGTGTCACACTGAAACTAAATGTCATCAGTTGCCTCCTGAAGAATCCCTGAACCTACACTTTGATGAAATATGCTGTAATCATATATTGCCTGCCATAAGAAACATTTATCATGCACTAATTTTTAACCTGCATCTTTTATGAAACATTCCAGCTGCCCATTTTAAGATTCATGTTGAACACCGACAACATGTGTCTGGAAGGACCCAGACCACTCTCCCGGGTCTTTCAAACCCAGTCAGTGCTAAACTAGAGACCTGATACGACAACTTTCCTCCATACACTTCTCCACGATGCACTCAAAACATGCGGAGGAAAGTTGTTGATCTGGACCCCGTTCTTTGCACTCTTCAAATACTAGCATGCTGGCACTTCAATGAAAGGTCTTTTGCAGGGCCAGAATTTCGCAAAATTTTGCGAGAATCTATTTGGATTTTGTCAATTAGTTTTCTTTTCTTTTGCAGGGCCAGAATTTCGCAAAATTTTGCGAGAGTCTATTTGGATTTTTGTCAATCAATTTTCTTTTTAAAGAAAGACAAGTTTAGGAGAATCTTTACGAGAATGGATTCTCGGATTCTCGCCGAAATTCTGGCCCTGCTTTTGCAGAGAAATTTGACGCTCGAATCATAATATTACTTCAGACTAGGGAGGACTTTGGTTACGACTAGCACAGCAAGAGTTATGTTCAATGGAAACCTGCCGGGAAGGACCAAGTGTATTTAGAGGTAATATTTACATCTGCTTCTTTGGGTGGTCTGTCAACAAACAAGATTTGACAGTTCATGTATTCATGTTCGTGGGATCTTCCACACAGTTAGACCATCCCTTCAAAGAACACAGGATCCACTTCCCAAAATATCACCATGAAATCCAAGCATAGTCTAGTTTTAATCACCTACAGCTGTGACACCCAGTCCTAAAGACCAATAATTACAAACATAAGGCAGTGGTAACAACTCAATTACACCATGTTTTTGTACACTGTATGCAAGGAATACCTTTCTGCTGTCAAATTCACAGCAACATACACGTACTTCTGCCTAATTCTACAGACACCAGCGGCAGAGTTCTAACAAGGGAGTCTTCAATAATATTGACTCAGTGGAAGTGGATTACCAGTACAGTTTGAAGGTATTGCCGAACTTTTCTTTCAACACTCATTAAATGGTGTTGCACAGCTCTCACCAGAATGGCTATGTGTGCTTAGCTAACTGGCAAACCATTATGCAAATTGCTTGGAACCTGTCCATATTTCCTACGGCAGAGGTCACACACTGTAATATCATAACTCTTACTATCTATGCATTGTATATATGATTTTGGACCGGTTCAGAGTACAATCTGTCTGTCATGGAGGGACGCAGGCTCAAATAAAGCGAGCCAGGTGGACAAGAAATAAAAAGTGTTGTTTCATTTAATTTTGACCGTAAAAGACCATGCAAGACCAGTGGTGGGTGAGCCTAAGAAAGGGAAAAGGCAGACGGATTTTGAATCTTCCACGATTCTCGTGAGTGGCAGCTGGAACACCATAAACCGCTGCTTATGAAGCAGAGGGTAATGTTGCTAACAAGCATTAACTATTTCCCCATTGAATTAAGTCTGAGTCAACAGCTTTCCTTGGCATGGGTTGGGCACTAAGTGCCCAACCCATGCCAAGGAAAGCTGTTGACCTGGGGCATGTGATCTTGATAAGTCTCATGTACATTTCTCAGTCAAATTGTTTTTCATAACTGTTGAAATTGGTTGAAAACACTAAAGCAGACGACATTTGACCACCAGCTGGTTTTGGCTGGTTTAAGGGGGAAAGGGTTAAGCAGATGTCACAGAAAGAGCACATCAAGGCATGTGCTAAGACTACCAGTCAAACTGTCCAAGCAGACGGGTTTAACATGACGTCTCACAGGCAAGATGGTGTCACATGGTCATGTGACCATGCCAAGGCTGCTATTCCTCCTGTACTTCATATTATTTTGTCATGGACATCCAGCAATGTTCCTGGATCAAACGAGGGGTTTATATCTCGTTTTGATTCACTTCCGAAAGATAACGGTGAGTAGACCCTGGGTAAGGAGAGGTTTGAAACCCTGGTCTCCTTCCCTCATATCTAAAACCTACGATCAGCATCTGAATATCAAAACTGAATTAAAGTCATCACTTGACATTCTTTGAGGACAGGCTACAGGTCAAAAGTATTCTGTGTGCAAGGCGTCAAAGTTTTGCCTTCGCCTTCTAAGCCTTTCCTGGTCAGAATAAGAATTAAGACTGAGTCAACAGCTTTCTTTTGCGTGGGTTGGAAAATGATGTGCCCAATCCATGCCAAGGAAAGCTGTTGACCTGGGACATGTTATTGTAATCAGTCTACAATTCTCACCTGATTTTTTTCTTCCACTAAAAAAACAAATAAGTAAATAATTTAAGCGGACAACAATTTATATCCAGGCCATTTAGGAAGATTCAAGCCGGGTAGGGTTAATAATGTATTCTCCGAACCATCCAACCCTGAGTATTTCATTGCAGTCATCAAAACAACAACCAACTCCCCCCCCCCCCCCCCCCAAAAGTTTCGATTTCATGGGCCTGGCTGCAACATAAACAAAACTAGTGAGCTAGTCACATGTGATGAGTTGTACTGCTTTTTGCATTTTACCACGATTTGTGCTCTCTTTTTTCTTTCCTTTGGTTCTCTGCTTATTTTGCTTCACACATTCAGCAAGAGTTACTTTCTGACACAAACAGTCCAAAATACCATCTTATTTTAAATCATATAATTTGTTGCACCTTTTTTATTACATTTAATATCCTATGAATGAGTTGAGTTACCAATTTAACATCCATACTGCCCTGTGTTATTCTGCCCCAAAGCAAAGAGCTCATGTTTTCAGAGCTTTCCCGGTCAATTCATCACCATCAATCTATATGATATCAGAAACAAAAATATATACACCTTTGATAGCAGGTCAAAGGTCTCAAAAAGTCTCAATGAATATTCAAGCCTGGGTGATCTATTTGGGTCTTACCAAGGATGATATTGTCATGTTGTTACATCAGAAACTGGTCACATTATGTATCTTTTGACCCACGGCAAAGTGTGTATGGTGACCCGTCTATTTCCAGATATTATATCATGTCAAAACATTTGAAGAAGCAGAGAATGTCCTTTCATTATCTTGCTTAATATTTCAGGAGTAAGCGTGTGCAATAATAATGTGGAAATGGAGGTATTTTGGGATTTAGGAAAATAAAGTTATGATGGGTGACGTGTGGAGGTACCGTGGGGGAGCCCCTTGTGGCTTGTACGTGCTGACTCCATGGAACAGAATCTGCAATTTACGATCACCTCTTCCGTAGTGATCTCATGAGATCACCTACCACATAATGCCACTGCACAATAGTAGAGGGGTTGGGCGGATGGAGTAGGTACAAGTAGAGAGAGTCCATGCCTTGACAGACCACCCTGAGCCAGACCCAAGGTTGGTCTTCAAAAACAGGTTATATTTCATAAGATACACATTATAAAGATACGAAAAGACGGGAATTTCCAATAGACTGTGTCTACAAGAAGCTGGGTCTGAATGGGGGCAGTCTCTCAAGACAAGGACCACTGTGTATGTAATTTTGTATTTTGTGGACTGCATAAAGTGTGTTGGTGTCTCCCGTCTTCCCACACCATGACACAGCAGCCAAACACGCTTACCTTTATGTGGAATTCTAGGTTTTCGTCCATCTGGTAGATGTAGGCAAAGATGTCCTGAATGATACGCGGGATGATTCCCTGCATGTTCATGCTATCCAGTACACCCTGTACAGATCAAATCAACAGTCATTATCATACATGGAGCTTCTTTCATCACTTTAGTGTTTGTTTGAGATCATAAAGGTATAACTAACTGCAAGTCCGACATTATGCTCTCCTATGAGCAGGATTTGATGTACAATTACAGCAGACAAAAATTAAATCCTGATACAGAATTTATGCTGATATTTGAATTTTTTCTGTATTGTTATTAATTAATATATATTCAAATCTGACAGCACGACACAAAGCACATGCTGAATGTAAAGATCGCCAAGAAATCAGTCTTTCAGCTTTACATGGGGCTGTCATGATCTGAGCAAAAGATCTTGTCCTCCTTTGAAACCAGGAGCAAAAAAGCATATATTTCAATCATTGATCAACGGAATCGTTTACCTCCATCGTGTGTGTCTTGCCACTTGATGTTTGACCATAGGCAAATATGGTGCCATTGTAGCCGCCCAGTACATCTGTAAGTACATCAATTATACACCTTTATTTTCATATCTTAACACTGTTTGCCTTGCCTGTATTACTGCAAAACACAATTATATAATGATGCATTTGCTTAAAAAAACATCAATCAATCTACATTTGTGTATCTCATCCATCAATCCAGTCTCTCTCTCTCTCTCTCTCTCTCTCTCTCTCTCTCTCTCTCTCTCTCTCTCTCTCTCTCTCTCTCTCTCTCTCTCTCTCTCTCTCTCTCTCTCTCTCTCTCTCTCTCTCTCTCTCTCTCTCTCTCTCTCTCTCTCTCTCTCTCTCTCTCTCTCTCTCTCTCTCTCTCTCTCCCCCCCCCCCCATGTGTATGCTCACATATTGTGAGTTTTATATGTCCCATATGTTTAAGAACACATGGGTTGCCAATGCTGCCTTGCAAATTCCCACCTGATGTGGCTGTTTGACTTTCATCATAACATACACCAGGCCCATCCGTTATCTCAAAATAACTTTCTCGCAACATTCTACCGCAGGTTCTCCCAACAGTTCTACACCGCAACAATCACATTTCAAATTCAACTGTGTGTGTTTAGCCACATATTGGTAGATAGGAAAAGACATGTGCCTACCCACAAACTATGTACACCGCCACATGTACTTTATAGACAGGTCACTGAATCAATACGGCGTGAGCCACCATAAAACAGAGCTGACCTGCCTGTCAGTTCAGACTCAACCCTGCTCTTCCCCAGATCTCATGCCTTTAAGCCAGTCCTTATGTGCAAAACTTCAAATTCATACGAAAAAAATATTCACTGTAGTCAATATTGATGTTCAAGTTGAATTGGATGACTATTGAAGAGAGAATTCTCTTTACAAAATCAGTATTAGTTTATAAGTCTTTGAATGGATTTCTTCCTGACTACATGCAAGACATGTTTACGTCTGTGTCAGATGTACATGTACAGAGTGTTAACTTAGGATCTGCTGCCAACAATTGCCTTTATCTTGGAAAACCAAAGTCTGTGTACTTGGGAGACTCACTTAATTCCTCTGGGTCTATCATATACAGAATTCCCTACCTAAGGCAACAAGAGATGCCAAAAGTTTATCAGAGTTTAAAAGATCTTGTGCAATGGTTATATTTGAACAGAGACAGTGACTTGTATTTTGCATCTTTCTGTACTGACTTGAAACAGGGCCCTTGGGTAGATTAGTGTAGAGCACTAACTGGTTCACCCTCTCGTGTGTGTGTGTGTGTGTGTGTGTGTGTGTGTGTGTGTGTGTCTGTGTGTGTGTGTGTGTGTATGTGTGTGTGTGTCTGTCTGTCTGTCTGTCTGTCTGCTTCCCTTATCACTTTTCACATGCAGACATCAAATGAGTAGTATCCACCCTGGGACAGTAAATGACTAGAGTTCTGGATGACATTGTCAGGTTTCACATTTGAGTGTTCTTGTGAGAGGCAGGCCACTGAAGCAATAATACTAATTCTTTTTCTTTCTTTTTTTTTAGCCCACTTTTATTACTGCTACAAGAACCCTTATGAACTTGGTTGCAGCTGGATCAACAAATACAGTATGCTTTTTTTTTTGTCTTTTGGTCCAACATATGGGCCAAAACTCTGAAAATATGTTTTCTGCTCATGCTGTTTCCACAGAGAGGAGTAAAAAACCCTTCTCTTGTTATCCACTCACCATCATGCTGTCAACCTCTGCAGACCAACGCATTTTAAGTAAAATAAAAAAAAAATGGGACTTGTGAAAAATAGAGCTTTGTTCACAGCAAATGCAAGGCAGTGCGAATGTACATGCTACAGCCTTCATGATGCACTGACCCTTACCATTCCAACCACTTTATCCCCTCATTCTCCCTTTTACCTCATCCCTTCTTTGTCCGTAATTGCACTCAGATTACCAGTTTTTCTTTACTTTCATTTGTTAGTCTCTCACAAAGGTACATTTCTGGAAACTGGATATGGTCTCTTTTTTACATTCAGTTTCGAAAGCAACCAAAAACAAAACAAAACATAACAAGAGGATTGTGACAGTCCTGTGCTCAGCTGACCCTACATGCACAGACTGACGTGGTCCTGTGAACCATCATAATATCAAGGTCCCCTCTGTTTCAGACACTGATCACTATTGCTAACATGTACATATCCCCTTGCTACTCGTAAAAGGAAAAAAAATACAGCAAAATTGCAGCACCACCTGCTCAACAAATTTAAGTCCTGGGGGTTCCCGCAAGTGTCCTTATGCAATTTGAAGTCACTCGCTGGGTGGTTTCCAAGAAGATCTTTAAACATTTTGCCAAAAAATCAAGAACAAAATTTATTAAAAATCCAACATTCACGGGACTGTGACCATATGAACAAACCTGGAAGAGAAAAACCCAATACAAAGTACATCCCCACCAAGTGATTCTGCTTGATGGTTTTGGAGAAAAAAGTCAAAAACGTGAATTTCCATTGAAATCCCCGCTCACTTACATAAACAGAATACATGCATTAACAAGCAAGCACCAGAACTGAAAAAATCATTAAAAATCAGGCATCAAGAACAAATTAAGAACTAGCAGTCCCTGGGAATGTTCCTGCATGATATCAAAGCAATTGGGTGAGCGGCTTCAGAAAAGAAGATTTGGTCAAAAAAGGACAAAAAAAGTTCATAAAAAATAGAAAAAATCACTGGAGCATGACCATTTGTACAAATTTGGTAGAGACCCACCCAAGGTACATTGGCACCAAGTTTGCAATGAAGCTGGCTGGCAGTTTTGGAGAAGTTGAAAATGTGAAATGTTAACGGATGATGGACAAAGATCAATGGCATACACTCTGCTGGCTTATAAGCCAGCTGAGCTAAGAATTTGTCATCCCTGGGTCAACAAGTGCTGTTTATGCTTTACAGTGTGTTCTCATGGACACCAGATTTTGATGTCATGTACTTTTATAGGACAGATCTGATACCCCATAGTTTTTCACAATATTTTACACTCTTTACAAATCCCTCGCTTAAACCGATACTCTCTTATGTCTGCCAAACAATATATGTTTTATTATTTCAATACTGGCTACAGGAGTCAAACAGTTCACTCAGCTTGGTGTTATACTCTCTTTCGGCACCTTTGTCATTTATATATTTAGTTGCTTTACTGTCTACATATTCCCATAACCCATACGAAGCCTTAATGACAGGCAGACACTGTCTCGTAAGTTCCATGTATGACCACATACTAGTTACGGAGCACAATAGGTTAAGGTGTAGAATTAAGCGCAGTCTGTAATTTAACAATGACCCTTTGCCCTGTATATCAAATCATGGGGGCCTATTCTTCCCTCGGCCCAACAGAGAGCCACAAAAACCAACAATAAACCGAATCTTGTTCCTAACCACACACTTGTAGCTCTTTTTATCACATGCAAACTGAATACTTGGCATACTTTCAATCACACACATAACAAGCCCACAGACACCAACAGGACATGGCTGCATCAAACTGCGTCTGAATGTCTGGTGCTCCTGACGTGGTGCAGGGCAAGATAATTTTTGGGAAAAATCCACATGCCCACAGCGCCATTGAAAATCCTTAGCAAGCCCCCTTGGAGGACAACCTACCCCGAACATTATTAACCAAGGAATATAAATGTTTTAACATGTGCACCCTAAGATAACATACTTTTTTTTTCCTTGCTGTAGTCCTTTTTACAAATTATTTTGATCTTGGTTACTCCTCCCCTCCATTTGGCTCATTCGTCCATTCATCCAAATGTCCCATTGTAAAAAAATTTGGGGGATTGCCCCTAGGGCTAGTGACCAAAAATCTTTCCTTTCTCTGATTGGGATTTCACTTGTACTTGGTAAGGAGACATGCATATTAGTGAGCCCTCCTGATATGCAGTTTTATGCACTTTTCCACATTGAATGCCTACAAAATGTCTCTTCATGTTTACAGTGTGCTGAACCAGCTCCCTCTGTCCGTCCTACATGTGTGAGTCTGACACGTTTCCCACGATAATACCATCTCTACCTATTTATTTTGATCTGGTTTTAGGCTCTGAGTTTGTAAGTTTTCCATGTGGTAAAAATGTGATGATACCAAGTGTATTTCAAGTGACTTTATGATGGATATCAATGTGATACACAGTAGTTCCTCCTTTATGAGAATAACTCATGTTCAAGTTTAAAAAGGGTCATATAAAGCAGGTAGTCTCTTAAGGGCATCGTATACTTAATGACTCATGTATAAATGTTAAATTTCTGTCGATGGTTACCACCTACCACCCTAAAAAGTAAGACAACATAACGTCAAGTTTGATTCTGGTACTGAATATAAAATTTTAGGATCACTCTTGATGTGATTAAATTTAAATTTAAATTCTTAAATTTTGCATAAAATATATAATAGCATTTCAAAGAATAAAAAGTAGATCTAGTTTATAGTGCAAAATGAAAGAACACATAACACTCTCCAAAACTGTATTTTTAATTTTTGGAGAAGGATTTAGTTCTAAGTTTATTTCTCAGATTTTTAAAATTAAATTTTAACTTTAATTTAAACATCATGTATATTTTGAACTGAAACTTTTATCCAAAATTTAACATATATTTACTGCTCATAAGTGTACATGTACTGTTTCATTTCCCATGAGAAAATAATGTTTCCCATTTATGGTGTTTGTGTTATGTTTTGTTTTTCCACAAAAACAGGTAAATTTTAAGTTTTTTAATTAAGGACTTAAACTTGATTTGATATTTTCGGAGATTTCATTATTTTCTTAAAGTTTTATAACCAAGCAATTTAATTTGATTTCTAGACATTTAAATTATTTTTAATAGCTTAATCCAAACATATTCTTTCAAAAAATGTATAGTTTATATGATCTCAAATAAATAGTCTAGGATATATGGGGACAAGTGTCGAGCAAATTTGTATTTTCAGAGTAAAGTGCTGTAAAAGTGTACCAAGTCATTAATGGAGTCGAATAACATGGAAAAGACAGCCCTACAGACTGACAAATAATTATGGTCTCAGAATAAAAGCCAGGTGATCTCTAAAGTATAATACATGTACTGTGCTGTACTTCACCCACATGATAATTTTGTTCACAATTTGAATATCTGCTGTTAAATTCAAACAGATACCTTTTATCTGGTGACATTTCATCTGTCCTGTCTACCTACAGTTTAGCATTACAAGCATCTCCCACTCCCTCCCTCCCCCCCAGCTGTGAGAAACCAAAATTTTCCAGTCTGCCACAGCTTTACCCAAATAAAAAACCTGCTGATATTAACTCTCTACATATGCTGAAAATGGCTTTCCTGTGTATTCCATAGCACTTAGATTGCATAGAATCGAGACTAAATAAAACCTACACAACACTGCCATATGATCAGCATACTTATATATTCTACATTCCTGTGGACCATTTAGGAAGCCAGACTTCCCAGACTTCCGACACACAATTTCACCAGGAATTCACACTGACATCTGTTAAGGAATCAATGGACGTGCATGCGGAAAAAAAAATATATATGTATTTAAAACAAAAAAAGCTTGAAGATACACTTGCCTGTGGTGACAGGCACATATAAAAATGTACCACTGACAAGTAAGTAAATATCAACTATGGCTGGATGTCTTCGATGATGAATATCTCAAACGCTTTAACTTGAGAATAAAGGGGGGCGGGGGGCAAGATGAAGGTATGTATCAATTCATCATTATAAACATTCAAGGATGCATGAATTTGTAGAATTAACATGATAAATGGGAAAGATTGACACACCAAAGCTTCAGTGCTCAGTGGTGTTTATGTACTTCTACCATCCTCTCATTTTGTGATCTAAAAATCATTCCATGCTGACCATTTCAGCTTAATAAACTGCTGAATGTACACTTCTCATTAAAGTTTTTTAATATCCACTTATCATTAAACAAGATATGTTTCTAAAACATAGATGCCCCCCGCCCTCATTACCCTTGCCCTCGCTACCCTATTGATAGTGGTAGATGGGGCACTCGTGATCTTACAAAATTAGTGAAGGTTGATCATACATCAAGGTCACATATCTTTAAACTTTAACCTAGCCCTGAAAAAACAACTAAAAACCTTGACAATATAAAAGTTATAGCCGAAAAATTAGTCATCATATAGAAACCATATTCAGCAAAAAAGCTTTATGACCTTGGAAATTAGGGCAAGGTCACTCATTTTTACTTTGACCTTCAGTTGTGCAAAAACCACAGGAAGTCTACTGTCTGTGTGTGACCCTCAAAACTGGGTCAAGGTCACACAGCTACAAACTCAAACTAGCCCTTATAGGGAACCATAAAGCTGTGCAATATAAAAGTGCTACCTCTAAAATGCAAGTTATCATGTAGAAACAGTATTCAACCAAATGGCTCTGTGACCTTTGAAATTAGGTCAAGGTCACCCATCTTCAAACTTGACTTAGCCCTGAATATGGAAAATTATCCAGTGCAATATTAAACTCCTAGTTTAAAAACCTCTTCAGTTATCATGTGGAAACCAAAGTTAATTCAGGTACTAACTTGACCTTGGAAATTAAATCAAGGTCACCAAACTTTTAACTTCTTCTAGCCCTTAGCAAGAACTATATACCTGTATAGTATCCCAGTCCTAACTTAAAAACTTCCTGAGTTATTGTGCAGAAACCAAAGGAATTCTACAATCTCTCTGTGACCCTTAAAAAACTGGGTCAAGGTCACTCATCTTCAAACTCAACCTGGTCCTTATAGAGAACCATAAAGCTGTGAATTATAAAAGTTCTAGCTCCAACGTATAACTTATGCAGAAAGCATGAAACCATATTCAGTAAAGTGGCTCTGTGACCTTTAAAATGAGGTCAAGGTCATGCATCTTCAAACTTTGCCTAGCCCCAAATATGGACTATAATCCTGTGCAATATGAAATCCCTAGCTTAAAAACCTCTTCAGTTATTGTGCAGAAACCAAGTTGACTCAGGTACCACTGTGACCTTGGCAATTAGGTCAAGGTCACCCATCTTTAAAATTTGCCTAGCTTTTGACTAGAATGATGTACCTGTACAGTATCAATGTCCTAGCTCAAAAACTTCTTGAGTTATTGTGCGGAAACCACAGATTACCGACCGACCGAACGACATGTGCAACGCTATATGCCCCACCTTCTTCGAAGGGGGGCATAAAAACCCCAATCATACAGTCTCCTTCTGGATAGAACTTTATTGTACAGAGCAAACCACTAGGTCTTCACAGAAGCTTGTAGTTTCCTTGTCAGAGTCTATTCATTCTACCCAGAAACACTGCTCATGATGGTTCACATCAGGCCATTGAGAAACACAGGAAAATTCAATCAATGACAGCTATTTCATTGATATAAATATACATATTATGATCAGGTATTTGGGGACACAGGAAAACAAAACTATCAACGGATTTTTTTCCAACTTCTGTATGAAATGTATACATGTGACATCTTGTAAAAATAATAAAAAGATGGCAATTTTGTTCCTATGCTCATGTACATACTCACATCTTGCTGAACATTCAATTTGCCTGATACGAACCTCAATTACATCAATAATAAATGTCCACGTTTACAGTCATTATAGCTGGGTTATTTCATATATAACAATTCAAACAACCTGTGTCACTCCTTTTATTTTAGTTACGATACAACATGTTGGCAATATTACCACGCAACACCCTGTTAGTATTTAATGGGTTTTTTGTTCCATGTTATTTATGTCCTTTCATGTTGTAGCCATATAAATTTTAATTTGGGTCACACTTGATGACATGTTACTTTTACTAGTGCACAAATACTTACAGTTTTATTGACTTTTTTTTTTTTTATTGGTCAATACATGGGAGGAAACGGGTGATCAGTTTGATCAGTCATGCCTGTTTATCGATTACTCATGTCTGGAAACTGAATGCAGGCCATGACTACTGCAGTGACTAGGTTCTCAGAAGCAGGGTTTTCATGGGATGTCCGGCAAACAGTGACTACCAACTTAACATAAAATCATCAGTCACAGGGTTGACACCATCTGAAGAATCGTACACTTAATTTCCTGGGACATCAAAAATGAATTTCTTTTTCAGTCCCCCACAAGGCTGTAACACTTGCAATATACTGACACAAATGCATGCAGTGTGCATAGATCAGAATACAAATAGGCGCAGACTCGGGTCTTTTTTGTCTGTGGTCCAATGCAATAGACAGGATCGGATCAATACCATCTGTGCCACACAGCTTCCTACGCTACTGCTGACTAATCGCAGCAGAGATGATTTTCACTGTGACATGTCCGGGAAAACCTGGCAGAGTTATTCTGTATGGATGCAGATGGAGGAGATGGGTCTTCTTGACAAGTTCCAGTTTGGAACCATTTTGATGCTCTTTAAAATCTTTCAATTTTCCCCATTACTGATATTTATATCTTAAAAATAATTGCTTGAATCACAAATTCTATCCATGCATATTTCAGCTGTACCTCAAGATAGCAAACCTCATTTTTTTTCACATGCTAAATATAAAAACTGATGCTTCACAACATAGAACAGACTGTCTCGTGGAATTTATGCACTGAGGAAATTATTAACAAAGGGAACTAGTGTCTTACATGCCCAGTATGAAGAAATTTATCCCACATCACACTGAGTTTTCAAATGATATATATATATATATATATGCTCCTGTTTGGGAACTCACAGGTAATTATGGCCCTTATGTATTAATTTGGGTGGGCTCCATTTCTGCATTTTTAGCAGTGGAATCCAGAGTATTAATTAACTCTTTAAATGACAAAGTCGATCAATTTAAGCCAAACTATTCTGACTTATCATTAGAATCCCAGATTCGTATTCCTTGTAAAAAGACCTTTCACTCAAATACCAGCATGCCTATAGTTCCAGAAAGAATATTCCAGGTCAACAGCTTAGCATGCCCAGAAAAGCTGTTGACTCAGTCCAAAATTTGGCAGTGAAAGTGTTCACTCTAGAACAGAATCATAAATTTGGATTAGAGGCTGGGACCCCGCACTCCTATGAATTCATTTATTGACTGAAACCGCGGTTGAAGATCAGTCTATGACAGAAAACAGGGGCTCAAAAATGTAGTAAAAGTAACATTCACCATTTTTTTCTTCAAATTTTAATTTTATTATATTAAACCACATTTTGGTCAAATAACATGTTTACGCACAAATTCTACTTGATGGATGCTGTCCCTGCAGCTTGCAGCATCAGAAGTACTGTGGCACTTCTATGCATGACATAGCACAAAGCAATAACGAATGGCACAGCAGCTATCGTAAAGCCTTGTTGAAAATTATTTCATCTGTTAATGGATCAGCTGTCAGTTCTTTAAAGTAACTATCAAATTTCACGATCACAATGCCATGAAATACTGAGCAAACTGTTCACCATGTTTACATCATCAAAAAATTACCCAGCTCCAACCTTGTTCTTATCAGTTTTTACTGATCATTCTCTCCTAAAGTTTGGCTTCCACGCATGATGATATCAAAGACAGAAATATGAAAGTTGATCAATATTACATCTGGCATATTATACACTGCCAAGCTGAAGTTCAATAACTGGTCAGATAAGGATAGTACGGACAATGAATTCAACAGCCAGACTGCATGGATGAGTCACAAGTGGCTTTAGCATGTAACTATTGTCAGTCTGCCCTCACAATGCTGACTTGTGGGTAATAACTGTCCTGACAATATGGCTGTAATTTCATGGCTTTTTAACCACCAGGTGAACCCGACTCCACTTGTCCCGTTATTACGGTTCATGTGCACCCTGCTGAACTTCATTTCCTGGTCACCTTGGACTTATGAATAGCTGAGAGGGCCAGTATGTATTGCTGAGGGCATTCTTTATACATGATATGAACACATAGATCATCAAGGAAAAGTGATTCTTTCATGTGCATGATGTATGTTTACATGGCGAGGTCACACAAGGACTCTCTCCGGCCACCAAGAGTGTTATTTCTTTAGCACAGTGTCACGTTAGACCCTACCCAAACCATGTGTATCTTTTTCTAATCCCTGCAATCAAAATCTTGACCAGAATACTGTCTTTCGTGATCTCGATGGTCCTGATACTGCAAGAAGTCCTGGGGGGGAAGTTAACACATTGGTTGACTTTCACTATCATTTGGCAGCAAATCTAACAATAACATGTCAAGAATTCCACAGATATAGGATACATTTCCCCATCACAACCAACATGTGGAAAATCCACGAAAACTCTATATTGTCAGATCAGATGTTCAGTGATTGTCTGAGCACAGTCCCCCCCCCCTCCCCGTCTTGAGAGCTACAAAGCAACCAAGATGGAGGAACAGGTACCTGTTGGGCTTCTCCCCGCTAGGAACCAATCTGCCACCTTGTAAACAATTTACCAACTTCCAGCAACTTTTCTCAAGTGAAAAACAAACACAGCCATAGTTGTGGAAGTGTATTGCAACACATTTCAGCACCGCACACAAAATTTCTATACAAAGTAGCCTATATTACATCAATAGTTTACAGTTGCCCTGCGTGACCCTATTCTTCAGTCTGACAAGCTATCAGCAAGTGGATGACATGGATATATGCTTGTAGTGTATGTGATCATAGTGATGCCATGTTGTAAATGTATACAGTGGTGGCTTTAGTTGTGGGATGTCGCCGTTTGTGTCTAGTGGTGTTGCCGTAAAGCGGCTGGATTCTGGAAAATGTGTAGAACGTAGAATATAAGCATTCCCCACAGCACAACAGCCGCGCACTTTAATTTAAAAACAACAGACATCTCAATCTTTATCTTTCCACAAGCTCCGTTTTTAGCCTATGACTGAGTTTCTATGTCAAAAATTCAAAGCACACAGTAAGGATTTTCGTTTCAGCTTTTTCTAGAGTGTCTGCAGCAGATACCCAAAGTGCACAGCAGCATTGTGTTTGTTGAGTTTCTCAGCATAGGTGGTGGCAAAAGCATCAATTCACCTAAACAAGGGCCAAAAATACAGCTGGGACTGGTTGAGATGTGCAAGGCAATCACATCTGCATATACCACAAGCAGACCTGGATGCCACAACAGATCCACAGGACTAACATATGTATACTCTGCTTCTAATTCAATCTGGTTGGTTGAGATGGCTTCTGGAATCTGTTCCTTTCTTAATTTTTTATTCTTTCAAGAAAAAGGAAAGTTTTGTCCTTCTAGAACTTGGGAGGTGTGCCAAGTAGTACTGTATTTTTTCCCAGGAGTGGCACTCTAATGCTTGAGCGTCTAGCCTGGCAAAAACAGCCTTCCTGTTACATACAGCACTCAAGTTTTTTAGTCCAATCTGAATGATAGTGAACTGGTTTCTGATTGATCTGTATGTCTCAGGTTCCTGTGGAAAGTGAATTACTAATTTACATTTACAATCAAAATGAACCCTTTTCCAGAATAAAGGGAGAGAGTCAGCAGCCTTCCTTGGTACATGGTGAATGCAATGCACCCCACCCCCCACCCCTGGACAGCCGCTGACCTGGGGCATGCTTCTGTCCCTAGTCGTTCTCTGTAGTTCTTTTTCAGACTTATTCCTATTTCTTTGTCAAAATATTCTCCATTTACATGGAAACTGAGTAAAAAAATATATATATAAATATTAATTTGCTTTGCTTTTGCTCAATTGGAATGGGAGAACATTAAGAACAAATCTGCATTTTTTTTTTTCAATTTATTACAAGACATTTTTTTTTTCAGGTACAATATGACTGCGTGACCCATTATTTCAGTCCACTTGTCACCTTCTCTTTCCACAATCTTTCTATCTGCAAGCTTTACTACTAAAAATGCATGCATTTATCAACACATCTACAGCACTGTTTTCATTTTCATATCTTCAGGTGCTTTCTATTTTGTGTGCACTTGAGGAAAACCTCTAAATACCAGATGCCCCCAGACTTCGCCATTTTGGGATTGGAGGTAAAAACAAAATTGTATTCTCAAATACATCACCACTTTTGACAGATAATTTATGGCTGTTTTATTCACTGAAAGACATGGCTATCAGAAATTTGCTGTTTGTTTCCTTAAAAAGTCCTTGAAACAGATATGATCTTCCAGAAATAGCAAAATCAAAATAATACTATTTTCACTTATGAAAGAGTAGCTTCCACAGATTTTCAGTTAGCTTTTTCTGAAGAGGGAAATGTTTTCCAATTTGACAGACAAGTCTCTAGACATTTTGTTTTTCAAACCATGCCTTTCTTAAAATATAATTCTTACTAGAAATAAACAGTTATATGGTAGCATACTTATCCCTAGAAATACACTGTAGCCATCTCGACCGGCAGCATCACTGGTAATTTCACAGATGGAGAGGTTTCCACATTTATTTAAAATAAACTCTTTGAAAACTGATTTTACATCCCAAGGACTTTTTTTTTCTTTTTTGAAAGAGATATTTGAAAAATTCCATCCTCTCCCCAACAGTCCTTGTCATGCAGATTTTTTTTTTTAATGTTAAACATATCCTGTGCAATTTGTCTGTGCACTTTTCACAAATGCACACACACAGAGACACACAAAGCCATGTAGACTAAGACTGCATACTGAGGGCACCTATAATGGCTGATCTCTAACACTTGGAACTGATCGGTTCATGATGAATGATTATATGTGATTTCTCTGTATGCTATGTAATGACTGTTGACAAAATTGTAAACCACTATGGGCTGGAGGCCTTGTAAAGAGAACAAATGAAATTTCATATAATACATATATACAAAAAAATAATGGCTGATCTTGTAACTTGCCACTTACAAGCTTGGTACTTGACACACAGGACACTCATAAACCACGGCAATTGTTTAATGACTACCACATGTAGAACATATTAACTGACCCACATTCTGATCTCCTTCATTTCATGCCAGCAGAGCTAAGACATTATAACCAATTGCATCAGCAACATAATGCCTGGCCCAATTATATGACTTGCTACAGATTTACCTAACCCTTTCAGTATCAAGTTAAGGACTGAGTCAACAGTTTTAATTAGTACGCTGTGAGTACAATGAAGAGAAAACTTGTTGACCCAGGCCACTCTCTTTATCCCTGGAATACAGGCATGCTGGCACTTGGTTGAAAGCTATTTTTAAGATGAATTTGAATCTGTAATCACGATAATAACTGAGATGAATGCAGCTTTAGCAAGCACTGGTTTCATAATCCGTGCATTTCAACCTGCCTTTCAATATTTGCTTAACATTTCACTGCTGGTAAAAATCATAACAGTAAAACCAAACCAAAAAAACCCCCAAGTATTTAAAAGGCACATTTGGGACCAATTAAATTAAAATCAGCACACTTGAATTTTCAGTGAAATGCCGAAGTTGCACTCACCAAACATACTGTCACCTGTAGTAGACATGTGCAATGTATGAAATCACTACTTTTCACTAAATAACATGTCGACACAAACTGATGTGTTTCTATCATCAGGATGCACATTCTGTGTGAGACCTTTTACTTTTAGACATGCATGTAGCCAAGGCTTTCTCAGCCTATTTTTCTCATTAGTAGGTGTGTTAGTAAATATGCCTGGGTTTATTTTTGACTCCCTGTTTTTGTATCATTATGTAAGGGGCTGTCTGCCATTTGGATCTGGTCTTGCATCTTTGATTGGTGCTTTGCTGTGAATGCAATGCCGTCTGAGCTGAATACATAAACGCAGACTGGGGGTCGCTGATGTGAATTTTGGCCAGGTAAAAGTAGGCAGGTAGCCCTTGCCAGACGCTTCTTCTCCTGGATGGTACATCGCTGGCTACTTGATGGTCCCACGGTGGAGAAGGTCAGCAATTGTGACCTTGATTTTTCGGTTTGGTAAGGTCCCAACTGTTCAGCTCTGAACAAACCCTGACCTGCACCAAAGCAGTGGACCACCTCAAGGTTAACATAGTTACTCAAAGGTTAACTGAGTTATGGACATGTCAAAACGTTGCCACACTGAAAGTGACCACCTCAGATTTAAAAGTACACTCTAAGGTTTGAAACCACACACAAACGAGTTGTAGATGTACATGTCAAAGTGTCCCTTGTAACGCTGCTCTAAGTTGATATCATGAATATTTAATTATGTGTCGGTCGTTTACTGAACAGAGAGGTCACAGTGGCCAAAAGATCAAGTCAATTTACCTTTGCCCCTTGAAAATATAGTTCTCATGTTTAAAAGGAAACTTTATCTACCAAACGGTTTTTGAAATATTTCACTATCAAGAAATACTAAGCAGGACTGGCTTGTTCTTACAATGGCACCTGTTATGCATTTGATGAAAATGTGGTCTGTCTTTCAATTTCTCAAAAATATGGCCAATGTTACCATATAATTAAGGTGAAAAAAATTGTATCTTTGAACATACAAACTATACTTGACATAAGAACAAGGACTTAATGTTGCAGATGGTGTTAGTTTTGTACTCTAATGTGCCCGGCGAACAACGTGACAGTTCTGGTCCAGCACATGGGATGACCGCAATTGCTCCCGGTCTGTCCAAGATCAAAGCAATTTTTTTGCCACAGGTAAAGAGTATTTGGTGACAGGTCAGACACAATGATCACTCAATGTGACACAGATGCTGACACAAACGCTCTTGACGGATACTCAATGGCATACTGGTCCCTCTCACTGAATTTATTGTGGTCATTCACCTCAAATGGAATTCAATGGAGATATGTGCAAGCAAGGGTCCACTTAGCCTCTTTTAAAAGGTGGATGCGGCCACTTATCACTGCAGGCTATCATATTTATACGCACAAAAATAGTAACAAATGCTCGGTCAAAATCCATTCATACCATTTTCACAGAAATTATATTAAATACACCTCAGATTTTCTAAAGGAGTTTACTGAAAATACTTTGCTTTTGTGTGTGTGTACTGATGTTACCTTGCCGGTCAAAATTTGCCTGATCATGAACTGATGGTTTCAAAACTGCACAGAATGTATTCACTTACACAAAACTTTCGCCTTCTGAAGACATCAAGTTTATCCCAAAATGATAAGTTATGACTGTAACATCATTCAGTTGGTGTCACACAGGCCCTAGTACTGGTACGCTGACTGCTTTAACTCATTCCATACCAGTCCCCGATTTTTCCGTATATTTACCAAGATTTAAGATGACAATTGCATATTTAAATTCTTCATAAAAAGAGCTTTCATTCAAGTACCAACATGCCTATAGTCAGTGGTTCTGGCACTGCCTGGCAAGTCATACTGCAGCTGCCTCAAGACTTGCCAGGCAGTGCCAGAACCACTGACCAAGGCCTATCACAGTAGTATGGAATCAGTTAAAAAAGGCCACATTGAATACAGCCATTTTCACTCAGCCCTTGATGAGATCTGTGCTGGGTAAAACATGTCAGGCACAAATATCTTTACATTTATACCAAATACAGCTGTAGCATGTCTGCCTCCTCGGTACATACTCCATCTTGTTCCCCAGCTAAGAAACTGTTATCACTCATTCATATATGTGTGTGTGTGTGTGTGTGTGTATATATATATAATATACTTTATTTCTTCCTGAATATATATATATATACGGTTAAGTGTAGTTTAGTGCAATAATAGGGCATTTTATATTCCATATAGATACAGATTTTATATTGAAAAGTGTGCACTGATATGATATCAGGGTTAGCAATAATGCACAAATGTGCGTAAATTACGCAAATAATTGTGCTCTGGTGCACTGATTGACACAGCCCTGTGTTTTTCTGACACAGGGGAAAAAATCCAATCCTTTAGATCAGAACAGTATCAGCACACTAATATAATCCTCTGAACACACTGTTCTGTGTTTGTGGTTTAAGAATTGTGACATGTTGAGCCTATCAGTTGGTTCTTACAGTGTTGGGAAAAAATAAAGATCATGTTTAAGTGCTGTGAGATGACTTCCCCGGCAAAAACAGCACTCAATTGCCAGTCACACACAAGTGACAGCATGGAGTAGATCCATGGACTGGTGAACTGATCACCATCGTAGACGTAGGATCCACTCTCACGGACTGATTTGGGACACATTCGGTGGTTCCGTCTATCCCCTACCTTTGAGTATTTGCTTATGACTCTAAATAATTGTTGTTGAAAACACTGGAATCTTTATTTTCACATGGTGCAATATAATCAAAGCATCTCGTTTGTGTGTTCCCTCTGTAAATTACAAAAGATTCACACATGTTCATTGGGCAGAAGCCCTAATGAATACACTGTAACATGAGCCATGATTGACTCATTTTTGCATGTGACTCAATTGACCAATCAGGTGATGTGTTGTGCATGAGACCACATGGCCAAAGCAGATGTTTGTGTACAGTGGTAGGAAAGATGGTAAAGGTGCGCCCACTCAATTTCTGATTTGCAGTATTAAATTTTTTATTTAAAATTGAATTAAGAACACCGTTTATTGCGAGGAACTTGCCAATACTGTATTCACAAATTGACTATGATGTACCGATAGCATTCGTGGTAGGTATGCAAACGATGTTTCGTCTCGCATCCCATAAGAGGCAACGACAAATGGTATCCTGACAACAATGCAACTATTTTGAATCTTAATTATTATTAAAGTTTACCTGGGACAGTGACTCCTATAGTCCCAGAAATTACACTATTTTTCATCACAAGTCAGCCTATGCAAGCTTACTTTTCAATTTGTATCTTTAATATTTTGCCAGTTTCACAGTCAACAGTCATAGCTACAATCCTGGTAAAATTTGACATAATTATTTTTGCGAATTTGCAAGCGACAATAAGTGGTGTATTAGGGTAAATGGTTTGTCTCGCCCTTTGTCTATAGATCAACGAAGAAAAGTTTGTTTATAGTATCAAGTTATATTCGGACAAATGGATTTTGATAGGGGATTTTGAAATCTACTTGCCCTGCAGACAAGTGATTTTCTAGAAAATTGTCGAGCCAAGTCTATGCCCGTGGTACTGTCAGTAATCAACCTGCAAGTAAGTTCAACATCATACAAGATTTCAAATTTGATTTTTTTGGGGGGAACTTATCATGGCCACTGTGGCTCAGACCCCTTGACAGCTTGCTTTAACCCCCGAAAAGAAACCAAAGGCTTTGAGTGACCCCCTGCAAAAAAATCCTCTTGCTAATCCTGGACATCAGTGAACGATCACGATGTTCCTGCACTGATACACTGTTCTGTAGACGCTTGAAAGTTACTCATAAAAACCACTTTCATTTAGGGACCAATATGCCTTGTCTGAACTCAGTAACTTTGGGCATTGCCTGGGATGCAATGCTACAAGTGCCCAAATGCAACACGTCTGGATTTGCTACGTAATATAAAAACCACAGACACAGACCAACGTCACAAACTTAATATGGAATCACTATACATATATATGCGAGAAAACCACAAATATGGGGGCTTTTTACGTCTAAAAATATTGACAGCACTTTGTTTTAACCTGCAGCAATGAGACATGTTTCGAATGTAATCTTAGTACAACTTGTACATAGTTTCCATATGTAACCTGTATTTTTCAATTTCAAAAGGAGACTGTTGCTGTTGGATAAAAACTAAAATTCTGTTTTAATTCCATTTCACTCTAGTGTCACAACAACACACAAGGCTACTGTCATGGTGTGTACAAAGTTAAAAATACATACTTCAGGTCACATGTGGGGTTCATACTGATCTTGGCTACGATGGCTTTTCCACCTCTACACAGAAATTTTAAACATGGGGCTCATCCCCAAGACGTTTACGCCAAAACTTCACCACAAAGGGTTATCAGAAGTGTAAAACATCAACTTCTTGCACATTTTTAAGGTCAGCAGTTAGCTTTCTTGATTTTAAAATGGATCATGTCTGTTCAGTAAAGAAATATAGATGGTTGACATGAATGCCAGCTGTGTTTTACAGGTGGGACCTGTGCCATCCCCTGGTCACTCACACTGCCATGGATCTAAGCGGCAGCCTGTAGTTTGCCGCTATGATACTGAGTTTTGACTTCCAATTTTTAGTTCTCATGCAAACAAATATGCAGCTCTGTTACCCTTACTCAAAATGTGAATGTCTCCATCAGTGGTTTTCCTCTGGGGAAAAGGTTAATCATGATTGTGGCCTGGGAATGCCTGCCTGTCACTCACAGCTCTTTCAGTATATTCAGACAATCACACACTCCTGGGTCACATCAATTATGTATCTGTTATGCACCACGAGCCTTCTGCGCATTTCTGAATTTTTAGAACTTGCTGTTTTTCCCCCTAATCTGAAAGACGATTTTAACAATTTCTTTATTTTATTTTCTATCATTACTATTTTTCAGGGGGGGGGGGGGGGGGAGCCTCAGAAACAAGATCTACTTAACCCTGAAGATAATGTTAATATTTGGAAAAGAAAATTCATCAATGTTGAGCAGAACTGCAGCTCTCTTGTGACGTTTCTTAACAACATCCGACCCGGTGCTGCTTCCACTTGAGTTGCAGTCCATGCAGATGATCTTTTTTTATGTCTCAGTGAGCAATTCTGCTCACTTCCACGACATTCAAACTGTAAAGAAATCTGTTTTAGATAACAAAGTCTATAAATGTCTATTAATGATGTGTTTTCTTTGACTGTTGAAAAGCACAGGCCTATATGATTTTGAGGAATTACTCAAAATTTGGCAATTCCACAAGACCAATATTCAACAAAGTTGCCCAACTCTCACGCAGCAAACTTCATCTTCATATTGCCTCAAACAGCTTGTTGTTTTGGGGGAACCAACTGGATTGGATTGTAAAAATAGGTGAGACATTTCTATAAGCTGCATATAACAGCTTCTTGTATGTGCAGTCATCTGTTACCAACTGGTCTCTGTACTGGACAATTGGAGACCTCCTTTGGGCATAATATGTCGTACAATAATGTTACTAACTTGAAGTCACTTCAATGTTTCATGAAGTGTGACTGAGTTCTCTTGTCACAGTTCTGATGCAGCTTATAATCTTGACAAAAGATAAAAACAAAATATTCATAAACTTTACACTTTACGACAGGTTTCTGTAAAATATGTGCCGAGCCCTAATTTCATTAAATTTGTGGACCAGGTAGTCTTGAGTTCACATTTTAACCAGTTCCTTCCCACTTTCTCCCAGGCACTTGGCAGTTCCACAAGGATGTTACACAGACAACTGTTATCTACTTCATTCTTTTTTTTTTTTTTGCAGCTAAAAACATTCTGAATGAGAATTGTAGATGAGATTTATTTGGATGGTACTTGTCCCATATCAAGTTTTCCTGACATGGGTTGAAGTGTTAAGCACCCAACCCTCACCAAGGTTAGCTATAGACTCAGTCTTACTCTAACCGGGTAACAGGTTGAAGCAGTGAACAAATATCAGGAGTGTCAAGCTTTTCATCAGAAACACAGCAGTGAAAAGTAACAAGAGACAAGTTGTAATGCTAGCGTAATTCAATGCCCAGTTCTTTAGAGGCACGAGTGGTTAACCTTCACGGTTCGCCACTCTTTTCATGTGCACATCCTGTAAGCATAATCAAGTTTACTCAGACCAAAGCAGATACAGACATATTTGTCACCTTTTCCCACATATATGTGGAACCAATTTCTAGACTCTTTTTCTTACCTGTACCTGTCCATTATATGTGGTAACTGAAGTTTCACCACCATGATAGGAATTGCAATTTCAATCAATTGATATTCATTGAATGTGAAGAAACTTACTGCTTGAAGTTTTTAAAGACCTGTAACATTTAGCATCATGCAAACTGGTTTTGCTCTGTGAAATCCTGCATTAATGTGATGCATTTACATCAGCAATAGGGGCAAATAATTAACACATGATAGCTATTAAAAAAGCATTCCTTTCCAAAGAACAATCTACCAAATTCTATTGACATATCTTAATTTGAAACACTTGTTTTGCTCATGACCGAAATTGCCGACACACAGGTCCACCCAATGCCAGAATGTGGACACATTGATTCTTAAAAAGCAAGGTCTTTTTTCCTTCTAATAACCCTCCATAAGATAAAATGACATTTTGGACTGGTAATTTCCATGCAGTATAACAATAACACTACTGATAAAAAGTGTACCACTTACATTAGCAACTGCTTTTAACAAACTTCAACGTATACTGTTTATATGTGTACCATTTTGTACATTTTGCCACACATTTTGTGTTTTTTTCATCTCTATGATTCAGCTAATGTAACTGTACCATAAGTTAGAAGAAAAACATTCAGAAAGTGATTTAATATGGTACCATATTGTAGACCAGCACCCATGGGTACAATGACCTGGTATTTCAAAAAGCGGGGTTTTTCTTCTCCTGTCAGGTGAAGCAACAAAGCTTGGTCTGTCTTCAAGGGGAGGTAGCTCCCAGCATCATACTGAACTTTAACCTCACATTCATTGATTCAAACTGTCACTCTGTCTCACCCAAATGTTGTTATTGTTGTTTGGAGGGGGGGGGGGAGGGAGAGGGAGGAGGAGTAACGGCAGATTGCACACTTTTTACTTTGATATCCTGTAAATATGTTTTTTGCACATGTTTAAGAAATGTTAATACAAAAATCCCTGTGAAATTATAAAGTATTAAACACTATGTATATATGATGGCAAATTTGTGAAATAGCTGCACAAAATGTTAAATGATCAAGTTTTAAGTACCCAGGAAATTAAATACATTTAGAACTATAATACATTTTACATAATTTCTGCTTCATGATCTACCCCCAATCTAAGTCAATCCCATGATTATGAACCAAAGTTGCATGTGCATTGAAAGATGTGCTGAACATTAACGCCTACCGATAATTTATCTGATGGGTATGGGATATTTTGCAGTAAGACTTCTATGGACTGTCACTTAAAGTCAGTAGACAGAGGGCAGTAGGATTATATTTCAAAGAAGCTGCATGACAAACTGTCTGGTAACTTCATGCTTATTACCCTCTTAATAAATGGGGATCAGTCAATGGCTTTTGTCCAGTCTAGTTTCCCAAGGGTTTTACCAAAATACAGCACACTGACCAACGGGGCCAAAGTATAAGGCAGCCTAGTTTACTATATGCTACTGGAGAGACATGACAATACTGTAAGTCTTATGCAAGGCCAGTCTCTTACATGTGTGCTGGCATACCTCAAATATTAACATAGCCTCCTTTGCCAATGTGCTACTTGAAACAAGATCTCTCCGCAGTTTGACAGTTTCTCTGAAGGCAAGACCTGACCGAGACAGAAAAATCTATGCCCCAAGACACCGCTTCAGTCAAAACCAGGCACACGGAAAATGGATAGATATGGCTCCTTTGGACAGATGCATTTTTTTTTTTTTTTTTTTAACACATAAACATAGCTGATTTCATGAAAACAACGAGAAGTGGCATGGGAAAGGTATACATGTATATGACACAATGTCAATCTAACAGGGAAATTTTTTCTGTGACACATAACATTGATAACACCAGTAATATTATTGACCATGCCGACAAAAATAACATGTTAACTTGTAAAGAAATCGATAAACCTACTTCAAATGTTTTTGCTTATTTCAGCCTGAAGTAGAGATGTATGACACAGGGGATAAAATTAAACGCTATCTGCACAGGGTTTCTTGAATCATTTTGGACATATATAGTCAGTCCCTCCTTTGATAGAACACTGTTGGGGAAAGTCCAAAAGTGGTCCCATAGAACAGGTGGTCTTTCACTGGAGGTCAAATAACATGGAATGGAAAAGAACACTACAGACCTAATGTGGTCTCAAAATGCAGGTGACCTCTAAATGGACGAATAACTATTCATGTACAAAAATATTGATAGAATGTTGAGACCCATGCAAACAATGATCTACATGTTTTTAGAAAAGCATCATGTCAAAAAATTAACTGTCCTAAATACAACTGGGGGGGGGGGGGGAGGGAGGATGATACAGTATTTTCCTGTTTATTCTGTGCTTTAATGCTTGCCTTGTACAGGGAAACTCCAGTATCACATTTGTACATTATCCTCTGTAAACAAATGACCTCTGACTCAAATTTGAATTGACACCTGTCCAAATGTGATCTCCTCAGGTCTATGTACCTCCAGGAGTCCATGGGCTTTTATACTTTTACCTGTCAACCATTCAAAACTCAACGAAATCTCAGAAAAGGAAATACAGCGGTAAATCAGACCCATTTTCTGGCTGAGTGAATAAACACACAGAGAATGTGCCCACAGTAAAAGTTAGCAAGTTGGGCATCAACGGCTAAATTCCCAGCCCATAGATCACCACAATGAATATTGCTGTCAAAGCCCATCGAATATCAAAAGGTGGTTTGTAAAATTTGCACTGTTTTACAATACGTCTCATAGTCCATATTCTGGATGATCAGATATTGGTGTACAGGAAATCACTACATACACTTTAAAGTTTATATATACATAGAAGCATAAAGTGCAAAAAGGTCAACACATAGTCACTGCATCAAAAATAATGAATTCTGCCTAGTATAAAATTTGGTTTCTTGGTCTTTTAGTCCTATGCTCATCTAATCAATCTTTAAATAGCTGATGCCTGCTGAACATCAAACTGTACCACAGTAGTCCCTTGGATATAAGAAAATAATAACACATGAATACTCTATCTGACTTGAGCTGTTCACATACACACTAACAACAAGTGCAAATGGCATCTATTTTTACTGCTGGTGTTTGGTGTGCACACGGGGAGGCCAGCCGCATTGTTGCAGACAGTGGTTGCTTGATGGCCAGGGCTGCTGCCAGACGTTCAGCATCCCCAACAGCCACAGGTAAACAGGTGATCCTTGCAAAAGGTTGCCATGTGCTGCGCCATCAACGTAATCAAGATGAAGATGCTGGGTTGCCTGCTTCGCATACTTCTAGACCTTTCGCTCCATTGATTAGGGCCACTGCTCAGGAACTTGTATCAGGCTCATGCAGAAGCTGCTGATTGGTCTTGTCACATTGATTTATTCCTTGGGTACAGTACACTTCTTTGTCAATGACATTGTGGCTCATGCAGTGTTACTAAAACTGTTTTACTGGTACCTAACAGTGTCTGATTTTTAAACAAACCAGTTATTTTTCTCCCTTACCTCAAAACAAATACATCACTTGCGCCTTTCTCCTGGATTTTTTTTTCTTCTTTTTCAACACATAAGAGTGATAAACTGTATCATTAATACACACAAGTATTGAATACAACTTAAAAGAACCATTGATTGACCAATGAAAACTGATCAATAAAATTTAAGGGTGAAAAGAACACAGGTCATGCCCTGAGGCTGACAACTTACAAAGACATCCCGCTGATTCCATTCCCAGACAGAAGCAGTCTATCTGATTAACTCATTCCATGCTAGCTTTTGATATTCCCCAGAAATTTACACACTTTAGGAGGGTAATTGTATTTTAAAATTCTTCATAAAAGGTCCTTTCATTGCAGCACCGATTTAGCCGACCTGAGGTCAGTGGTTTTTGCACTGCCTGCAAAGCTGTGTTTCAGCATGGCTTACCAAACAATGCAGTAAGCACTGACCAGGGCCTTTAGCATCACAGTTGTGGAGTGACTTACTATAGAAAAGACTCTGGTACAGCAGCGGAAGCTACAGACGCGCAGACAGACTGTCCCAGTGTGATGCCAGGTGATGTGGAGGCAGACACCTGACTGGGTGAGTCACCCTTCATGTCAATAGCCAACATGTCCAGACACATCTCCAGTGAGTATGCATTAACCCCAGTGCCAACTTAAGTCAAACTACTTAAAATGAACTGCTCTGACTTATAATAATAAGGCATGTTCCTTGCAAGAAGACTTCATTCAAGCACCAACATCCAATTTGGGCACATTGCACCCAAAGCCCACTGAGGCAAGTTGTTGGCTCAGTCCAAAATGTGGGACTGAAAGAGTTAGATAGCTGCTACAGTTAGCGACTGCTCAGTTGTTCTAAAAGAGCAAACACTGCCAGATGCAATACAGGCCCAGACAAAATTCAAAGACTCGTGCACACGCTTTTCAAAGGTTGCACCTTTTCAGACAGGTCAACGGCGGATTAAAGCCCTCCTGTCTGCAGCCATGACAATGAAAGGCCAAGCGGTCGAATAATAGGCATTGAAATCCCTGCTCTGCAAATTGCTCAGAAATAGCCAACTACATGCCTCAAGTCTTCTGGGCCAGATGGCTTCATACAGAACCATGTGGTGATCTGGTACCAATGTGGCTTTTGTCAGCGTATTTGTGGTCTCAGCTTGGTATTGCACTGTGTAAGCTGCCAAGTAGCAGACTTTACAACCTCTCTCAATTTGTGCTAATAACCAAGCCCTTTGATGTGAAGCGCCTGTTGCCAGCCACTGCCCTGGTCAACCTGAACCAGGTGAAGTAAGCTAGGATGAGCTTTGTCTATTCTCATCAGTGTCCAGGGCAAAAAGAATCTATGGTTACTTGTACTGCCCAACTCATTGTATATCAAATTTCACACAGCTATATACTGCTTAGCACCTGGAAAATCATTTGGGATTTTTGGTAGCTTTGTGTTAACATGCAACTTTTGATCTCTCCTTCAGACCAAACATCAGCCACTTTTACCTGTAATGCCTAAATAATAATCAGTATTTTCTTTGCAAACAATAATATATAGGCTTATAAAACCCACAGCTGTACAATTCACATGTCCTATAGTCAGTAAAAAAGCAAAACCTGATGCAGGACAAGTAAAATTTGAAAGAAACAGCATGGGAAAGACAAGGTTACTTGTCCGCAGACAAGTGGACACCACAAAGAGAATTATGAGCCATGAAAACCTTAGTATCTGCATCTGTTGTGACCAATACATGGCCTGAACTCTAAGTCTTTGTTGTCATTCTTGCAAATTCTTAACCTCCATAGTTGATCCAAATCAAGAGTAAAGCTCATGGTTTTTGTACTATAACCACACTTTGTCATATTTATCCTGTCAGGTATGTCACAGTATGGTCATACTTTATCTGGCCAGGTATGCCTTCGAACAAAAACGCACCAAAGCCAAACTTTTCTTGTCAGCCAGGTCTATAAAGGGCCCCAAACTACCTTTCATCTTGCAAGGTCTGTCTATGACAGTCCTGAAATCATTCTTTACTTTATAAATAAGGTATGTCTATGAAAGCCTTCAAACCATACTTTATCTTGCACGGTAAGACCAAGAAATCTTTCAAACCACACCCTGCATATCTTATATTAGGTATGCCCATCAAATTTCAAAAACCCTACTTTATGTCAGGTACATGTACGTCTATGAAAGGCCCCAAACTACATTTCACTTCATCAGGTATGTCTATAAAAGCCCTCAAACCATACATTATCTTGTAAGGTATGCCAAAGAAATCTTCCAAACCATACTTCATATCTTCTTAGGTATGTCTATGAAAGCCCTCAAACCACATACTGTCTTGTAAGGTATGCCAAAGAAATCTTCCAAACCATACTTTATATCTTCTGAGGTATGTCTATGAAAGCCCTCAAATCTTGTAAGGTTGGCCTGTGAAATCGTCCAAACCATACATTATTTTGTAAGGTATATTTATGAAATGCTCTAAATCGTCGTATTAGATAATTATAAAGGTATGTCTATGACAGCCCTACCCTTGTGACCTCTCACAGTAGACCAGAAACAGAAATTCTGGGAGATCCACTTTACGCATGCTGAAACAGTACATATAGCATACTGAAAGCCTTGCCCAAAACAGTGTTTTTGCGAACAATCCTACAACATTTGCTCATGCATGCCATTACAACCGACAATCGCCAGAATCAACTTTGACTGGATAGTCTTCTAGCAGAGTTTACCATGATTTGAGGCAGTGACTACAAACTGCTACATGTATCCACATAAGGTGCCACCCTTCAATGCCTGGGTATAGTGGGCTTCCCTAGGAGTTCTAATGTTACAGCTGTTGAATTGTATTTATAATTTCTTGCCAACATGTCTGTTGTTGGAAAAATATTTTTAGTGGGCATCACTTTATTATCTTTCTGCTCTATGCTGAATATTTGACATGGTCATTATGACAATGCAGTTCCTGAAAATTCTGCAAACTTACAGCTATTTTCCGTTCCTTCACTATACACAGACGGCTTAACACACAAAGGTTGTCTTTCTATTAAAATGTAACGGATTTTTTCCAACATCTGCAGGGTCCATGCACTTGGACTTGCTTCTCAATCAAGCCCAATTTGAGGTCTGCTTTTCTTAACTCTCATTATAATCATGCGGCTAGCAAGTAGCATCTTTGTTTGCAGTGCCCTGCTCAGCAGCAATCCAAACCAGGCTTGATGCCAACTTTACAAGTGTGAACACACCAGTGCACACCAAGGAGATATATACATACATATACAATCTTAACTATGCTGACAGATATATTCTATCTTTAGTTTTCCTTGTTAAAGAACTTATAGTTTTCACAATTCACTCTTTGAGAACCGGGGTGGGTATTCTCAAAACAACAGTTTGAACTTCAAATAAAAAATTAACCTTAATCACTGTTTTCTTTTTAAAACATAATTATGAATATAGTGACTTCAGTTCTTCTCGTATTTCTTTTTTCTCTTTTTTTTTTTTTTGGTGAGTGCTGTCCAATGTGCAGCATGGGGTTCCACACATTTAGCCCCAACACAGAGAGACTGCAAAGCAGTGAGAGAGGAAGGGACATCGGTAGGGGAAAGCATTTATAATGAGGATGGACACTGAAGCAGAGATGTTTCATTTGATCTGCACTGACATTATACTCCAGCCTCCCTAACTCCCCCCCCCCTCCCACACACACACACCAGGATCCCCCTCCCCCCAGACAAAAAGTCCACAAGCAAAAGATCACCTGAGTCAATATGACCTGCTTTATTATTAAACAATGCCGCACATCACAAACCACAAACATCATTAAGCTAAATCATTCCACAGGTAACTATATGGGTAAAGTCATCAAGTATACATGTCACATCTACCACATTCCATCATGCTCCTGACAACCTCCATCCAGCCTGGGCCACCGGGCCAGAATCACCATGGCTTGCATTGTGAGTGGACTCATACTGGTCATCATGTACATATTAACCATCATTTAATAAGAAGATTACATACATCTTGTATATTCATGTTCTTCACAAAAGGAATTTTCCAAGCACCAATAAGCCTGGCATGAAGTCAGTGGTTTTTTGCACTGCTCAGCAAGTGGGGCACAACTTGCTGGACAATGCATTTGTAAGAGCTACTAACCAATACTGCTACATGTATTGGTCGTCTATAAGACTAGTCTTGACATGTTCTTTACATCGCTGGCATTAGTTCCTACCTTGACCACAGTTTGCCTGCCACAGAGACCACGTTTTGTGTATCGCTCCTTTTACAGGAGCTGGGAAAACCCCCAGATTGGTCAGCTCAGAAGGCCAGCCCTGACATTGGGTTCAGCCCTGATGCTCTGTTCACTTCAGTGCACTCCAGAGAATTTCAGGCCTCGACTCTTTTTACTTGAGCCTGTCATAAAGTGCTAGGCAAAACAGCAAAGGCAGCTAAGCAGGCAAACTGATACTAATTTAGGTCTACTAACAGTGTCCCAGTATAACCTTTACCAACCTCTGTCTCCCTATGGACTTTTCACAGGTTTCCTGGAGCTTCAGACTTTTCCCATTTTTTTAAAATCAATTTTGTGTAAACTGTTAAGGCTGGCCATGTGGCACTTTTGATTGAAACAACAGTTTCTTTATTTAATAATAATAATGATAAAATATATCATTTTCACATCTGCTGCGCTTTTAGGTCACAGAACAGTTCAACATGAAGTAACAATTGTTTTCCCTATTTCATAAAATCATGAAAATAAAAATAGACCACAGAGAAACCTGTCTTGAAAGACCACCTCAAGGGATGACCAAACTGTGGTCTGTCAAGACAAGTGGTCTCTCATATGAGGTACAAATAACAAGAAAAGTATGAAACCAATTTTATCAACAGCGACAGAGCAAATGCTTGTCCACATTTTCAGCATGGAGCATTAGAGCCTTTTCATGCTGCAATAATGATCAGTTTCTCTTCAATACATCTCTTATGTTTTTTTCAATACATCTCTTATGTTGTCAGAAAAGCATCCATAACTCCATTTTCTGCCCTTTTTTACAAGTAAACATCCAAATTTATTACCATTAATGCATTTAGAAATTACAGATCTATCCATACCTTGTCCGTCATCATGTGCTTCTTGATATGTTAAAGCATGGAGCACATACGCCAAAGCATCAACAGTTTCCATTGGCCCACACAATTTCTCCGGGTGATGATTCCTTCTTTTGAGCCAGTCATACTCATTTTTAAAGGAGAGTTCTCAATGTCCTAGGTATGTAAGTTTACTGCAGTGTTTTGTTCACATTTAAGTATGGCTCACAAAATTTGGCAAAACTTATGCACTGAAACTGGAACAGAAAACTTTTTTTTTTACGAAATGAACACATAATTTTGATACATTTGTTCACTTTTTTTAATGCCAAAAAGTCAAAATAAGAATTTTAAAGGCTTTTTAAGGCCTCAAGAAATAACCAATAAATATATCCCAATGCTAGAAATACCTGTGCAGGTTTTTTTCTTCTTTTTGTTTGTTATAAAGTTGATATTTGAAATATTTTATGCTTACTCTACCACAGCAATGAAAATTCTTCCGATCGGATTTGTGAATTGTTTGATCTTATGATATAAACATTTATTAGCTGTTTGTTCTAATGCACAATATACATATGGCAACTTATCTGCGGCTAATTCATTATAAATATCTTGCCCGCCCATTACATGTGTGCACTTGTGACTAACCACTGCCAAACAAAGGCTTATGCAATGTATGAATGCGCAAAAACACTTGATTGTATCCCATAAACGATCTACAAGGATGGATATATATATATAAAATACACATACAAGTAGTTGTACAGGTATATCAATCTGCTAGGACATGTCCATCAACTATATACAGCAGAGCTGGTGACCACAGACTGGGAGTATACGATGGCAACTGCCCAGAAAAGCCTGCAGCACTGCAGCAATTGTGCCACTGACCGGGAGTGGAAATGATAATGGGTGCCGCTTGACTAACTGATGACACCATCAATGACCAGGCATTGTAACCATACGCTGGGCCTGGTCATTGGTCCTGCACGGTGTAGTGATCACACTCATATGCTCACAATTCAATGTTTAATGGGCATGCAAGTACATGTATAAACATTGTAATACATATTCACAATGTTCACTCTGGTACTTGCAGGTATCAAAGCAAGACTTCCGTTTTCCATTAAATCACCGCGACCTTTCTCTGTGGCCTCTCATGCATCCTGCCAGTCAGGATCATGGAGATCACATCAAAGTTCAGAATGGGGGGAAAGAAAATCACAATTTATCATAAGAAAGCATTGCAAGATTTTTAACAAAATTGAGTAACAGTTACATGAAAATTATTCTTAATTACATTTTTCATCCTTTCACAGTAAAATTTTGGTAAAAATAGTGCTCTGCCAGTGTCAGAAAAGTTGAAGCCAAGAACTGACAGTCCTAACTCCACATACTCCACTCAAGAATACACTTTTTGTTTCGCAAAGAGACTTTAAGGTTCCTATGGCAACAGTCTACACCTAATGTATCCATGTGGGGGCATGTCACCATGGAAACAAATGCCAGCCCAATAATCAGACACTTTTGTAGTCTCCAAGCTGACCAGTCCAACACACAACTGATGAATGTGTTGATTTTGTTCTGAACATGGCTGCATGTCAAAACATCACCTTTGTTGATAAAGGTAAACCCATGAAGTATCAAGTCCACGACAGCACTTGTCTATAGATGTATCAACAAACTGCTTGCCATCTATGCAATACATGTGTATGCAACAGTATCATACCTTCCCAGCTTCCCATTATCTGATACACAATGAACTACACAAGCAAGCCAAACCAAAATGGTTAAATTTTATCCCTGTCATACAGAACTGGACACATTCAGTTTAAGCGAAGAGAGGATCGAAACTCCACATTCAGTTGTATTTGTTGCTTTGATTGCCTCCCCAAATCCCAGGCACACCTGCACGAATCCAAATGCCAATGTAAAACCCAACTGATTCATGCAACAACATCATATTTGTTGCCATGGCAACACATTTTGGTGGAGCCTGTAAGTCTGGGCATAATGCGCAAGACACGGAATACTGTCATCTTTCAGAGACTGCAGTCTGCCGGTGACATGTTGTAGAATCTGGCTACATATGAGGAAACAAAACCATATTCCATGAAACATATACATATGTATGTATATGTACATACATATATAATATACAAACAAATTATAAGTGGTCATCACACAAAATTTTGACAATCAGTCTTTTGCAAGTAATTTCTACAAAAGGCTTGGGAGCTGTCAACTTTGTAATTTTATCAGTCAGGATGATATTGAACTGTTTGTTGTGTTCACTCCAGTGTATGTTTCTGGCATATATTCAACTGCGACGATTTTATTTTTGAAGCCTCGACACTTTGTGACTGACAAATTGCTTGCCATCTGTACATCATCTCATTAATTAACTTGCTCAAGCCGGTCAAGTCCTTTGTGATCAGACAAAAATAAAAATGCCATGGCATGCACACGGTTGTTGACGATCTGTCCAGATGACAACAAGTATATATATCTACATTTTCACTATCTTTTCTGTCTTGCACACCCCAACTTTATCTTTGATAAACTTTCTGGAGCATTGTAAAAAAGCCATTGATCTTCTTTTTCGATTTAAGTTGACAAAAATTAGAAGGTATAGAGTGAGAGTTTCACAGTTGAACTACTTCCTTCAACACTTGCCCTGTCTTTCTATTTCACTTGACATGTGCAATCACTTCCAACATATCTTGCATACACAGTGAAATCCCATTTGACAGACCACATCTAGGAAGTATTAAGGAGAGTCCTGAACTGTTCAGTGTTACCAAATCTCCAGTAAAAGACCACATGTCTCTTGTTGAAACTGCTGTTAGGCTGCCTAATGTGTGTTTTCTAAGAAAAAAACCATGTTTTTGTTCCCACTGAATGTTCCATGTCTTCAAAACATAGCATTTAAGCCAGAAATGGACAAAACAGGGTGTCCAAAATTCAAAACATAGTGTGTATCTCTTATCAAGCATAACTATAAGTTTTCTAAAATCCAAGGTGCGCACATCAAAAACTGGATGTTATTTTGAAAATTTGGCAGTACAAAACTTACCCATAAACCTGGCTAGCTGATACGCTGCTCCATAGACCTCCCCAATGGGAGAGCTCCTCTGTCTTGAGAGCCATCTTTTCATCTTGACCCAGTGATGCTGTATTTTGCTTTATTTTTGCATGTTTAAATGTTCACGGTTTTTGTACTTTTGACATTAAACTGTGGTTTTAATTTCACTATTTTGGACACAATTCCTATTCATACAATGTTAAAATACTGTTTCACTGTGGTTTTATTTTTCAGTTTTGTGCCATCGGCAAAGTAAGTGAAAATAAGAATATGTGCATTGAAATTAAAGCACTTTAATGGGCCTCTCAAGGTGTCCCCTACAGTTTCTGAGGAGTTGCAGTTGCAATGAAACCAAGGAGTCTATAAATTTAGACTCCTTGATGAAACTAATCAAATTATTCTTCTTCCATTGCACACCTGCCACAGCAGCCACTTGCCCTGTTATAGTCATCTCTTCAGGTTACTTCAATAGCACTTCTCCTGTTGTTTATTTATCCACTGGGAGATCATCTGCTTTAAGGAACAAGTTTGGTTCTCCTTGGGGAATGGGCTCTAGAGGCATGGACAACTACACACAGATGTATTGATACGTTGTGCAAGCTGGCAGAATTAACACTTCACCGTTCTGGTTAAATCAACTTGAGCAGCAAATGTACGCACTTCGCACTAAATACTTGAACATCGAAAAAGAGTTTTGTTTCCAAAGAATATTATTATCCTGCCAGATCTTCATTAAAATAAAATAAAAAAAAAAAAGCAACTGACCACATAGTGCACTGCTCAATGCTGGTCTCTGGTACAATCATGCGCTGGAGTACGTTAGATCAGTTAATTATTCATAAATCACTGAATGGGTCAGGCATGTACATGTAAAGTGGACGTGGGTGCCTGCAGGTCTGTATCTCAATGATACAACAACACTGACAGTGAAGGCCTGTCCTGATAACTCACCATTACCAGCTGGTGCTGCATGTTTACCCCAATTTCTAAGGACAACTTTTGGCAGTTACCAACAATTACCAAACTTCATGGCTGACCAGGAATGAGAATTTCTGAATGTCCTTCTTACTAAAGACAAACATTCAATACAGTTGCCCAAAAACTCTTTGCCACGTACACCTACTGAAAGTACATCTACCTGGCTGTAAATTGCCATCTGTTTTAATGTTTTTACATAAATTTTATATATTACTAGAGGGAAAAAAGTTGAGAATTGTAGGAAAGGCCTATTATGATGGCTTACCCCAGGTCAAAAGGTTGCCCCAGACAGCCTCCCCTGACCACAGTACCCTGTACATAAGATAGCCACAGGATGTGCAATTCTTGTTCTTTCTTACAAATGTGTATGGCAAAAGGACTTGAAGTGTCTCAACATTTTTCCTCTTAAAAGTGATCACTCTTGGTGTGAGGCCACTTTGTGTCAATATGGAGAGGGCATAGGACTGAGTGACCCATGTTAGCATTATGACTTGAACGCAGGGATAGGTCACTGATTCTACCATAACAGAAATGTAATCAGAATGACAGGACAATGTAGAAATCAGGTCTTAACATCTACACACAACTTTTTTGCAAAAAGCAAATGTGGACTGGGAGTTCCAAGTTCATCACCTTATTGGGTGAACACTTCCATGTATGTGTGTCCTAGATGGCAGGACCATAATTACCTGCCAATTATTTCTGATGGTCTGGCAATATATGCTGGGCCACTGAAAAACATGTGAAGTATGAACAATATCAAAACACCAGTACATACATTTTTGTTCATTTTCAGTTGCCAGAGTTCACACACTTCTTAGCATAAGAAATACTCTTTGCGTTGGATGTCTGGGCAACTCCCCCCTTTATCTCTGTGGGACAGGGGACAGCTCTCATCTCTCTGACCACCCAGGTGTTAAACTATGGATTTCTCATATATCATAATCAAGCAACTTGCACATTTCATTTATATATATATATACACACACATACATATACACTTGACTATATATATATATATATATATATATATATATATATATATATATATATAGTCGTCAAAATGATTTTATTTAACAGCCATGTTACATCATAGGCAAATCAATCAGAATGTTATCAAAGCAAAAATAAAGATATAATCATCAGTTATAAAAGCCACAAGCTGAATAACATTCATATAAATACTGTCAGGTTAACTCCAGCTAAGGAATTTGATTCCGCTATATATATATACACACACACATATATACATATATACCTTTTAAGCGTAATCGCCTGACAAGGATGAAGTACCATGGCACAGAATATATTCTCCTACCTCAGGCACCATCCATTTTTAATCTCATTGTCCAATCACTAACTTTAGATTCCATTTTTTTACCAACTGATTAAAATACTTCCTGCTACTTTATATTAAGGTATTTTCAACCTCTAGACATCATTCTTTCACATTCAGACTTTTCTAAATTAGTAAAATGTTCAGATGTTGTGATATATAGGACACCTATGCCCTAATTAGAGTTTATGATCAAATCGAGTTTCTTTTCTGTGCACGTTATTTTTAATTTATCAATTTGCATTTCAAATCAGAAATTTTCTCCTGTTACATGAAAAATACAAACAAATAAATCAATCAATCAATCAATAAATAAATCACCTGCCATTCTTACATACAACTTTCTTACGATCTTCACCTCAATACAAACTTCAAATTACATGACTTTTGACAGGTCTACAATGCCCATTCAGACATTTTGATAGTGCTTTTATACAGATCACTAATATGCCCAGCCTGGCAAAGGTCTGGCATACATCACAAAAAGTGTCCACACAAGCTGTTTGAACAGTAATAATCCAATGACTTGAGACCGATTTGTTACAGCTCACCAGGAGAGACCCCTAAGGCCTGTACAAGCCACAATGTAACTGCACACTGGTGGTTATGGATTGGACCAGAAGTACCGATGAAGACTGTCAATGAGACAGGCTGGGTGGACACACTTCAGTGACATACTCAGCGAGTATTTCCTTGTACCTGCTACAAGACCATACTTATTACCAAATAACTGAAATGACGCGCATTCTTTCAGATTCCCCTTTGGGTGTGTTACTTCACAACGGCTCCATTCATTTTTGAGATGAAAGCAGTACATTTTGAGACACTTACACATGTTCTATAAACAATTTTTTAATAAAAAATTAGGCCTTAAAATCATTGTTTGGTGATATTTTCATGTTACCCGCTAACTTTTCAGTTTCTACTTCATCTGGACAAAATATTACATTTCTTTAAACATTTCCTCATTATTGAACAATCATATGCACCTCTTGTACTAACAGTGGTAAAAACTGAACATTCCAGATGGCAACACATTAAAAAAATGTTTCCTTTTACTGCATCTGGTTGGCAACCCACATATATACTTGATGTAGCTGAGTCAGTCAACTGAATGAAAACATGGAACACTTATTGACATTTGCCTAGGCAAAGGTGTGAGGGAATTCTGTGTGACCAGTGAACGGTAAATATTAGTGGACACTGCCACCTTTGTACATAGAACATGAACATCAAACACTTTAATACCCCTGATTTGTAAGTGGTGACTGCGGGGTTTGAATCTTCCATTGAAATTAGACGGCCTTGAATTTTAACCACTGCAGCCCTCCAGCGCTTGATGCCCACAGTGGTTCCTCATGACTAAATGTCATTCCAACCCACACGAAACCCACACATGTGTACCTCACTTTTGGTACAAGACAGTTTTTACAACTTGAGCCTAAAATCAACCTTTAATTCCAGTCATAAACTGAACTGTTGTTGTTTCATAAATTGTGTTTGACTGATCCATCAGACTGATTACAAATTTTGTGGTTTCATCTAGATTTTTTTTTTTTTTTTAAAATCAGGCTAATCACATGGAGTGATGTTCCTATAATAATGCATTGATTGTGCATGAATGAGAGAAACAGGATATGGTTTCTGGATACAGTTTCCATCAGAATGTTGCAATAAGTCACATATATTTTGGTTAAAATCTCGTGTTTAACACTTTTTTGGCACTCCCATGAAAAGACCAGGAAATTTAGCTATAGAAAAACTATATCTAGAGCCAATGATTTTTCATCTTTTTTCTTGAAACGGAAGTGGAATTGTGCATTTTTTCACCCTTGCAACGGAATTTAATATATTTTCTTCTATGAATTATGTATAAATATATAGCAGTGAAACAGAATTTGAAAAGTTTTGCTGATGAAGTGGAATTCCTCTTTTTTTGAAATGGAAAATCATTGGCTCTATATATCTCCCACATAGTCATCAAAAGTACTTATTGTACAGTAAGTTTCTTTCTCCCAATCATTATTTGTCAGACACTTAAAACTTACAAAAGGTTGTAACTTTTCTTTTTTTTTTTAAATTCATTGGATGTATGTGAAGGCCCCTTTGTCTGTGGCTGGCCTGTGCTACGTACACTTATCTCATGTTGGGCTCCACCATGTCCTGCTTATAACCCTGCAGAAACTGAGGCTAAAATTTGGAATAAAAGCTGCAGCCTGGAATGGGTTAAAAGATGTATTGGGATACACTACTGAAGATATGATACATATGCACCATGCAATGTACAAGCATCTCCATTTCAGTCTTGCTGTTTTTGTAAGTCAATGGCATTGTCCTCATTGTTATGGTTTTCAACTTAATTTACATTGGAGGCTGAAGGGTTAAAGTAGACGATGGAAACAAGGAATCGGCGACTCACTTTTAATCAGCACACAGACATACAGGCAAATGCACCTCCCACTTCCTTGTTTTGGAAAAAATGCATAATTATGATTGGGGGACTCCCACAGATGATCATCATGATTTCATATTTAAGAAATTGAAATTCACATAAATTTACAAAATGTAAAGTTTATACAGTAGTACCTGCTGTATGCAACCACTGTCGTGAGAGACCACCTGGCATGTGTGATTATGTGACACTGTTGTCTTTATTCTTTGTATCTTTACCTGCGATGAATGACCACCTGTTGTATGTGACCCCTTCTAGCTGGCCAAAGAGGCGGTCACCTACAGCAGATACTACTGTATTAGATCTTGCATTGCTTTATTGATTGCTGCTTGTGTATTTTTTAGTGACACACAACTGAAGACTCGCATGTTATATATGTATCTCGATTCTCCAATAAAACATGTCCTTGCAACCCTAGCAGCCAATCTTTTGCGGCATTCATCAGTCACGCTTTTTTGTGGGCTTTTCCTATCTTTATGCTTAAAGGGGTACTGCGGTGATAATTTATAATTTTTGAGTTGTTTCATATAATAAATGTGAACCAATATCAGAAAATGCAAACTTTATTCGCAACTGGATAAGCAGATATCAGTTTTTCTTAGATATGCAAATGAGGGGTTGTGATGTCATCTGGACCAACTGCTACAGCTAATGCAATGACAGCCGAGTAAAACTTTGACAAAAACATGGAAACCTGACCAAGTACACATATTCCACTTTTACTATGGATGAAGCAGTGTGTATAGATATAATCAAATTGACTAAACTGAGATATTTACTCATTTAATGAGGATTAATAAGGAAAGAAAAATGCAGAAATCAATACACACAAGCTAACAGCTCCTGAGGTTGTGTAATCAACTACTGAAGTAGGTGTCAACTAATATACCACACTGATAAGATCAAAGGGGGTGATTAACACAGTACACAAGTCATTATGATATGCCTGCTAATGTTGTGTATCTCAGCTTGGTGTCCCTCAAGGTTTGTGTATTATATATGGAGGGTAGCCCAGGTGACATCACACATCAGAACACCTACTGGAAATATAAAATAGCTCTAACTGTTTGAGAAAAAATGTTGAAAATTTGTCACATGAACACCTAAAATGACCATTAATGACTAAAAAAAGTAAAAACTTTCACTGCTGTTCCCCTTTAAAAGGCTACAGCAGCCCTCATTCTTGGCTTCTGTGAGAAAGGGTCCAGGGGCCCATGACACTTTTTCAAACTGACTGCCCAAAGATGTGAATCCACTTTGCAAGTGAGCAGGTATTTTTTAGAACTTGTCCACCCATTTGGGGATTCTAGAAGTGTCATGCTGCAAGCTGTGGATTTTTGTAAAATAATACTAATTTTCAGACATTTTGTGGTCAGAAATAAAAACATTCATGAACCTTTCACAAGGGCCAAGTATGGGTCAAATACTTTCCCTCCAAGAATGAATACCGCTCCTCATTCTGGTGTTATACTATATTGGTGATGGGGCCACATATGTCTTGTTTGAACGACTGCCAGTGCTCATTTCTTGCACACATGCACCAATAAACCTCCGTACATACTCTTTCATTCATGCTATCCTCCTGGCATCTTTGAAAATGTTTGTGTCTGCATGCTTTCATGACATCTGCAGATATATCCCGCAAACCAAGAAGGACAGTATCCTCTGCTGTGTGCAGTTACGTGCATTTTAAAGATACATGTCCCTATAGACTACAGGTTCTGTCTGAGCCCACACAGTGCCGGGATGCCTCTTTTACAACACATTATAACCAATTTCACAGGGCAGCAAAGGACAGGTACACAGAATGTTGGTGAGTCAGGTCAGGTACATAAGAGTAAAGGGAAACACTGGGATTGGCTCATTCCATCTGATTCTGGGCAGTAACAAGAATGTCCTGCATGTTTCTTGAACTTGGCAACAAACATCCTGAAAGCATTGATCCAAGTCAGTAAGCTGTGGGTTAGTGTTGTGTATAAATATAGGACAGGTGCCACAGTCATTCCAATGGTATGTCAGTCAACACAGCCAAGTCTGCTCAGTATATTGGGGCAGTTAACCCTTGGACCTGTGCAGTTAACCATCCTCTTCCTTGATACACTGGTCAACAAGTTGATTATGATGTTTGGGACTAGCATGTAAGATTAAATACATGAAGATCACTGACTTAGGCTTTTAACCCTGCCCCCTTTCAACTGGTCAAAACCAGCTGGTGGTCAAAAGTTGTCTGCTACCCTGTTCAACAGCTTTCCTTGGCATGGGTTGGACACTTAGTTCAATTCTTCAAGGACCCCAGAGGGCAGTACTTGCTTGAGGGTGATCATTTGCATAATTATGTCTGGGTGCAAACCCAGACATTTCGTCTTTCTTTCTTTTTCTCTCTTTCTTCTTTACGACCAAATTTGCCCAGAGTTTTTCTCAGATATTATTATTCCAAAAACCACCAAACTTTCCATGGTGACTGACCTATCAGTGAAATTGTGCATACTGTTTGGAATAGTCATGTTTCAATACAAATCAGGCGCAATTAAAATCTTAAAAGCTCCAAATCTTCCAAACTATTGCAGATAGACACACAATTTCAATGTGCATGTATTGGTTTGTGACACCTGACAATATAATGAACAGTAAATGATAGTTGTAAAATTTTAAATTATGCTAATTGGGGAGACTGAAAATTTGAAAAGTTGAGTATCCCCAAAACTATTATGCATAGAGATGCCATTCCAACTTCAATTTACAGGTGCGTGGTTAAGCCACATACAATGAACCATGACCCAAAGCTGTAAGATTTTAATTTATGCAAATGAAGTGAATATGCACAATTTCAATCTTCAATAGCTTCAAAACTATTATAGATACAGTTGCCATTCCCACTTAGATTTATTGGTTTGTGACATACCTTTATCCAATGAACCACGGTCCAAAATTGTACAACTTTATTTTTTTTTCAAATAAAATGAATGTATTTACAAAATTTAAATCTTGAAAAAGTTCAAAACTATTATACATGGAGGTGCCACTCAAGACTTCAATTTGTAGCTCTATGTGGCATAAATGCATCCAATGAACCATAAACCAAGTTGTACACTTTTACTTTCTGCAAATTAGGCAAATACACAAAATTAAAATCTTGAATAGTTTGAAAACTATTATAGATAGTTATGTCATTCAAACTTCAGGTCAAAATATTATGACATGGCAACACCCAATGAACCAAGAACCAAAGTTGTAGCATTTTAATTCATGCAAATTAGGCTAAAACACACAATTTAGATTATGTTGAACACCATTGGCAAAGTGTAGCATTTCAAAATGTTTTCAATTAGAAAGCACCGAGACAGATTTGCTGTAAGGCAAATCTGTCAAGTAAATCTATTCTACTTGTTTGTATATTTAACAATACATCCCTTTGAAGCTTTTGTTTTAAAAGCAAATAGCCAACTTTATGCAAATCAACACTGTCAAGTGCTGCCATCTATGGTTTTACATTCCACTCTTCTTCCCCTATAATTTCAAGGAAGTGGGGGAAAATAAGGACAAAAACTTACACACTTTTCGAGGATTTTCAGACACAGCAATGTAAGTTTTAAGCATTTATAGTAACAGTCTATGCACTAGCTGGACCCCATAACACTACCATTATTGTTAAAAAAATTTACCAACTAAAAAGCAGCTCCATTGAAGATGTTTGCTTGACAATTATAAGAAAAAAAGTACAGTAAATGGTGGTATTTTCTCCATATAGGTATGATTTACTTTTGCTCATTCCTCATTAAATACAAAATTTACATTCACAGTCACAACACACACACACATCCTTTGGGGCCATGGTGACCTAACATGCTATGGTCAAATGTCATGCTGCCACTGCATTTTCAAACCTGACCCAGAAACTTAAAATGGCCCGCTAAATAGTTGTCAGTAACCATCATGAAATGCTTTCAAAAATCCGTTTAGAACTGACATCCCAAGAGCATGTTCTGAAAACACAACAACAGCCAGTCTGTTCTTAATGACAGTGAATACCCTTATCTTATCCATCATGGCCTCACAAAACCAGCCATAGTGTTCTTAGGTTGCAACTGCTTCGTTATTTCAGAGATCTGTGCATCTCAGTAAATGCAGAACAGGTTTGAGTGCTTATGACTGGGGAAAGCTTCCAGCTTAAGGGATTCTTCCGGGACTAGTATTTTTGACACTGGATCACACCTTGACCCATATATTTTCCCCCCATCCTTTAAAGGCCTGCATTTATAATTTACATATAAAAATTCCAGGGGCAAAAGTGCGAATCAGTTTCAGTACCATTCTAAGTTGCAGTTACTACTCCATTTCTAATTTTGTGAAACCATTGCTCAAAAATAATGAGTAGCAAGCTCTGACGCAACAAACTTCAGAATATTTTGGAAAGAGTTGCGTTTAAAAGGAGTCTACTGTGATGGTCACAATTAGGGCCCAGGAAGTGCCAGGGCTATTTTTAACCTTGTTTAGAAAGCAGGCAGTTTCTGGACATAAACGTACAAGTAATAAAATCAATGAAGCATCAATTTAAGATCAGGGACTGTTTGTAATATCTACCATTAAAATACTATGCTATAAATCTTTTAAGTTTTTGCATGTGTCCGTGTGAAAGATAGGTTACTTACCTGCCACAATTGGCTTGGCAACCGTGTTGTAAACATATTCCTGTGTTACATTTGGCTTGAACACTTTGTCGTATACATAAACTTTACCCTGAAACAGTAACAGATTAAAGTTTTTATGAAATAGTATAACACCATAATGACCATACCATTTTTCGTAATACTAGTATATGCCATGTATGAAACCACTCTGAAATTCCATTCATAATCTGTACTCCAATCACTAATTGATCTTTTAGCTCCTCAACAATGACACACGTTTCACTCAGTTTTTCTCTTTCCTTTTGATATCTCATAAAACTTGTGGAGTGTCAGAGTACATATCTGGACAAGGAGGCTGTCTGAATACCCTGTAGGAAGCCTTGTTACACACAAGAGGTGATGACCTCTGACCACAATAATTGATCAGATTTATGTTTATGTTCAGATCTTGTCATGTACTCTCGTTGAAACACTGTAGATTCAAATTCGACTGAGAAAATGACACGGGCAATGTTAATCAGGAACGCTCTCCACACAATATTACCATGCATGTAAAATCCACATGGAACACTACTATATTACTGCCTTCTGACATGTGCAAAGAAGTCATATACGAGTAATAATTCTATGGCAGTTGGCACTCTGTTATTCACTTAAGCAAATAAATGCAGTTCCAAATGCATCTTTTGGAAAAGCAAAAGAAATGACTGGTCACTTCAAGTGGTTGGTATCATGAACATGTCATGACAACTCATAAGATTCCTAGACCAGACAGGTTTACAATGGTCTCTTTTTAAGCACTCAATGAATTGTCCAAATACAGTAGGTACTACGGAGTCAATTTAACAGACACCAGTTTAGTTGACAACTCAACTGAGCAGACTTCTATTATGTCTTCCAAAACTTGAAAATGTCCATGAATTAAGGATCAGTTTCACAGACTATCAATATAAACACTTTTTGAATGTCTCCCTTCCATTCTGTTAATAAACGTTTGACTGTGCATCTATGGAAACAAACAGCTCCGTGAACACACTTTCAATCGATATAAAAAAAAACAAAAACAAAAACAAAAAAAACCCAGACATTAATACAAAGCTGTAAAGAATGGCACATGATGCCCATTTCAATGATAATAATGGAAAACTTTATCGCATTTTTAGTCTTAAATTGTAGGAGTTGAACCATAAATTTGAACTAGAAAGACATAATAATGCACTACAATATAGACCTACATGCATGCGATTAACAAATACATCAAGTCCTACAATGAGTGGGTGGGGTCACTGACCCGTATCAATGACATGTGTAATGTGTACCTGTCTTCATCCACTGAATACCTGGAACCTAGTTTAGGTCTGATGACTTCTTGTCAATTGATCATGGTAACAATTCTAATATAAAAGTTATTCAATTTTAACAATGCATACATTTTGTTGGGTAGGCCTACATCAGAGACTTCAAATCAAAGATTTTGTTTTAATTTTTGCTCCATCTTTGGCACTCAAACTTCAAATCACATCAGTTTCTCAGCTTTAGTTTCTGACACAACATAAAGGGTTATTTTGTCAAGCAACCCTGTCCCCTTATCCTCTTCCAAACTTGGTCAACAAATAAAAACTGACGGGGGCAAGATAAAGGGACTTCACATTACCTGAGATAGATCAAAATCTGCAACATAATGGCAGATGCAAGTATTAAGAACGAGTTCTCTTACTGAACAGGGTCATCATTTTGATAAAAAATTACAATATAAAATACTGAGTAAGTTTCCTTTGGAGCAGCCGTACAGACATCACCCCTAATGAAATTATAACTCGAGAAAAGAAATATTATGGTGACAATATAAGACTGACATTTAATAAAAGCCATGATCATGTATTTTGTAACAATTGTCAAAATTTGTCCGATTATTCATTTTTATTTTTTTGCCAAAAATTCAACTATTTCACATTTTGTGATATAAAATCTCTAAATTTATCAACTTTTTACCACAAACGATGTGGAATAAATAGATTTTATAGTGTCAGCTGCATTACCTCATGTGCGTTCACAGAGACTGTGCAGTGACCTCGCTCCCTTCTATTAAGCTATTCTCAATGAATGATAATGCTGGAAAGCATACACTGCCAGGCGAATGTTGACAGATGTCAAACTGAGCGCACCAACTGTCAAAACAAACTGGTATAATTTCCCTCCCACCCTGAACTATAATCAATGATGCACATGTCTGGCGATATTTCCCGAAAAATACAATCTGCGTGATATGTTGGAAGGTACATGAAAATGGAGAAAAAAAAAGTACATAATAATTTATTATGATAATCTCCCAGCAAAATGACATCATCTGTCAGTTGTTGTTTGTTGCTTTCCATTTCTGTCCCCATATACATTTCAAAAATTAAACCTGACCAGGTTATCCGAACCATGTTTCATAGTGAAAGCGCAACATTCATGCGACACATATATCAAAGTGAAGTACAAGATCTTTCACTTACCGAGATACTGATGGATTCATCTGTGGGGAATTTTAGGATAAATTTACTCCCTGCTCGTTCTTCAGATTCGTTCAGTGGTCTAACACGACACACCACTTTAATGTTACACTCAGATGCTGGCTCCGAAACCTGCATTGTCACTACTGTCTATAAATTTAAAATAAGTCCTTAGGTTTCGTGTCTACAATCCCATGCAGGTCTGACAAGTAGTCTCAGCTCGAGAGGGAATCCTCCATTTGCTCGCTGAATAACATTTTTTTTCCACCGACAAAAATCCACCCGTATCACGGTTTGAATTGTCACTTCTTGTTCTGCTTGATGGCACACAACTTCCAGGAAAAACAAACTTGTATCTTTGTAAACGTCTTGTCCAAGTGTAGTCGACGGCACTGCTTTCTGCGCTACGAATTACACTGAAATATTTCTCATGAAAATTAATTCATTCCCCTCCTGCCATATTTGACCCGCAGTGCACCATGGGAAATGACATCATGCTTCCGCTTCAGCGCTGGGCCCCAGGATTTTATGCACGTATCAAACAACACATAGTGATGACGAATACCCACCTCCACACGGGAAAGTGAGCAGCTGAGAAAAACTGCACATGGAAGTTGCTTCAAATGCGTTATCTATGCATTTGAAGCATCTCGTTGTTTCAAATTGAAGGCTCCATTTTTCTAAATAAGAATAAGAATAAAGACGTGAATTTAAAAATGTTGCATGACCACAGCTATATTATTGAAGTTTATCCTCTGATTTGAATAATTTAACATGCTCAAAATTATGCAAATTACAGACAATCTAAATTTTAATTAAAATGTTTCATATCTTCAAAACCATCCTGATAGTGGTGCGCATTTCCCAGTTTGATATACATGTATGGGTTTTGTATCATGGACAATCCCTATGGCATGCAAACAAAAGTTGAGGAATTTTAATTTATGCTACATTCATAAAATACATTGCAGACTTTGCGCAACGCATATACCCCACTTTTACCTTCACATGTACAAGCTGCTTACTGTTATCTGCCTCCATGCTGTTGTGCAACTATTTCGCACGCATAAAATTAGCCTGCACAGTCAGAGCCTGTTTCCTAGGAAACTTACTACTTGAAAGGCTTAGGTCTTGCAGCAAATGAGAACAAACTCCCTCCAACTTAGTAATAACAGCTTTTCGACAAAATATAGAGAATCACTTAGGGACCGTCGATCCATAATTGTCAACATATTCATCTTTGTCAAAAAATGACCATACCCCCCCCCCCCTTATGGCCATCATCAACATTTTTTCTGGGCTAATTGCAAATACAGACCCCCAACCTCACATAATATGGCCGAAATGCTTAGACAAGGAGTGCATACAGTTTTCCTCGTCTTAGCTTAATAACGTGCATACATTCTTGTGTAAATATTTAGTGAATAAAGGGGACAAACAGAGTCAACTTCACGTTGATATTCATTTAATTTTTTTTAAAAAAAAGGTACCTGTATTCTACAAAAAACTCCTGCTTTGAAGAATTGATTGGTTATAGAGACAACTAAATATATTATTAACTATGTTTTTGTAGATAATTATGTTTGATCAAGGGAACTGATGCTGGATGTCCAGTCCATACGCCAACACACATAAATACAGTTCACTCAAAATTCCATTTCACCAGCTTATGACTTTCTTGGTCTTCCTCTCTGTAGCTTGTGACCAGTGAAGCTCTAGTGTTCGAGTAGTTGGTATCTCGTATCAAATATAGTGTCACGGATTTTGCAAACATGCTGCTTGATCACTTGAAAATCTTTTGTCAGTTTCCTGCCACCATGAATTGAAGACTTGAGCAGGGACGTGTTATAGAAACACGTCCCTGGTTTCATCAGCAGATGATGTGATTGATGGGAAGGAAAGCTTAAAATACAAAGTGACACCTATTGGCCAGTTGATTTTTTACAGGGGAATTGAATATGTTTGATGTAGAAAATCAAAATTTTGGGGGGGTTTAAAGTGATGGTCATCTGGCTCTGGCCCCCCCCCCTCCCTTTCCCGGCCATTTTGGAAATGGATGGAAATGTTGACAATTATCCTTACTGTTCATGTTGAACACATCTCTTAGACTCTGAGGCACAAATAACTAGGTGGCGCCATCACAATGCTGCAGGCTTCATAGGAAGCAGCATTGTGCAAAGGACAATCTCTGCCATCCCTTAATCCCATATAACAGGGCTGTCCAACTTTTGCTACAAAACTCTTCAAAATTGCTACAGATTTTCTCAAAAATAATTGTTTCTTATGTGAAGAAGTGGAAAAATGTTACAAGTAAAGAAAATTTTGCTACAGAGATTTTCACCTGGACAGCATTGTATAACCCAGTGCTACATCTCTGGGTAGGCATTTCTGCCCATAACAAATAGTCTTGGGGTGTGAGAGTTGGCTTGACCACACAAAGCTCAAAAATCTTCCAGTCCACAATTAATGTTTTGGCAACTTTTTTGATTTCATAATCACAGACCTGGAATGTAGAACCATTAAATGTGTGGATCAGGATTGTCCTATTGAATTGCTCAAGCCTGCAGTTGTAGACTTTTTATGTTTCTTTTTCTTCTTGTAACCTGCGTGGGCGAGACCTGTTCTTCATAGGTGCTCTGGTATCTGATCAGTTCTTGTATTTGTGTTTTTCCCTCTTCTTCTTTTCTTTCATGTAGTGAAGGAACAAAGACAGTTATCTGTTACCCGTATCTATTTTGCCTTTGGTTCATAATATTATGTATACATTCTATATGGACGTACAAAAAATGTTATTTCTACATGTACCTATTCATATATGCACTTAAAAGGGTCAACCTTCCCTAGAGTGGGCCCATTCCCACAGTGGGCACTTTTTACCAATCCCAAGGGGGGCTGTCACAGACGTTTCACTGTATAAGTAAACTTTGGAATTGTGTGTATATCTGAGCCTAAACTCTTGATGACATTCAAGATATGAAATGTGAACTGGCTCTAGTAAGCTTGGTTTTAAACGTTACTGATTCACATGCAGCATCATCAGATGCACCATACTGCATGTGTGTGCCAGAAGTAGTTGAAATTACTCTTTTCTCTGCTATAGGTCTGAAGATATCCAAGATTTGAAGTTTAAAATACCTACAGTATATGCAATGAAGTCAATATATGATTAACAATTACATCTTATCCTCTTGGCATGCTTACTGATTTGCAAACACACTTTTTCAAAGTTATTACAGATAGAGGTATTAATCTAACTTGAGGTTTGCGCTATAAGCACATCCAAATATCTTCAAATTTATTATTGGTAGAGGTATCAAAAGCAACAACAATTCATCGGTTTGTGGTATAGGTGTATCCACTGCCACGAAAATGACAGTTGTAAAATTTAAAATTGTGCTAATTATGCACACTAGATTTTAATGATCACTACTTTAAACTTATTAAATATTAAGTGATAATTTCAATTTAAAAGATTAAGTTATAATTTCGATTTGAAATATCATGGTCAAAATACATTTGATTGTATAATTAAATACAAATTTAATATATTTTAAATATTATCAATTTTTAAGGCACACACACAGATTTACTTCCAGGAAATATAACTTTTATCCAGTTCACATATGCCTTTTAGTTCTCCGCTACCGTGTCGACATTATACCCGAGGGTAACACAGGAGCATTTATGCGTTGCCTGGAACGGAGGTTAATTGTAAATGGCTTTTGCACATTATCACGTTGGTAGTTTCCCTGCCTTGTGACAGAAGACCTTTATTTAGTGCTCTCCACTGCGCAAGATACGTTTTATTGAAAACTAAATTATAAGCAGATGAAAATCAACGACAAGAAAGACACCCTTACATAAGGTGTACATCAAAAGAAAGAAATGTGAACAATCAGAAATCACTTTCAAAATGGTTGCTAGCAACTTTTATTCGTCGATAAGCAATCAGATATAAGAAGGTTCCCTGATTATAATAAATATCGCCCTGAAAATGGCTCCCAGCAAAGAGGATAGAGTTCTAAAATCCACTGGCAACAGGACTTTGAATTTGGAACATCTTATCGACAAAAGTTACGAGAGCACTGCTGCACAAAAACAAAAAAACAAAAACAAAAACAAACACAAACAAACAAACAAACAACACACACACACACACACACACAAAACTGAGTTTCATTGTTTTGTTTGCCTTATTATGATATATCTAAATGTGTCTTACATTAAAAATCTTATTGTTCACACCGGATGGAAATACAAAGGTGTTATCACATGATTGTAGCTATATCAGCCCCTCGCACTGGTATCGCCACGCGCCCTTCCGTCTCGATATGACACGGGTGCTAGGAGGCTGATACACAGGGTGTGATACTGCTACAACCGTTTGATAACGTGTGTGTGTGTGTGTGTGTGTGTGTGTGTGTGTGTGTGTGTGTGTGTGTGTGTGTCCCACAGTCCCTTTAACGTGTTCTGGTAGTGTCATCAGCAGTCTTGTTAATTTTGTTTGTGCCGAAATATTGCATGTTCGGAGTACAAAATTGTGAGATTCAAACTGCACAAATTTCAATGTAAATTACTATACAGCTCATGTGTACAATTGTAATACTTGTGCATATATATATGAGCTCTCCTAGGCGAAATAACTTAAATAAAGAATATACATGTTCTTACCAATGTAACATCACCTGTTCGGTTTTTGCTCCCTGTCACCCTGCTAGATGGTGCCCCCCCCCCCCCCCCCGTACCCTCGGATAACAAGTTTTGTATGGGCCACGAAGCCAAAGTGCGATTACACAGTAAGCGATTGTACATTAGAAAAGCCCTGTGGAGGTCGCTGACATGACGATATAAAATTTGGACAGAAGAAGTTCTCCACCAAATCAACATTTACAGGTGATAATGTGTTAATGTCTGTATATGAAAAAGCAATGCATCACACAGCTGTTCATCAATTCATTCATATTTGCAGTAATCATAGAGTTTGTCAGAAATCGTACATTATATTGGGTGAATGTTTTCATTCCACGTATAATGTAAAACCACGTGATCATTGACGTATAGATCCACACGGTTTACTGAGGCAACTGCTGAGGTCTACCTCAGCACTTGCCTCAGTAAAATATTTAATTGGATTTTAAACAATAGATTCGAGGATTTTTTAACCGGCGCAATACCATGCATGATGTACAGATTGGATCTTGCAAGGGATCGAGAACAGCAGATCATGTTTTTGTACCAAAGACATTCATGGATAAATACAACAAAGATAAGTAAAGTATGAAACTATACGTCGCTTTTGTGGACTTCCGCAAAGCGTTTGATATGATGTGGGGAGATACATTATGCTACAAACTTCTTCAAGTCGAAGTAGGGTCTATGTTTTACTGTGTGATAAAGACCATGCATACTTCAGTGAGAGCACAAATTAAACTAGGACAATATTTAAACTCGTGCATTTGATACATATATTGGTGTACATCAAGGTGATGTTATGAGTCCTCCATTGTTTAACTTCTTCATGATTGACATCCCTGATTTGTTTGATAAAAATGATGACTCAGCATATATCTATATACATATGATAAACCTTTCGGTTGTTTACAATATACGGATGATCTGATGCTCATGTCGGAAAACAAAGAAGGGCTACAAAAATGTCTTGATAAGCTTGTATTGCGATAACTGGAAACCTGAAGTCAACCCCAAGAAGACAAAGGTTATAATTTTCAATCCATCTGGTCGTAAAGTTGATGAAAGATTCATATTCAATGACTATCTTCTTATACATATCTAGGTGTCAAATTTGCAAGTTCAGGTACATTCTCCGACTCGCATGCTGTCTCATAACTGAGGGGGGAAAGTCTTGAAGCCCTGTTCCAACTTAAAAAGTGTTATGGTGGTAGTGATGTAAAACCGTGCATGATGCTACGAACGTGTGATCAATTAATAAGACCAATAAGTCCATATGGTGCAGAAATATTGGGCCTGGATACCTGTGAGATACAATTGAACAAGACCTGTAATACAAAGTCTATCGAGGCTAGGTTCGAATCACATCCAATAAAATGGTTACACACAAGTGTTTGTAAATAAGTTCTGGGCGTCCACCGTAAGACTAGCAACTCTGCAGTGTATGGGGAACCAGGCAGAAAAAATCCTTGTTATGAGATAATCAGAAGTGTATGTAAATTTTGTACTGGATTAGTGCAGTGCCACGAAAATTTATTGTTAGGTTTGACATATAAAGAGAGCTTAGTACTAGATGAATTATGAAGTATTAAATACTAGGCTGGACAGATGTAAGAACTGTATAAACATTACAACATCAGCAACATGAATGTAAATCAGGAATATATGAAGGGAAAAATAATTACAAAAACGGACAATGAATTTCAAATTTTAAGGGAAATAAGGTTGAAAAAAAAAATAAATTAGAGATCCTAAGACCACCAAATAACGGATTTAAATATGAAAATTACTTTACTAATGTTAAAAGTTTCATATGCAGAAGGGAGTTAACAAGACTTCGTATTTCTGCACACCATTTACTCATTGAGAGAAGACGATATAAAAAATTGAATAGAGATGAAAGAATCGGTAAATGTTGGGCAAATAAACATATTGAAACTGAGATACATTTCCTAACAGATTGTAAAGCCTCTAAAGATATACGTGAACAGCTCTTAGAATCCCATAGTAATGAAGCCCTTAAAATGACAAATGATGGTTCATCAGCTGATATATTTGCACATGTAATGAATAATGCTGATTATAGGGAAATTGCAAAGTACTGTTTGAAGGCCAGACAGGAACGAGATAAACTTCCCCCAACTTAGACTGTATACATTTTTAGTGCTAGCACGTTAAGTAACCCGAGCACTCAGCACGGATTTTTTTTCTCAATTTATTGCACTATTTAGGTGCTATTTAATTTATTCATATTAGACACTAGTCAATGAAAGGCATGGAACAGCAACAGTGCAAAATCTGGATGGAGAATGTGCTGTGCCTTCTCTCTCTCTCTCTCTCTCTCTCTCTCTCTCTCTCTCTCTCTCTCTCTCTCTCTCTCTCTCTCTCTCGATCTCTCGATAATTTCCTGTGTTGTTGTATTATGTCTTTGCTTGTAACGATCCCAAGGGGGGCGCTATACACAATAAACTTGCTTGCTTATAAGCCTATATCAACTCTACCAACATCGATGCTAAGTATGAACGCAGTGCGATAAAATGGGTTCTATTTGCTGCTTTCAGAAAATAAGGACTGAACCATATTTTCCAGTGCATGCTATCCAAAGTATCATCTGATTTGGGCATCACCAAAATAAAGAAGTGAGATCCTATATGAAAAACTAAATACAAATTGTCACGTGACAGAGAGAGAGAAAGGGAGAGAGAGAGTTAGAGAGAAAGAGAGAGGGGGAGGGAGGGAGGGAGGGAGAGAGAGAGAGAGTGAGAGAGAAAGAGAGAGGGGGAGGGAGGGAGGGAGGGAGGGAGAGAGAGAGAGAGTTCCCTCGATTTTTTTTTTTTTGGTCTATTAACCGTCGGTCTGTCAATTTATACATTTGTCATAAAAGAATCAAGATTAATGTTTATCCTCCGATCCTTGATATTACATAGACAGATTTGTATACCAAAGCAACTGAAAACTGAATCATCTGTATGCATTTATCCCATGCCTTCGTCATGCGTTCTTGACAAAAAACAATGCTATAATATATTTGATTCAGTTCTATATTTTAATTTAAAAATTCAAAGTCTTTGAACACATATAATAGCAAATATTCTGTACCTGATGGCACTGACACAAAAAGTCATCATACCTCAGAAAAGTTACATGAAAAACTTTGGGCAATGAAAAATAGTTTGTCGTCAAAATCAACTGTAAGACTCATGGAAGTTAGACTTGCTTTCCATAAATCATGTAAGAACACACATTTGAATTATCGGATTCAATATGATGTCACTCCTAAGGCAGTGCTATGTGAAGAATGGTATCTTTTGTTCCCTATCCACTTACATGTTGAAACAGAGGTTACTTTTTTTCCTCTTCCGGGAAAGCAATGGACGAGTCCACAAGCTCAGTTTCACGGGCCCTCTCGGGTATATGCTTGATACTCCCATTTTAAAGATTTCTTCATCACATGATCGTCCTTTGTCACATGGTTTCAAAATGGCGATGCGGTATTGTGTGTGTTTTGTTTTGGTCTTCTTGCCCTTCCATCGTGCGACCGAAACCCTGGCAGTAAGTGTAAGCATTACTTCAACATTCCATAGATGTGAAACGAGCTTTATGCAGCGTGATTTCAGTTTTTTTGTTTTTGTTTTTTGTTTTATTCCAACGATACAATCGCTCGCATGTGTTTTCCATCGACCGGTAAGAGGACCAAGTCTTGCCTCCTTGCATTGCTGCAAGCACGGGTGGCCGTCTCGATCCCCAGGCCCAGGGATGCCCCCTTCCTTGACTGTTACAGTCAGTGACGGAGCGTCACTCAGAATCGAGACGGACACCCGTGGTTTCAAGCACTTTCGTGGCAGGCAGCTTCCACGTTCATTGTGACACTCCTTTGTTTGCCAGTGTTCGATCGTCCACGCAATCAGAATTCTGATTGTAAGTTGTAAGGAGAATCTTGTCACTTTAAATTAAGTTCATGTAATTTGGAAATTTCGTGGAGAAGATCAGCAGTTCCGATTCTGTGACAGTAGTACAGTTCTGAGACGGAGCAGGCGTACTGCACGGTACAGTGACTGGACAATAATCTTTCTTGAGGAATTGGCGAGCGCTTGAACTTTGTGATCATTCCTCAATAATCAGGAGGAAGGTGGAAAGTCTGTTGTAGCCAGCAATATCAATGAGAATGTCAGTCAGCTGAGTCTCATATGACTGAGTTATTTCAGTGCTGTTCTGTGGCAGCACATATTTAATACGACTTACAGTAACTCAAGTTTGACATGTAGATCAATTTCACAGTTATTTATCACAGATTTGACATAAATAATTTAAAAAATAACCGTCATGTTGCCCATGCATATTAAGGTTCAACTCGCAGAATGGTCAAGATATTGCTATGTTGCATTATTGACCATTGATGTTTAGAATCACAAGCTTCCCCCAGAGCCAGACCAGTGGACATGTAGGCATCCAATAATCAACGGCTTGCCTTGAGTGTAGCACCAGCTTTATGAGTTGAAGATCCTCTATTATAACTCCATGAAATGCTTTTATTTGTATGCATAGCAGAATAATTACATATACAAGTATGATGATCCAACTATTAACCTGGAAACATGTTTCCGGTGATGTGGTAACTTAGTTTTCCCTCATCTCTCGCTGCATAAGCCATTGGTTGAGTTTAAATGCAGATGCATGTTCTTCCTCTGCCATGTGTGCCAACAATCCCTCATCAGGCTGCATGTGAGGCAAACCCAGCAGGTCCCGCGCTTGCTGAATTGCCTGTATTCTTTTGTGGCACTTGTAAAGACAATACACATGCTGGACTGCATAAAGCACCATGCCATGCAGATGTAGGCTGTACTTGATGCCAGCTTGATCAGTACTCTCAGTGAGCTTGGCTACATGTTGGAGACACTCAGCTGAAAAATACAGCAGACATTTAACTAGCAACATAACAGTTACCAGTGCTAGAAATAAGGAAAAATTTTCACTTGTCCGCCAACCAAGTGGAGTCTTATTCTAATTGAACTGTATGCAAATTTTGGACAAGTGCATTGGCAACTTTACTTGTCCGTCACAAGTTTCACTTAGTACGGACAAGCGGATAAGCCCTATTTCTAGCCCTGGTCACTATGCATTCAAGGCACACATTGGACAAATCAACATTGGGAGGAGTAAAATAAGGTTCCATTCATGGATCTCTTGATGTGGCAAAGGTCAAGCTCCATGCATATCAAATTACACTACCAATGTCAGCCTCCTTTCTTTATTTCTTCTGTTATACATATAAACTATATATCTTTTAAATCCTAATAATGTGGAGAATCTCCTCATATAAATAAAATATTAACACAGGACATATTAAAGACAAAAGTTCTGATTTTCCAGAGGGGTCTGATTTTGACATTTATCATGGACATCTAGCAGAATATATAGTATATATATATATATATATATATATATATATATATATATATATTATATATATATATATATATATATATATATATATATATATATATATATATATATATATATATATATATATATATATATATATATATATATATATATATATATATATATATATATATATATAATATATATATATATATATATATATATATATATATATATATATATATATATATATATATATATATATATATATATATATATATATATATATATATATATATATATATATATATATATATATATATATATATATATATATATATATATATATATATATATATAAAACCACTCGGTGTATATACAGCCCTGGTTATCATTCATGTTCATTGGGATGGTATGGGAGCATGAGCTTTGGTATTTCAGAGCAAGATGGTGCAAAATGAAGCTAAAATCAGCACATATATGTTTTTTTTTTTCTTTATATAACCAATTAGATGTGAGCAGCCACAAGTTACTAATTATAAATTTGTAAATATCACCCTCAAAATGGTAACTAGGCATCCAGTTCCTGTATGGCCAATCAGAGAACAGGATTCACACAGACCCCCTGATTATAAACTTATAAATATCAGCCTGAAGATGGATGCCACAAGGTTGATATTTATGAATTTATAACTAGGGGTCTGTAAGAATCCTTTTCTTTGATTGGCCCTACAGGAACTGAGTGCCTAGTAACCATATTGAGGGTGATAGTATAATGAACCTGCCTTTCTTTTGTCCAAATTCAAAAGTGTTGGACGATATCTGGGTGAGGCTGGTTACCCTGAGGATCTGCGTTCTATGGGCCTATATATACCAAATAGAAATTTAAAGGTTACCACATGATGGTAGCTGTATCACCCGTGTATCAGCGCCTTAGTATTCATATCATCACAAGGTCTCGTGATGATATGGAAGTGAAGGTGGATTGAGTATAGTCTTACTTTAATGATAAGTCATAATGTGGCTTGTTTATGATGTCTATTCACCATGCATGATCAACATTGATGTCTATTTACCCAACATATATATATATATATATATATATATATATATATATATATATATATATATATATATATATATATATATATATATATATATAAATATATATATATACATATATATATATACACACATATTGAAGTGATCCCTGTTTAGAATATAGATGAAGACCTGAAACTTCTTATGTTGTCCGGCCCCAACATGTCTTGTATACAACCATTCTGATGGATTGTAAATTCATATACAGTGTAGTAGTGGACTATAAACTGACTACTTTTGTATTTTTGGATAAAACAGTGTGCATTGCAGCTATTTGTTATCTTTGTTTATGGGATCAGAAGTATTGGTAAGAGGCAGGTTAATGGGATATATACTATGTCAGCATTTCCACTTGGGACACAAGGCACAAAGTATGACAGGGCTTGTCCTAGGTGATGATCATATATAGCCAAATGGACTGAAGTGAGTTAAATTTATTATTAGCCCCACTTGCATTTGTTCAGTGAAACCTATGCTAAATTTTGCAATTAGTATGTTCGTATTACCATGGAACAAGTATACTCCATGGTATTACATAATGAAATTGAAATATTAAACTCAAAAAACAAAACAAAAAACCCCCAAAAAACTGGGAGAGAGAGAAATTTTGTTCAGCCAGTTTAAAAGAGGGTATCCTTAGCCAGCACTTATTTCTAGTTGATAACTAGTCTAGTCCAAGCTTAGCATGCAGAGTTGAGAGATAGCTACCTGGAACCCAAGTTTTGGAAATAAAATATCAACTGATTAACTATTTACTTGACTAGTACACACGTTTAGCAGGTACAGTACTTCAAATCAGACTTTGAACTATAGTATAGAGCTATATCTGTTATGGTTCCATTGTACTGGGAGAAAGTTATGAATGATAATCATGCGCTGAACTATATGAATAATATATTGTATACATGTGAACAATTATCCTCTCCACTGCCACCCCCACCCAAAAAAGTAAGTAAATTACAGACATTTTGACTCAAATTCAGTGCCACTCTGCTGTGATTTCTCAGAAAATCCTGGTTTCCAATTACTGATTGAGGAGAGTTTAGGGGATGTGAAAAACAGCACTGTAAAATGATACAATAGTTGAAATATCTGTTGGTACTTACAAATGACATTCACTTGTTGCTGGAGTGCTCTATCATCACTCATGAGGTCCATCATCAGGATCATCATGTTCTCCTGGCTACTGTCTGTGTAGTCAGTCATCTTAGTTGTCACAGTCTTCAGGCTGTCCACACTCCACGATAACTTGGGAGTTTTTGCGACAAACACACTTTTGCAGTTGGCAAGTGGCTGTGTGATGATGGAGGTAGAGTGATGTCTTGTGAGGCCACCACAAATGTAAATGTCACCAAAATCAAATATATGTGTGAGCTTTCAATAATACTCTTGTCTGGCTGGATACAGCATGCGTGTGGACTCCCAGATGGGAACAGGAGAACAAGTGGATCACTGGAGAGGCTCCTGTTCTTGGTCCTAATAATAGTTAAGTGGGTGTAACCAGTCTTTTACAATTCATTGTAAGAACAAGTGTCACTTTCATGGAGTTTCAGCTGTACTGGGGACCACAGTGAGTCTGTTTCTTTTGTTGTCCAGATTTTGTTTGTACAAAACCGTAAAGATGTTGTTACAGTGCGCAGTTCATGCAATGAGTGAGGTTTATCTTATTGCCTTGAGCAGTTGTTTCTTCACACAATTGGATTAACTATAACAGTCAAATAGGAATCAACCTGCATTGTTTGTGAGCTTGTCAATCCTTATGCCACCTGGTGAAGTTGCAGGTGTACATGCAGATACATCCTACTCCTGCTTTCTGGGTTATACTCTGAGACTTGGTTATGTGCTGGCAGGCACAGAGTACCTTACAGACAACTTGCCTGCTTAGCTTTACTGATAATTGCCTGTGCAGCTATTTCTGGGAATATTGATGACTTTGTTGGTATGATACAGTGTCGTGAGTGCAGTTTATATATCTACCATGAGGATCATCTGTTACAAGAAACATAAAAGCTTTTTTAAGGGATCCCTTTTCAAAACATCAAGCTGCGTTTACTCTGTTCCATTGACCAGGTAATATTAGACACATATATCAATCAAATCGGTAAGTTTTCTCAAGAATTCTGGTCATCATGCAGGGTTCAGAATGAGAAGCTGCTGACTTACATGTACCATGGAGGTAGAAAGGGCCCCTTCCTACCTCCATGCATGTACTATTATTAAGGGATAGTTCAACATTATCATCGTTTTTTGAAATAGTACTTAGGGTACTAACTTTCATGACCCCCCTCCCTCCCCCCAAGTTAGTACTTTAAAAATGATGATTTTTCCCCCAAATCATAGCAAAATTGCACAAAACAGGCCAAATATTGACCATCATTTTCCATATCCTGTGAAAGTGTACAGACCCATTTAACCCCCTCCCCCCTTGCGTACTGTAAGTACTAATTCAAAAATGATGAACCATCCCTAAGTGTACAATATGGTACATCTTTTAAAAACTTATCCAATTTCTGAACCTTAGCTCTGAACAGTTTATGTTCTGTGGGGATTTTTTAAATCTTGGGGGATTTCAACTTGGTGTTCATTCAGTGATACGTCTTGATCTCAGACCTGGGGAAACTAGGAATCCATTACCATGGATTAAGAATACCTCCATGCCATTACTAAATGTATGCACCCAGTACACCAATATTGTTTTGCATCTATCTCTGTGCACATCTGTATTTATAAACATGACATGTAAGGTGAGAAATACTATAGTTTTTTCTTGGTTCGTTTGCATTATGAGCTATATTAGCTGATTTAAGGGGGAAAAAAACTAGGGGACCCTGTCCCCTAATTTTTTTCCCCTTAAATCAGGAAAGCCAACATTTTCCTGGGTGGAAGAATTATGTACCTTTGACATAAGTTAAATTTTTTAACGTTTTCAAACAGAAAGATAGGAATATTGCATTTTAGAGTAAATCACTTGCTATTTTTATTTTGTTATAAAAAGAGGAAACATAAGTACCAATAATTCATTCTTTACGCACACAAGATTACTACGATTTCAAACAGCTTCAGAAGAAAATACAATAGCAAAGATCTTTATTTGAAATTGACCCGGCAGTTACGATTGCATCATAATTCATACTCTGAGAGTTTACCATATAAAGGCAACAAGGGCAAATTCCAATAGGGAAGAGCAAAACTAAAAAAAGTTGTGCTATAACCCTGCAGAGGACACTTCAGTCAGGATGCCTAGGATAGTGTGTACACCTTATTACATTATATTGTAATTTCCAACTTTGCAACTTCAAAAGTACAACACTCGGGAACTTCAAATTTCCATCATTAAGTTAACAGCTGGAATGTTCATGCAAGTTTTATTACCTTAGCTGCAAAGAACCAGTTTACTTATGGTTCCTTTAGTATACAATTCAGTGGGAATACACGCCTCTGATCTGCAAGTTTTTTATGCACTATGTTGTGAATTCAGCTGATCGATGCATAAAACTGGCTTTGTCTGTCTGTCTGGGATTGGATTTTACTCTGATCAACTTACAATAATTAAATTTCTGCTGGAGGAATTTGAAATTCTCAGGGTTTGAAGTAACCCTTATGACATATACATGTGTGACAAAAATGGAAAGCAATCAAGAGTTCACTGTTACAAACTACTTTCCTTGTAGCCTGGATTTTTTAGCACAATGTCTGAAAATAACTTCTATTTACTGCACATTAATGTTTGAAATACATGAAGTTCTGGTCAACCAGTGGGTAAGAAGCCTGTGCAATTATAGATCAGGTCCATCATCATGTGACATATCTTGCACTTTTCATGATTTATAAAAAAACCCCACAATTTTCTTAAGAAATTTTGAGTACTTTTAATCGACATATTTGCAAAGGTGCATGTAATTAGTTCTGGGTGACGATGTGTTCACACATATACATTATTGATTTCTTCTGATGACTCATGTATATTATGCAAGCAATATGTGACAACTGTTCACAACAGAAAATACTCTGTTCATTTTTCAAGGACAAGACCAGCTTAAAGGATGCAACGCTGAAGTTCAACCCGAGATCTTTCACAATAGACTATGACAAAAACACCTTCATGAAAGATGGCCAGCCATTCCGCTATATCTCAGGGAGCATTCATTATTCCCGAGTTCCCCAGTACTACTGGAAAGACAGGTTGATGAAAATGTATGCAGCTGGTCTTGATGCTGCACAGATGTGAGTATATAATCAATGTATTGGTTTGCAGCTCAGCTGACTCATCAGTCAGCTCAGCTTATACATGTGGAATGTGTGAGCGTCATTCGTCTGTCAAACCATCTGTATGTCATCGAGCCACAATCTTATTTGGATTTTTTCCTAAAAAATGATAATTAAAAAAAAAGTCAGTTGAATTGGCCACGTCACACGACAGGCCCAAACAACCGATCATCTCCAACAGTGGATAATGCTGAAGGAGGCACATCAGCTCGGACGCATCCGGAGCTAAACAGAACCGCGACAGCACAGTCGGGTACTGCCAACTTAACCCCAAGTCACCCACATAACATGTCGCCTGTGAAGGGCACGTGAGATCTATTATGACGTGAAGAGTAAATATCTTCAAGCCATACTAACACGTCAATCTGACGGTTAGACCGGTAGATCTGACTTAACGCATGGTCGTTAATTTTTACGTTACGTTGTCCAACCATCCTTGGCAACGTTACCCCCTGCTATATAAAGCAGCGTAATTAACGGTGTTTTCAATTCACTCCCTGACGAGCTCAGAACAAAGAGCGAAACCGGTCGGAGTTTTCACTGGTCTTAAGTTTTGACTGCCACTGGCCTTGCCTAGTCTTATTTATTTATTGGATTGTATTCAAACTTGGGTGGGGATGTTCCATTGCTTGAGTCTCTATCAATTGTTCTGTAGGTCATGCTACAGTGAACTGTGGATCTTTAATTATTTTTTTCTCTTCATTGTTGTTCATGTAAGTCTTGAAAAGTTTTTTTTGTTTGTTTGTTTTTTTCTAAACTTCCTGGCCAGTTGCTTCAAAAGAGGATAGGAACACTGGTGGGTACATGTACACGTGGAGTGATACTGCAAAATTTCGGTAGTTTTGAAGTTAATATCTGTATGTTTTGGGGATTTCCATTTACATCCTCAAACTGCAGGTTGGATACCCAACAAATTTGGAGGAAATGAAGTTTAACTAGTTCTCTATCATACAATGAAGACTCATCTATTTGGGAAGAATTATAATCAGTAGATTTCAACTTTGTAACTTTGATTAAAAAATAGGAAAACTTGCAGAGCGCTTTCATGTTGACAACTTTGTCAATTTAATGGTTGCTAGATCGTGCCTCTGACTGGAGAAAGGGAAAATGAATAATGCTCATCCTGCTGATACAAAAATAATGTGGCCAAAAATATTACCTTACTTTTTAAAAAAAATCTGAATACAAGTATTGCATTTCCTGTGGACCAATACAATAAGAACATATTCCTCTGAATTATGCTGATATTTTATTATTAATTTAATCTTAAGTTTAATATGGCAAGAAAATTATAAGTCAAGTAAATTGAAGACCGTAACCTGGCCTACATAACATAGACAGTAAATACCATGTGAGGTGTAGTCTATGTTCCTGAAAGCTGAACATAATTCCACCCAATGACTATTTTTACTACATTTTACTACATGGACAGCTTACTACCATTTGCGCTTCATGTTGCAAAGGGGTAGACTTTCTAACAAACTTCTTATTAATTAGTCTTACTATGCACATGTTTCAGTTATGTGCCCTGGAATGTTCATGAACCCTCGCAAGGTGTCTATGACTTTGAAGGTCAGCAAGATCTGGTTGGATTCTTGAAAACTGCCCAAGAAGTTGGTCTTCTTGTCATCTTAAGAGCCGGTCCGTATATTTGTGGGGAGTGGGAGTTTGTGAGTATCAGTGTGTGTATTTTGTTTGATTATTGTGAATAGTCAGTCAAGCAATTTGGAGGTTGTAAAAGTGAAAGTGGAACAGCAGTGATAGTTTTTACTTTTTTTTTGTCATTAATGATCATTTTGGGTGTTCATTTTCACAAATTTTCAACATCTTTTCTCAAACAGGTATTTAGTTAGAGCTATTTTATATGTCCAGTGTGTGTTCTGATGTGTGGTGTCACCTAGGCTACCCTCCAATATAATACACACACCTCGAGGGGGCACCAAGCTGAGATACACAACATTAGCAGGCATATCATAATGACTTGTGTACTCTGTTGATCACCCTCTATGATCTTATCAGTGTGGTATATGTGTTGATGCCTGCTTCAGTAATTGAATACACAACCGCAGGAGCTGTTAGCCTGTCTGGGTTGATTTCTGTATTTTTCTTTCCTTATTAATCCTCATTTAATGAGTAAATATCTCAATTTAGTGAATTTGATTATATCTATTGTAAATTATCACCGCAGTACCCCCAAACTAGTTTGCCGCAGATCTGTATTCCTTGTAAAAAGACCTTTCATTCAAGTACCAGTATGCCTATTGTTCCAGAGAGTATATCCCAGGTCAACAGCTTTTCTCTTCACACATTGGACGCAATGTGCCCAATGTGCGCTGAGAAAAGCATGTTGACTCAGTCCAAAATTTGGCACTGGAAGAGTTAATTATATGCAAGTTGTTCATATGGCAAAATCAACATATTTGAAACACATTTCTGAAACAGAAATCTGTTCATACATGCAGGTACTTCTTTGTTTAATGATATGGACCAGAGCACAGCGCTTCATGTAACATGAATGTCCCATATTGACCAGTGGTTTATCTGTGATCAACAGACTCTTGTATTTTTTTCAGGGTGGATTTCCACCGTGGCTCCTAAAGAAAAATGCATCAGTTGTGCTGAGGTCATCAGATCCACGTGAGTGTGTTCATAATCCTCTTTTTCTACTTCATTAGTTAGTGACATTTTCTGATAACAGTGTGTATTAAGTATAATATCTTATCATGAAAGTACAGGTAGCCTTTTAATAAGAGTGGACTCGAAGTCAAAGTACTTTTTTTTTTTTTTTTCAAATGGTATCCTGGGTGGCAGCAAGGCAGCAAAAGTGTCTTCTGCTTTTTTTTGAAAAAATGACATCGTACAGTGAAACCTCTCACTATCAAACACCATGGGGACTCAGTGAAAGTGTCCAGTAGTGAGAGGTGTTCAGTAGTTGGGGGTTGGGGTGTTCAGCTGCTGGGTTATAAACTTGACATATTATACATGTGTATAGCTATGTCAGCAAAACTATCCATTCATTCTTTACACAAATGACACTACATGGCACATGATGTATGTAGGGCCTGTATTTTTCCGTTTCAAAAAACTAGAAATTCCGTTTCACCAGCCAGAAATTTCCAAATTCCGTTTCAGTAGTTCTCTTTGTATGTAAAACGCATTAAGGCAAAACAGCAAATTCCGTTTCAGAGGTGACAAAAATTCATTTTTCCATTCCGTTCCGTTTAAAAACGGAAAAATACAGGCCCTATGTATGCTTATAACACAAATTCAGTCATACCATGGATGGATGAATAATCGAGTTTATTCCTCTAAACAACTTCTCAAGGAATATGTCAAAAACTAAAAGGTAAAATTAACATGATTTATGTAAGAAGTACACAAGCTTGGTGCTTGTTCTGAGTAATCTTCAAGTTCCTGGATAGGTGAGATAACTTTCTTTCATGGGCCAATATGCAGTAGACATGTTTGTGGTGTCCACATAGTCATCAAGGCAAGCATTACCATCTAGCTGTATATATATGGTCCATTGTTCTTTCAAAATTCGGTGGTCTCTTTCTCTTACAGTCACATGAGATTGAAATTAAAGCTACATCTGTACTGTCCCACTTCTTGCTATCAAAACATCATTTTTTTTTCAGTCACAACCTGAGTTTCACTCAAACATGTTGACATATTAAGACAACGCTTAACTGTAGGTTAGATCATATACAGTCGAGAGCAAGATAGAATATCACACCAAAATGCTATGAAAACAATACAGTTTTCACTTTATTTGGAGACAATTCCAGCATTCAGGGTTCTGGATTGCCTGGTTAGCTTACTCAAATGGGCTGTTGGTTTTGATGATTGATAGGTCAGCAGAGATACCAGTTAAGTCAGTTCTGAGCTAAGGCATTCTTTCACAGAAGATTAGACATAATCTTGATAAATTGTACCAACCAAGATGTGATCTGTTAACCACAGAGACAGGGTGGGAAGCAGAGCATAACAAAGGCATGTCTTATCAGCCTTCCTGTGTTGGCCCAGCAAGGGGATTTACATGCATGGAATGTACCAGCTTTTATCCTTAGTGACAAACAACCAGCAACTGATCTTGGGCTCTGTTAATGGCTCACTGAGAAAGCACATGTTTGGTAGTGGGAGGTTCATTTGTGGCTTTGTGACTGAAAAAAAGTGTTCCAGTGTTCAGAAGTGAGAGGTGTTTGGTAGTGAAAGGTTATGAACATCTAGAAACACCCAGGTGCTGATTAAATAACATGTGAGCATTTGGGACTGAAAAAAAGTGTGTTCAGAAGTGAGAGGTGTTCACCAGTCACAGGTGTTCATTAGTGGGGGTTTTACTGTACAGTGATTATATTATATATATACCTGTATAAAATCTTCAAATGGTACAGATCCCCAAGAAGCTCCCCTTTGGTTTGTTTTCATGAAAGTATTTATGAATGTGTTTTGTTTTTGTTTTTGTTTTTTTTTTTGTATTTTTTTTAAAAACAGAAATGTGCATATGTAAATGTTCTAAACTGAAAATATAGGCCAACGTATCTGAGCTGATATATTTTGGCACCAATAAATCCAATCTCAAGCCGTCTGCTGACATTGATGCACTGACAAAATGAATCACTTCTTTTAAAAAACCCTTTTCCTCAAGGCCACGTGCACAGTTGACTTGTACCTTGTAGAATACCTTGGCCCTGTGGACCAGTGGCTGAGTGTTCTTCTTCCCACAATCAAGCCTATGCTGTATGAAAATGGAGGCCCTGTCATCATGGTGCAGGTATGTCTCATTGATGTCAGTCTCATCCAACCAATACAGGGTTAGAATTACATTTTTCTTTTTGTGTGACTTGCCGTGAGGTCTAGTTACATGTGTACCAAACTTGCCCCGAAAGGCATGAGCCTGCCCCACCATTTATGTCAACAAACTCCCTTATATTAGAAATATGTTTGTGCTCTTTAGTTTGTTTGTGTCACAGGCCATGCTTATACATACAATTCTCTGTAAATCAGTCTAAGTCTTAAGTCCTAAAACATCAGCACCTTCCAGAAATAATAAAATAAGTCACCAGAAATTTGAATAAAATAAATCGAACAGCCAGATTGGTTTAACCCTTTCCCCCTTGAATTAAGACTGAGTCAACAGCTTTCCTTGGCATGTGATCTTGATAAATCTCATGTACATTTCTCAGTCAAATAGTTTTTCATAACTGTTGAAATTAGTTGAAAACACTGAAGCAGACGACATTTGACCACCAGCCGATTTTGGCCGGTTTAAGGGGGAAAAGGTTAAAAAGAGGGTATACAAAAATTCATGTGTCCTGGATCATTAGGCTTGAAAGGATTCATTTGAGCCAATCAGGGCTCTCACTGAAATTACTCAACAATGAATGTCCCATTTGCGCTATGTGGTTTGTTTACCAATAGTGCATGACACAGGGGAACTTCCACAACTTCAGATCACATGAATAAATGATTTTCCCTCATCTCATCCAACCAATAGACACCCTGTGACCATGCTACAAGCATGTCTCAGTAGTCTCGTTCTTATGCGAACAATAGAGGTCGTGCCATCATGCTACAGTTATGTCCCATTAGTATCAGTCTCATGCAACCAAGAGATGCCCTGTCATCATGATGCAGGGATGTCTCATTAACTCTTTCAATGCCAAGTGCGACATCAGTTGAACTACTTAAAATGAACTGCTTGGAATTTTAATACAGGTGCTAGATTCGTGTTCCTTGTACAAAGACCTATCATTCAAGTACAGCATGCCTGAAGTTATATACAGAATATAATGACCAGGTCAACAGCTTTCCTTTGCACACTTTGCTGTTGACTCAGTCAAAAAAGTGGCAGTGAAGGGGTTAATGCCAGTCTCAACCGTCCTCCAAAGTCACATGACTGCCACTGTGATGGCTTTCATTGTTTTCATGTCATCATTGTCATAATACTTGGAGATTGCGTTTTTATCTTCTTCCCAGTACTATTAAAGTTACTTCAAAAGGATATATGTGTATCTCTTATACATGTCACTGTTTGAGCCACAATGTCCGTTTTTGATGGGCGTGGGGGAAGTCTTTTGTTTCATAGTTCAGAAACATTTGTGATGTTTATTACTGAGACTTTAAATTATATACACATTCTTCCTATTCAAATTTTAAGTCCATTATTTGGTATAGAATGATTAAACTAAGTGAAGGGTAAATTACAGTGAAGTACATTAAATATTTCTCCTGTAAGAATTGTTTATCTTGAAAATAAAATGGCAGAGCCAGAAAATAATGCAGTTTTATTGGCAAAGAAGAGATGCCACTTTAAAGGATTTTGCTTGAATTCAGGTATTTTGTCTTTTCTTGGACAGGAAAAAAAACCTCTTGACTTTGTCAAAATATCTCAAATTTGATATAAAAGGGAGGAGAGTACATAGGCTTTGGGTAAAATGTTAAAAGTCAGTGGCATCTCTGCAGATAACTTAAAACAATGTAATTTAGTTAGAATACTTTTTTTTTGTGAAATCAGAGCGGCTCTTCTTTGCTTATGGGCATATTAAAACTGATCAGGGGAAAAGCCTACTTGAAAAAAGTTAAGCCAGGCAAGATATGCAAACTTATCACAAGTAAATTTATAATTTTGTTCTAGAAATGCTCCTGAATGCAGCCGGTCATGCCTTTTTCTCAAAATTTGTTTTGAGGGACATGCCCTCCCCCTCCTCCACCCCATGACTTTATACTGATTAATTGCAATATGTTTTATCATAAAATGAAGTTTACTCGCAGCACTACCCACCCCGCTGACAATTCCTGGATCCACACCTGGTATTTAGCATGCTGCATGGCATCATATTTTCCCACGTCTGTTGTCGTGTGCAACAAGTCAATGGCTATGACTAATCCTGGCGTTCTTTCATTAGACAGAGAATGAATACGGCAGCTTTTTTACCTGTGATCACAACTACACGCTTCACCTGAGGGATCAGTTCCGACATTATCTTGGTGACAATGTGGTTCTCTTCACGACGGATGGCGCCGGTGATAATTATCTCAAGTGTGGCAAGATAGAAGGTGTTTACGCCACGGTGGACTTTGGTGCAGGTATGTTTTGTATATTTACAAAGGAGGGAACAATCTGTTTAAGGCTGTCCTGTTTTGTTATTGGGATGTAATCGTAACAGCTAAAGACACTTACAATTCACAACTGGTTTCCTTTATGTAAAACTGGTGCCTTACAGCTGACCACAGTGGAATTAAGTGTCAGGCATCCTAAATATTATCCCTTTTCCCCTTAAACTGGCCAAAACTGGCTGGTGGTCAAATGTCGTCTGCTTCAGTGTTTTCAACTAATTTCGATAGTGATGAAAAACAATACTGATTGAAAATTGTAGATGAGCCCTGTCAAGATCACATGCCCCAGGTCAACCACTTTCCTTGGCATGAGTTAGGCACTAAATGCCCAACTCATACCAAGGAAAGTTGTTGACTCAAGTGTCAATTCAAGGGGGAAAGGGTTAAACCCATGCTGAGGAAAGCTGTTGACATAGGGCATATTACCCTGACAAGTCTAACCTACAATTCTTATTGAGACCATTTTCCTTTATGAGATGCTTAGTAAAACATATTGAAGCAGATGATCACTTATTACATCTGGCTGGTTTATTGCAAAATCGTTAGTCCGGTGTCACTACAATCTGTAGTTTCTTTTACGAGTGCTGATTATCATTACTGCCATGCAGATATATACCATAGAGTAAGAGGACTGTGAATTTGATACATGTATGTCATATATAAATTCTTCGCAGGGGGCAATGTGTCTGCATACTTCAAGGCTCAGCGAGATTACGAACCGAAGGGACCCTTGGTAAGTCTAGAGTATTACCTGTGTGTTGTAGTATATGTAGTTCTCTCTACAGTTAAAAATCTTGTCAACATTCAACTTTACAAGTTTGCAAAGAACCTAAGGTAGGGCCTTGAATTGAGAACAAAATATGGGAACACTTTTTTTTTCTTTTCAACTGTTCTGATTATTTAATGTTGAGAGGAAAAATTAAAAGTGATGGATCTGGGGAAAATGACAACAGTGGTTACATTTGTAATACACATACATTTGTATGTCATGGCGCCTTGTTTCTGGTATGGATAAAAAGGCAAGGGTAGGTCTCAAAAATAAATATAAGCACACATGATTCATATTATTTAGGGCCAACCATTTTAGCATTTACAGTGTAGTCCGTAATTATATATATGTAAAAATCTTTTTCACATGTGTGAAATAAAGATACATTTGTACATGTGTAAACCTTTTAACATATGTATAAAGAATTTCACATATGTGAAATAAAGATACAATTATACATACAGTGTATGTGTAAAACTATTTCACATGTGTAGATCTGTTTAACATATGTATAAATCTTTTTCACAGAAGATAATTATTCATTATTCTTACATGTCTGAAAAAGATTTACACATATGAAATAGACTCGAAGAAAGTGCTTTATGCTGAAAATTATCGATCCCTAGCAATCATTTTAAGTCAGTGAGGCTTCGCAAGTGTGGCAATATGGCAGGGACCAAGGCCCATCACAGCCATGTAGATGTAGTTTTATCTACAATACCTTTGGTCCAAATTCACTAGTACTGTGAGCTACCGCTGCAACGCAGCGATCCCACCCCCACTCTGTACTTAGCAACCGGCCGTTCTCCGTTGCTGGGTAGGTCACTTAAAACTCGGCCATCTCACATGTTTCTGCCATCGGTTTGTTGTGCGTTGTTTTTCTGCAATCATCCAGTTGCTATACGGAAATAACATGGGGCACTGGGTGTTCTGGTGTCAGACCTTTACCCCAACAAAATGTCTTGAACAAATTCTGTCAAATTTGCCTGCTTCATGAACTTCTGGTCTTCTCACCATATTCAACCACGCCCGTCATTTTCTGTTTTTCTTTCTTTGGAGGAAAACCATGGAAAGCTACGCCTTGCATCCAGGGGTATTTATCCAATTTACCTGGTTTTCTGGTGTCTGACTTACAGTCAGAAACTTTGCAATTTGTAGACTGTCATTGTAGCTTGTAAATACTTCCGTCATAGGTTGGAAAATAACGATCAACTTTCGCGATGCCTTTTCCCTGTACTTTAACTATGGCGCAATATGGATGCAATATTGAAATGACCTAACCTGCCGCAAGGTGCACCAGGAAATGACCATGGCACTGCAGCGGCTACCTGCGATACTTGCTATTTTGGACCATAGGTATTGTGACAAGCATCCGTGACTTAGGGTGGTCCTTGCACCAACTACATGAGCATTGGACAGTTGGTGAATTCACTTATTATGGCCCTGTCGCCTTTTTATTTTCCACCGTGGAGCACTGAATGGGCATTTCCTGAAATTGGATGTATATAGTCAATATCAGCTTTTTCTAGAGTTATGATTATGGCTGGGTGCCAACCCAGACATATTATTTTTCCTTGGATTCTTTATTTCTTTCTTTCCATGGCACCCAAACTTGTCCACATGTTTATTCCAACAAGGCAATTACACAAAATCTAAATCTTGAATAACTTCAAAACTATTATACATAGAGATACCATTCTGACTTCAATTTGTAGGTTTGTGACACAACCACATTCGATGAACCATGAATCAAAGTTGTAGACTTTTAATTTGTACAAATTAGGCAAACACAAAAAAAAAATAAAATCTTGTATAGCTTCGAAAGTATTACAGATAGTGGTGTCATTCAAACTTCGGTTTATAAGTTTCTGGCATGGCCACTTCCAATGAACCAAGAACCAAAGTTGTAGCATTTTAATTTATGCAAATTAGGAGAATACACAAAAATTCTGACTTCAATTTGTAGGTTTGTGACACAACCACATTCGATGAACCATGAATCAAAGTTGTAGACTTTTAATTTGTACAAATTAGGCAAACACAAAAAAAAAATAAAATCTTGTATAGCTTCGGAAGTATTACAGATAGTGGTGTCATTCAAACTTCGGTTTATAAGTTTCTGGCATGGCCACTTCCAATGAACCAAGAACCAAAGTTGTAGCATTTTAATTTATGCAAATTAGGAGAATACACAAAATGTAGATTATGTTGAACAATGGCAAAGTGTAGCATTTCAAACTTTTCAAACTTTGAAGGCACCCAGACAGATTTGCTGTGAAGCAAATCTCCTTTTCTAGTTTTACTACTTTCCCATTAATATGCTATTACAACCTCCCCATTTATTTCTGTAGACCTGTACTCATTGTATATATGTGAACAGGTTGGGGGTTGGGTTGGATATTGATAGCAAAAAGATGATTCATTTATAGATATCTGAAAGGAAAGTCTTTTCAATGATTTTTATATTGTAGTCCCATTTTTACCCTTGTTATGAGGTGTTTGATAACAAGGTTTCTGCCATGGTGACCTATTCTGGACCCATGAGAGGGCAGAATACCCATAGTCTAATCTCCACTTCAACCCACAGTCTTGGTATATACATGGACCAGACTGGACTGTCGGCAGGGGTGCATCTGTTAGGATTTGCTGCTAGGGAATATGTGGTCTCTTCAGCTTTCTCATGTTTGACTGTGGCATTTGGCTTTAACTCTAGGGTGTGGAGGTTATAGTGTATTAAAGACCTGAGTCAAGGGTTTCATGGGGGTGGGGGTGGGGGTGCTTTATGCCCTGACAACAGTGCTTCAGTGTCCAGTTCTGGCCATAACAGTTTGTTCATCATAGCCAGCCTTTTATACACGTATTTTTGGCTTCAGGTGCAGCTGCTCTGTTGAAAGTAACGGCTGAGTTTGAATCTTCATTAAGGAGTCTAAATCATATTTTTCTTCCACGACTGCTTTGACCTGTTGCCTCTGGCCACAATGTTCTACAGAATGAGCTAAACTGAAATTACGTAGAGTGGAGGAAGTTGTACTACTCTTATCATTTCTATTGCACAGGTCACTTTCCCGATCAGTAATATGAACTTTATTGCAGCAGCAGCAGGAGAGCAAATTTATGTCTTGGTCAGGATGGTAGAAGTTAGTTAGACCACCGAAAAGTGTGGATCTATCAGACCTCGATCCTCACTACCGCTCTCAAACATGGAACTATTACATACGAACGATGTGTTTGTACTGAAATTGTATTACCATTCAGTGTAGTTGTAAGGGGATGTGGTTTTGGGCTGCCTGACCCATACTATTGTTGGTGCTGGATGTACTAGTCGACTGGAATGCCTTACAGGGTCAGCATAGCACAACCTTGATATAGGGTGTTGACCCTTTGTCTTTGTATTTGTTATGTGTCACAGCCCCTAGAGGGCATTATGTTCAATGAAGTTATCTATCTGTAAAAGCACCGGGGAGGTCAGAGGGGTGGGTATTGGAATGGCCCATTTCAGAGCATAGGTCAAATGGGTTAAGCACTTCAAAATACATTATTTGTTAGTGAAAGTTTCGTATTAAATTTGTGTCAAATTTCCAGCACATGTAATTATTTTTAAAGATTCAAAATAAACCATTTTAGATAACCAATGTCAGTTTTTGCAAATTATCATCAGGTTTTTATGTACCCACTTCCTATCTTTGTGTTTTGATGATAGCTATTTTCAATACATCCGAGAGGGAATTTACTTGTTTTAAGCCTTGCACCCCATTTTTAAATGTTAGGTAGTCCACTTGGCCAATGCAGAAGAGAAAATTCAACCATTCCTGATGTGTCCTGTGTGTGTCGTGGCCTTTTTAAAATCAACAAGGAAAAAAAAAAATACATGAAAATAATATTGAAGTCAAAATAGATGAGCCTGGAAGTTCTAAGTGGGTACACTGAATAGCTGTGGAGTAGATTCATGGTCAAAGTGCAGGTCTCCTGTGAGGAAAGGATAGCTCAGATTGCTTTAGATTTACTTTAGCAAAAATATCATCAGATACAAGCAAGGTGATGTGGAGATTAAGGGTGCCATGGCTGATTTGATGAGGTCACTAGAGGGGAGGGGTGGTATGTTACTTGTACATGTATATACTAAAGATGGATTACATATTGATGAAACAACTGCTTTTAGAACAGGCAAGAAGAAAAGTAAGTGTCTTTCAGAATATTTAGTTTGTTATCAGTGGAAAATTGTAGTTGCATGGAAAACCCTCATCAAGTCATGTCACCATTACTGTATGGGCTGCCATAATGCCAAGGAGTGATCTAATTGGCTGTGAGCAGTGATAGTAATTATAGTAATAGTTTGATTGACATAAGATAAAGTCAAAGCTTGACTCATTAGTCAGGATACAAAGTATCACATACAATACATTATTTACACTGGGAGAATTCTGACCCAGAGCAGTGTAGCTCTAGTCTCAGAATGAGACAAACCCTCAGCCAATCAATCTGTGCCATGGGTCAGACTCCTGACTGGCTGGAGGTCAAAATGACATGAAAAGTATTCGGGGAAGATCTTCAGAGGGTGGTCTTCAATGGCAGGTGGTGTCTCATTGGAGTGATCTCTCAAGTCAAGGACCACTGTACTTGAATTATTGTCCTTTTCATGAGGAAGTTGAGGATGTAATATTTGTTTGAATTTGAGATGAGCTTAATACACATAAAAATATTGCCCCCCCCCCCACCCCGTGTGCAGTGCATGGCTTCATTTAAAGCAGTCAACATGTCATAATGTATGGTGTCATTATTTTCCTGTCATGTATTTTACCTAATTACGATGAGAAAGATTTTTTTTAATAATGATGTTTATGAAAATGCCATGAGATTAAAATTCTCTGTTTCTTTCATATTTACATGTAGATGTGTTTATGTTGTATTAGGTGAACTCCGAGTTCTACACAGGATGGTTGGATCACTGGGGAAGTCCGCATTCTGTTGTGGCCACAGATACTGTCACCAAGTATTTAGACCAGATACTGTCTCTTGGTGCAAATGTCAACATGTAAGTAAAGAGTATAATGATTTTCATACCGTTTAGTATACTCCTGGCCAAAGAGAAACAAAAACATAAAAAAAAACAAAACAAAACAAAGAAACAAAAAAAACAAAAACAAAACACAGGCGCCACCTTCATCAACATTGGGTTTGTGTATCGTGTGTGGGAAGTTTGTTAATTTTATTGTACCTTTGCTTGTATTACTTCTTTTGGGAACATAAGGTGGTCCTGAAAAGGACCTTCATGGACATCGGAGCAAAATCATGACTCCTCTGACTACACCACATTATGATCCACTGATCATTGGTCCAGCCAGCATTTTCCTGACACCGCTGGATCTGTGCCACCTTATGTACAGGACTGAAAGGGATGTGGATGGCAGGGTAGTATGACCTCAGTTTGGCTGACACTAGTCTCCTCTTGATACACCATGATGCTGCCATGTTGCAGCCTGATGCTAGTGCTGACAAAACCTCACTGCCAAAAGGATCCTGTCTGTGTTTTGTGTGCTGCGCCAGGTAATGGTCGTCCCTCCTGTTTAAAAAGTTTGGGTCTTGCAGATGCAGCTTTCCTCTTGCATCCTCTTTATATTTCTTGAAAACAGCTCCACCACTTTGTACCACTGACCTGGAGCAACCCAATGTCCTGTTTCTTGAAAACAGCTCCACCACTCTGTACCACTGACCTGGAGCAACCCAATGTCCTGTTTCTTGAAAACAGCTCCACCACCTCTGTACCACTGACCTGGAGCAACCCAATGTCCTGTTTCTTGAAAACAGCTCCACCACTCTGTACCACTGACCTGGAGGACTCCATTCTCCTGGCAACCTCATACTGGGAAAGACCAGCCTCCAAGATGCCAATGATCCTGTCTCTGTTGAATTCAGAGAGCTGCAAGTAGCCTGTATGCCATGGCATTCTGCATTGACATTGCCGGACTCATTCCTGTGTTGCCAGTGGCCCCTTGTAAAGCCTATAGGCACCCCAATGCCAGACACACTTTTCACACCTTTGTGGCTGTTATCTTATTTCCAAGACATTTTGTTTTTGTGTGACCACTCAGGCATACTCTCAGCTGTCCTGTCCACGTTACATAACAGTCCAGGTGACACTCTTAATTTCTACAAAAACTAATATTTAGAGCAGCCCATGTTAAACAAATGGTGAGGGGGGGGGAGCCTTTTTTTTTGTTTGTTTGGTCCAGGAGTGTATAGAGAATCTGACACGGCTGAGAGTGAGTTACCGTTTTTCTCTCGCAAGGAATCGTTGTTATAGTGAGGAAATCACGAGTGACTGAAAGTCACAAGTGATTTTTCCCACCAACAGCAAGCATGAGTGAGAGAAAAATGGTAACTCACTCTCCTGCCATGAAAGATTTTGTTAATTCTATGTTTAATATTGTATTCATTGCAAAAAACATGCCCTAACCTGCTTTCAATGCTGATGTGGTGTGCCAAATTTGTCTGCTTTTGTTGTAGTTTAATATTCCATGTCAGGTGTGGCATGTAATTAAACATCCCTTCCGCACATTTCATTTTGTTCCATATGTTGATGCACTATGTCACTGATGCAAGGACTGCACTTGTCACAATGTCTAAGTCATGTGATCCGCAGTGAGTTACTACTTTTGAATCTCACTCTAGAAAATGATAATTCACCCTCAACCATGGAAAACGATTAAATATTGATTATTATGAGCTGTGCACGGAATAATCCTTGGGTTCAAGCACTTGCTTATTATCAGCTCATAAGAGAGAAACATCAATCTGTGGCTTTCATTGTTTCATGGCTTTTCTGTACATTTGAAGTCACATGTTAAAGGCCAATTGGATGGCTTCAAAATCAAACTGGAGTTGCACATTCTAAGTGAAGCTGGATGTTTTTATGTACATGCTATACATTTATGACGAATGAGTCTACATAGACTCTCTTTCAGTCAATAAAATTTTACTTCTTTTACATGTAGTCACTAGTAACTGGTGGGTTTAGCTTACTTGTCAGTAAGATGAACTTATAGGATGGATGGATATCCATTGTGCATTCACAAATACATTTTTAATTTCTTCATCAAAAATTGAAAAAAAAGACAAAACAATTTTTTTTCAAACTTGGTCGTGACATACCTTGGGTAGATAGGTCTCTACCTGTTTACATAGTTTATTCAATATATCATGTCTCTTTTGATTTATTTTTAGTTCTGCTGATCGTAGGTCACAGAGCACATGGCATCACTGATGTCTGTCTGTCCTTCTGTCTATCAACTTTTGCTTGTGAGTGTGATGCAGTCCACAGTTTCCAAGATAGCCCCTCATCACTTTCAGGACTTATCAAGTGTATGGAAATCTGGCACTAATTTGATATAGGTGGTGCCACCTACAGTAATGTGTAATACATAGGTCAAAATGTGAAAATCTTGTGACCACTCTAGCATCCTTATTAAAGTGTGTGTGTCAACACACACTTTTCTTTCTTTCTTTCTTTCTTTCTTTCTTTCTTTCTTTCTTTCTTTCTTTCTTTCTTTCTTTCTTTCTTTCTTTCTTTCTTTCTCTCTCTCTCTCTCTCTCTCTCTCTCTCTCTCTCTCTCTCTCTCTCTCTCTCTCTCTCTCTTTCTTTCTTTCTTTCTTTCTTTCTTTCTTTCTTTCTTTCTTTCTTTCTTTCTTTCTTTCTTTCTTTCCTTCTTCTTTACCAGCAAATTTGTCCGACACTTTTCTCGGACACTGTTATACATAGAAACTCCAAAACTTGGCATGATTGTACCTCCATACAAGGAGTTTGACCATTTTATATAGAGGAATGAAGATGTTTAAAATTATGCAAATTAGGGGCATTTGAAATTTTAAATCTTGGATATCTTCAAAAGTATAATAGATGGAGATGTCATTCCAACTTCTACTAGGTGGTTATTGACCAGTGCGAATCTAATGAATTTAAAACAAAAGTTGTAGCGATTTAAATTATGCTAATTAGCAGTATTCAAAATTTTCAATGTTGAATATCTTCAACACTATAATCGGTAGAGATGTCATTCCAACTTCTACTAGGGGGTTATTGATCATTGCGCACCTAATGAATTAAAAATAAAAGTTGCAGCAATTTAAATTATGCTAAATAGCACCATTAGAAATTTTAAATCTTGAATAACTTCAAAGCTATAATAGATAGTGATGCCATTCCAACTTTTACTCCTGCGTTATGGAACTATTGTACATTACCATGCCAATATGCTTTGAAGACACACATACTGATTTGCTATGCAGCAAATCATCTTTCCTAGTTGTTTAATAGATCTTCATGAAATTTAGTGGAATTGTGGAGGAGGTCAAAATCTCAGTTGCATATGATACTAGTGGCACCACCTGTAATTTGTGGTGGAAATTATGAGCCAAAATGTGTTGAAAGATATAAAATTCTTTATCTTGAAAAATAATACAGTTAGACAAGCCAAGTTCATAGAATATGTAGATGGTGTCCAATGCTACTATGTTATATAATATCAGTGGCCTTAACCTATTTTACTTAGGTCACCAGACCTGTAAATTTAAAAGAGGTGATTTTTAATGGCAGGTTGTAGATTGGACATCAATGGCAAAGAGAACTGAGCCTCCAGTTCAAAATTGCACTTGAGTACATGGTACATGAAACTGTAATTGTTGACCTACTTTTTGGGTCACCAGGACCCAATTATTATGAACTTTGGTCTTGTCTAGATTTATTGTTTTTCTTCAGTAAGTCAAAAAGTTATTACCTGATTTGCACAAACAGACCATCTATGGATGGCGGGACGCAGGGTGCACATTTTGGATTGAATAATTTTTTAATCTGAGGTAAAGGCGGAGGTCACAAAGGCATGGGCAATTGCAATTCACATGTAAGGGTCAAAATGGGAAAATCTTGTGAAACTGTTCTCTTATTTTCATTGGATCAAAATGAAATTTAGTGCCATTATGGAGGTCAAAATCTTGATTGATGGAGATTTGAGTGGTGCCACCTTCAGGATGACTGAAACTATGAGTCAAAATGTATTGAACAAGATAGTGTACAATTGAAAACCTCGAAATATTATCAAGCTAGACATTCCAAATTGATAGGTTAATATATAGATTATGCCCAACACTATCATATTGTAGAATATGGCTGACTAATAATACCTGGTATTTATAAGTCACCAGGCTTGTAAAATTGAGAGCAATGATTTGGGGATGGTAGGGCATAGCTTGGACATCAGTGGAGCCAAGAATCTATCACCAAGATCAATATTTCATATGCACTTTGCATTCCCAATCAGACAATGAACACATAAGTTGACCCAACCTGCTCTTGTTTTGCATCCAGTCTTTATATCATTGTAATACATTATATACCATTGCAAGTCAGCAGAACATTGGCCCCAAGGGCCTTTTGTGTACTCTTTCAGCCTGTGGACTGAGAGGATATTGTCATGGCCATATTTGTACATCTAGCTGTTCAATATTTATGTCCTTGTGGGTTTTTTTTTTGTGCTTTGACACATTTACGGGAAACATTCCTTTTTTGGTCGCGCAAATTGGGACTAAAATGCCAATTTTTTGTTTAGGGTAATATGCAGGGTGATGAATGCATTTTACATTTCCCTGTTCTGAAGACCAACCACACATGTTAACCTTTTTGAATATAGGCAGCAGAGGCTACCTGTATTTTTATACACAAAATGCCACTGATTCAACCACCTTTTGTTCTTATAGCTTGTGGGATTAGCACTGAAGGTGCACCAAGGAAAGAATGTAATGTACAATATAAAATGGGACTTTTCCAGAGGGAGTATTACCTCAAAATGGAAATACAATGCCATACAAATAGCACTTGTAGGCAGCAGTGGGCCCCAGAATAGGGATTTTGTATCAGACACTGAAGTCACCCCCAGGCTATGAATTAAGTGGCACCACTAGTTGGACCTGCCAACCACCCCTGTTGAGTGAAAGATGGAGCTTAGGGGAGAATGTTGACCCGATAGTGGATACAGGTCTGAAAGTGATGGTGGTTTTTATGTAAGTGGTAGTGAAATGCATTCATGCCAAATGTTACCATTGGGAACAAAGTTTAGTAGCAGCATCAAAAGGCAGAAGTTAGAGTATTTTTATTGTGCCAAGTCAGTCTGAAAAAAAATGAATGTTGGTGATTTGTTTTGTTTCTCTGCAGGTATATGTTTGAAGGTGGCACCAATTTTGGTTTCATGAATGGTAAGCCATAGTTTTGTTGTCGCTGCGACACAATTGATTTCATGTCATCAGAAGTGTTGAAGTTATAATGGTCCTATTCTAATTCCATGTTGATGCGGACTCTTCCAAATTCATTGCTTTATAAGGAGCAAACTGGGATGATTGTCACAGCTTTTGCCTGTAGATAGTACTGTCAGTGATACATTCTTGTGTGTCAATAGTACTGCCAGTGACAGTATTATCTGCAGCTAGCAGTGCTGCTGACATGGTAATTGTATGGCAAGCCAAACTTGCAAATATTCACAAATAGAGATATCTGTATTTCTAATACAGATATCTGTATTTCTAATTCAGATATCTGTATTTCTAATTCAGATATCTGAATTAGACTGGAAATATAGATATTTGTATAAAATGACAAAATAGAGATATCTGTATTTCTAATACAGATATTCTATTTAAACAACACAAGCTAGAGAGCAATGAATGCTCCCTTGTGCGGAAGTGCTACAGATCTATGGCATGCATTTATTTCACCATGTAAGACCAAAGAGCATGCAAACCAAACCACATTTGATTTGGAGCCACCTCAGAGCACATTACCCCACACATGATTCTGGGCTTGGGGTATTATTAGACCTGGTATGGGGCCTTGGGACCACTGAGATTAGACGGAACATCCATGCCACACATGGTCCAGAGGCCCAAGACCAAATGACAGGTCTAGGGCATTATTCGATCACCCTTGAATTGAAATCAAACTATATGACAGTGAGTGCCCTGGACAGCCTGGGGTCAAGGTTCATACATGTTTATATATATATATATATATATATATATATATATATATATATATATATGTATATATATATGTATATATATATGTATATATATATGTATATATATATATATATATGTATGTATATATATGTATATATATGTGTATATATATGTATATATATATGTATATATATATATGTATGTATATATATATATATATATATATATATATATATATATATATATATATATATATATATATATATATATATATATATATATATATATATATATATATATATATATATATATGTACCTAGGCAATATGGAGTAAGTTTTATGGTGACCTTGCAATTTGCCACATAGTTGTAGGCGAGCGTCTTGAGTAGTGGAAGTGAAAGACCCCAGTCACCTTGCTACAGATCTTTCACTGTAGAGCATGTCCTGGAAGTGTCACGGATATTACTGTCTAAAATTGGCCAACATATGTTGAGGGAGGGAAAACACATGTCTGTAGACATCTAGAGCACCAAAGTCTGTTGTCCAGATCCTAGCTTGGCTACTGGGCCTCAGGTCACCTTACAGTGTTACACAAAGGTTCCGTCTGGCTAGGTGAGACAAATACAACTCCAAACAATACTTCATATCAAGTCCAGGGCATGTCCATTCATGGGGACAAACTGTCCACTTTGCATCATCATCATCATCATCATCATCATCATCATCATCATCATCATCATCATCATCATCATCATCATCATCATCATCATCATCATCATCATCATCATCATCATCATCATCATCATCATCATCATCATCATCATCATCATCATCATCATCATCATCATCATCATCATCATCATCATCATCATCATCTTGACATGATTTGACAAAAGTTGTACATTTTTACTCTAAACATAAATCATACTATTAATATGTATATAACCATGCAACTACCTGTAAACCTTCAGAAAATCCCCTTTGTTTGGAATCAAGAACATAAGCAAGATACTTGGCAAAACTTTGATCTCTTGCTATGAGATGTACATGTAACCATCCATAGTTTGCCCCCCCCCCCAAGGAAAAAAAAGTTGAACATTTGATATAAAATTTAGTAAACTTAGTTTCTGGACCCCTATTTGTGCAAACCTCCCTCATGCACTGCTTTATACAAATCTTAGTTATATACCACAAAGCTGATATATAATTTCGAGAAAAAATAAGAAGAAAATAAAAAGAAAGAAATGGAATTAGATTGATCTTGTAGGCCCAAAATTACACAATGAGGGTACAGTGGGCGCATCGGGATTCATTATTAACTATACCTTAACCATGTGGCAACACAAATAGAGATATCTGTATTTGTAACACAGATATCTGGATTAGAAATACAGATATCTGTATTTGTAATACAGATATCTGAATTAGAAATACAGATATCTGTATTTGTAATACAGATATCTGAATTAGAAATACAGATATCTGTATTTGGTGGTCAAATACAGATATCTGTATTATAAATACAGATATCTGTATTTATATGCAGAAATATATTTTAATACAGATATCTGCATTTAGAAATACAGATATCTCTATTTGTGAATATTTGCAGCTTTGGCTTGCCATAATATTGTGTATAGGGAACACTGCTAGTGACATGCTATTGTGTACAGGTAGCACTGCTAGTGACATGCTTTTGTGTATAGGTAGCACTGCTAGTGACATGCTAGTTTGTATAGATAGAACTGCCTATAAGACATTGTATGTAGATAGTACTGTCAGTTGCACATTATCTTGCAATGATAGTAGCCAGTAACACATCAATTTGTTCAGAGGGTACTATCAATAACACAACTTGTTTTTAGATAGTATGCCAGTAACACATTGTTGTGTGCATATAGTACTGTCAGTAACCAGATAGCACTGACAGTAACAGATAGTACTGTCAGTAACACATTCTGTGCAGATAGTACTGCTAGTAAAACATTATTGTGTGCAGATAGTACTGCCATAGTGTCTAGATAGTACTGTCAATAACACATTATTGTGTGTAGGTAGTACTGTCAATAACACATTATTGTGTGTAGATAGTACTGTCAATAACATGTTATTGTGTGTAGATAGTACTGTCAATAACACATTATTGTGTGTAGATAGTACTGTCAATAACACGTTATTGTGTGTAGATAGTACTGTCAATAACACATTATTGTGTGTAGATAGTACTGTCAATAACACATTATTGTGTGTAGATAGTACTGTCAATAACACATTATTGTGTGTAGGTAGTACTGTCAATCACACTTTATTGTGTGTAGATAGTACTGTCAGTAACACGTTATTGTGTGCAGATAGTACTGTCAATAACACATTATTGTGTGTAGATAGTACTGTCAATAACACTTTATTGTGTGTAGATAGTACTGTCAATAACACGTTATTGTGTGTAGATAGTACTGTCAATAACACATTATTGTGTGCAGATAGTACTGTCAATAACACTTTATTGTGTGTAGATAGTACTGTCAATAACACATTATTGTGTGTAGATAGTACTGTCAATAACACGTTATTGTGTGTAGATTGTACTGTCAATAACACATTATTGTGTGTAGGTAGTACTGTCAATAACACATTATTGTGTGTAGGTAGTACTGTCAATAACACATTGTGTGTAGATAGTACTGTCAATAACACATTATTGTGTGTAGGTAGTACTGTCAATAACACATTATTGTGTGTAGATAGTACTGTCAATAACACATTGTGTATAGATAGTACTGTCAATAACACATTATTGTGTGCAGATAGTACTGTCAATAACACATTGTGTGTAGATAGTACTGTCAATAACACGTTATTGTGTGTAGGTAGTACTGTCAATAACACATTATTGTGTGTAGGTAGTACTGTCAATAACACATTATTGTGTGTAGGTAGTACTGTCAATAACACATTATTGTGTGTAGGTAGTACTGTCAATAACACATTATTGTGTGTAGGTAGTACTGTCAATAACACATTATTGTGTGTAGGTAGTACTGTCAATAACACATTATTGTGTGTAGGTAGTACTGTCAATAACACATTATTGTGTGTAGGTAGTACTGTCAATAACACGTTATTATGTGTAGATAGTATTGTCAATAACACATTATTGTGTGTAGGTAGTACTGTCAATAACACATTATTGTGTGTAGGTAGTACTGTCAATAACATGTTATTGTGTGTAGGTAGTACTGTTAATAACACATTATTGTGTGTTAGTAGTACTGTCAATAACACGTTATTGTGTGTAGATAGTACTGTCAATAAAATGTTATTGTGTGTAGGTAGTACTGTCAATAACACATTATTGTGTGTAGGTAGTACTGTCAATAACACGTTTTTGTGTGTAGATAGTATTGTCAATAACACATTATTGTGTGTAGGTAGTACTGTCAATAACACATTATTGTGTGCAGGTAGTACTGTCAATAACACATTATTGTGTGTAGGTAGTACTGTCAATAACACATTATTGTGTGTAGATAGTACTGTCAATAACACATTATTGTGTGTAGGTAGTACTGTCAATAACACATTATTGTGTGTAGGTAGTTCTAATAGTAACACATTATTGTGTGTAGATAGTACTGTCAATAACACATTATTGTGTGTAGGTAGTACTGTCAATAACACATTATTGTGTGTAGGTAGTACTGTCAATAACACATTATTGTGTGTAGGTAGTACTGTCAATAACACATTATTGTGTGTAGGTAGTACTGTCAATAACACATTATTGTGTGTAGGTAGTACTGTCAATAACACATTATTGTGTGTAGATAGTACTGTCAATAACACATTATTGTGTGTAGATAGTACTGTCAATAACACATTATTGTGTGTAGGTAGTACTGTCAATAACACATTATTGTGTGTAGATAGTACTGTCAATAACACATGATCGTGTTCAGATAGTTCTGTCAGTAACACACTATTGTGTGCAGATAGTTCTATCAGTAACACATTATTGTGTACAGATAGTTCTGTCAGGAACACATTATTGTGTGCAGATAGTTCTGTCAGTAATGCATTGTAGATAATACTGCAATATTTAATTATCTGTGGATCGTAGGGCCATTAATACATTTTTGTCTGTAGATAGATCATGCCAGGGATGCTTCAATCATAATTAAGAAGTTGATTAATATATGATGCTAAATACTGACATCCATGATTAATAGCAGGAGTATTGTTGTTGTTTGTTTATTTCTTGTTTGTAATTGTGAGTTAATTTGCATGAATGGTATTTACACGTTCTAATAAAACCTGGTATAATAATTGTCTTGATGTGAAAATTATGTACACATTCAAATCCTGTTGAGTATAAATCTGTCAAGATACTGTTCTGTTGTGTTTTTGTTTTAATTGTTTTGTAACACAGCAAAACAGTGATATCAGACTTCCCCCAGCTATTTGATTGCAATAGTGTCATATATGATATATGTAGGTGATAAAGGATTAAAACATGGCAAAGCTTGACAGAGAGGAGAATTGTGTCAACAGATATAGAGAAAACTGAGGGCCTGTCAGGGCCTGGAGTCTTCTATCTACCAACACAATCCTCTTTGTCCAGCTCAGCTCTCCCCCCCCCCCCCCCCCTTCTTAAACTGGCTGAAACCAATGTGGGGGCAAAAGTTGTCTGCTTCTGTGTTTTCAACTAATTTTAACAGTAATGCAAATATTAGATTATGTATCGCACAAGTTTGTTCAACACCGTATACCTTGGTATACTGCAAACGTTATTTTCATGTGTATTGATTTAATGGTTTTTGTATTCAAGACATTTAACTGAACTTTTGATTTCACTTTTTTTTGACATAATTCCTATTGAATCTATGTTAAAAAAATGCCCTTTTAGTGTGTTTTTATTTTTACAGTTTTGTGCCATTCACAAAATAATCGAAAAAACAAAAATGCAGCAGAATGAAGTGAATATACAGTAAGTGTTTAAAGTACCATCCACTTATAGTAATTATCCCATTTGTGTGCAGGGGCTAACATGGCATTTAGTATTATTCCGACGTCATACGACTACGACAGTCCGCTGACCGAGGCAGGTGATGTCACAGAGAAGTACATGGCAATCCGGGCCACTATTGGCAAGGTAGGTACATTTGTTAAGATGTGGTTATTGTTTTTAACTTCAGCAAACTTTGTTAATGATATGCTTGTCAGTGTTTACTCTATCAGAGGAACACAGCAGTGCCAGTCAAGTTGTCAACCACCGTCTCAGTGTAGCCAACTTGCCCTCCCATGCAGACCTTCTAGTTAAAGCGATATATTTGGGTGGCCTTCAGTAGAAATTTTGTGAAATTTCAACTTCACCTATGGATGAGGATACTATCAGAACACATTTCAGAAGTCACCACGCAAGCATATACATACCGGTGTTAGTATATATGTAAACTGCAAGAACATTACAATAAGTTGCATCCTCATCATCACCCTCCCTAACCCCCCCCCCAAAAAAAAAGAAGAAAAAAAAAAAAAAAAATCCAAAACCCGCCCAAAAAAGAAACCACAAAGAAAGCTACTTTTCTGTACAGTTTTTTTTTGTCATATACAGTGGTCCCCCTCTTGAAGAGAGGCCACCCCCTCTAGAAAGGCCACTTCTCCATGCAGTAAATATGGGATTTCCATAATATACTCCCCCTGAAGAGAGGCCACCATTCTTATGAGGCCGCATTTCTGGTGCATTTGGGGTGGCCTTATCAGAGGGGGACCACTGTTTAACTAAAGTTTTGTGTGTACTCTTTCATATTTTAAAGCCTGTGGCTTATGGACAGTAAAAAAACCAGAAGCACACTTTCGGCTGATGTTAGACGGTGGATGTATTCCCATGACGTGATCAACCTAGGGCTGCCCTTTGACACATGGCTATATGTGTAACTGATGTATTTCTGTACACCTGCCTCTAACATAGATGATGATTTTCTTTGAATGTGCTGGAGTATGATTCAAGAAATTTTTTTTTTTGACCTACTTAGTTGAGCTGTAAATTGATGTTATAATGGCTACAATTACTACTGTATAAACCAAAGGATTATATTTATTCTTTATAAATTGCTGCATTAGCAGTTAATTTCAGGAAACTCAAAAGAATAAGCATCTGTTGTCATCAATCATGCTGAGAATGGCCCTGAACAGGAATTTGCAGGGGGAGCATGTGATTTCTATATGTTTGGTATATAGAAAATCGTACATGGCTGAGAGTGAGATACTGTTTTTCGCTCGCGAGGGATTGTTGTTGGTGGGGAAAATCACAATTGACCGCAGGTCACGAGTGATTTTCCACACCAACAAACGATCCTGAGTAAGAGAAAATAGTAACTCACTTTGCAGCCATGTAAGGGGTGTTCATCGCAAAAACGTATGCCCTAGGCCTACTTTCAACACTGACCTGGCCATGGTGTGCTGTGTTTGTTGACATCTGTCGCAGCTATTCTACGTCACATGTGACGTATAATCAAACATCACTTGCGTACATTTGACCTTGTCCCTGTAATGGACTATGTCACTGATTCAGGTGCATCACAATTAACCTGTAACAATGTTTAGGTCATGCAATCTACAGTGAGTTACTACTTTTGAAGTTCTCTCTAGAAAATGATAATTCATCCCCAAACATAGAATAACAATGCCTTTATACTTGGAGTGTCAATGAAATGTTCAGAACAAAACTCCAGCATGTACCACACCGTGGTCCATGTTCAATTAAGAACCTGGTGCACCAGCTTTCACCTTTTCACCACCTTTCATCTTTTTTCATGAATATATATATATATATATATATATATATATATATATATATATATATATATATATATATATATACATGTACTATTTTCATGATATACATGTATATTAAAAAATTTGAGCCAACACAAGAATAACTGAGGTACTTGCAAACAGTGTTGTACGGGAAAAGTGTACTTGACTTAAACTGATACTGCTGTAACCAGTAACATTGAGTATCGGACCCACATTTCAACTCCCTTATAAGTGAGACATAAATAAAGGTAATTATACCATTTTACTCCCTTTCAGGGTGCCTAATTTTAGATTAATGAAAGTGTTAACATTTCAGCACAAGACCCTACCAAAAGTGCCAATTCCACCGTCAACACCAAAGTATGCCTACGGCACGGTGCAGATGTCATCAGTGAGTATAACTTCATTAGTGCATGTGCACCCTTGATAATCCATACCACACTTTTCAAGTGTAGTCCTAGCTTAATATACAGGAAATGAGTTAATTAGTAGGAGATGGTTTTAATTCTTCCAGTACAAACTGGAAGTAACGTTGAACTATTTAATACAAACTGCCCTGAATTATGAAAAGGGTGCTAGATCATGTTGCTTGTAAAAAGACTTTTTATTCAAGCACCAGCATGTTCGAGTTACACAGAATATAACAGTCCAAGTCAACAGCCTTCCTCAATGCACTTTGGGTGTATTGAAAGCTGTTGACTCGGTTCAAAATGTGGCACTGAAAGAATTAATTTCGCAGGGCAATTTGACTACATAAAATAATAGAAATAGTCAGGTATCGACACCATGTTCTACTTTGGAAATATCCCCCTGACTTTCATTTTCAAGATCTTTAGGGTTCAAAGAACAAAGGCAAAATGTGCAAATCTGTATTGGAACATTGTGATAGGTAGATAATTGATCAGTTACAATATGCATTTGCTGTGCATAAAGCAACGATTGTGTGCCATATCCTGCTAGTATGACCATGGGCGATGTATCTGTGTTGTAGGTGACTTCACTTTTGGATCAACTGGACGTCCTTAGTCAGGGTCGCTACATATCTGCCAAGTCCCCCCTTTCCATGGAGCAAATTGGACAGGTGCGGCTTAACTTTTGCTCTCTTTGACATGTTAAAAGACTGTGTCCTTGATGCTATGAAATTTCAAAAGTTTACAAGAATTTTTTGGCTGTGCGGACTTGTCCAGCAGCAGAAATGACAGCAGGCTCATCGTTTTGTAGTGTGTCTTAGAAGGAAATTCAAACAAATGTATATGAATTTACAATTGTGATGGAACTGGAACAAAAGTACATGAAGTTAAAACTCTTAGCAAAAAGCTGAAATGCAAAGACATGAAGATAAACATGATAAGAAATGTGTAAGTACATGCACATATTTCATAATGATCACCATCGATGAGAGACCACTAATGTCTCCAAAGAGCATATTGCTTGAGAAACTAGGCTATTTGTTGATCAGTTTTGCCTGTCATTAAAAATTCGCTTGTCCTGGAAGACCACATTCAGTTGGTTGAAAAGGTGGTCTTAAACAGCAGATAACACTAGTTAAAGTGCACGTGCAATGTGTGGGTTTTTTAAAAAAAAATTACAATTTGGATTGTCCTCAAACAGTGAGCAATAGGGGAGGTCACAACTACCAATTATCTCTGTACACGTATTCAGCTGAATACAGAATCCAATACACAGAATTCTTCAGGGACAGAGATGTGTATTCCCATTGGATTGCATGTTAAATTAACCTCAAATTAAAAGACTACTTTTAAGGTGGAAGGTCTGAAGCTGCACCTTTGGATAACCTCTAATCACTTTTTCATATTTTTGGATAGTCCGATATTTAAACTACATGCTCCCAAAAACTCAAATGTGTGAACATCAAATTTATATGAGATAATTGATCTGAAAACTTTTGTTTACAATGAAAAGTTTAAACAGTGCCCGACACATGGCTTTGTTTGCATGGACATGATAATGAACCATGTCATTGTTTGCACAGTCATTAGTCCATGACCGCTGGAAACCAATTGAGCTATTGAAGGGTCACTCACAGGAAACCATTAGCTGCAGAGAGAAGAATGGGCCAGTTCAGACTAACCACTACCATTGTTCTGATTACTTTGAAATTCTCTATTGATGTAAAAACAAATTAGCACAATCCACTTACTGGTCCCCAAATATGGAAAGCAGCATGTGAACCCACACCCAAACAAGCCAAGTGTGGTGTTTCCAAGTTAAAAAAAAGTCGAGATTTAAGCCAAAAAATATACTTTTGTTTAATGACAACATCACAGAGGTAAAGCTACAAGTTTATTTCACACAATAATTAGAACACAGGGCAGAAGAAATGAGTATGTGTCATATTATAGCCATAAATGCGTAAGAATTGGCAACTTTTTCTTTCCTTGTGATTTTCTCGGAACTGTTTTTTGCTCAACCTCTGCAATTTGTATCACACCTCACAAACGTACAAATTGCCCTATCACATTAAAATCAACGGACATTTAAAGAAAAGCATCATATCCAGGAACGGTTCCCAGGATTTTTTTTTCTGACAACCCCTTCTATGACTTCTGGAGCAATTTATAGAAGGAAAATGAACAACTTGTCAGGACTAAATTAAAAATTTTATAACTTTTTATTTATGCTATTTCAGGACTAACCATTGAATTCGATCCTGGACATGGATATTTATTTTAAATTTCTTCTGATTTCAACTGGAAAAAAAAAAATTTTGTGTGACTTCTGCGCGAAAAATGTGAAAATCCTACCAAGTCAGAAAGAATGCTATAAAATCTCAAAAAATTCCAATCCTGCAAAAAAACTCTATGGATACAAATCTATGGATATGCAGTAATCAGAAAATATATAGGTTTAATGTACTTGCGAAAAAAATAAATGGGTAATTGCGATCCAAACTTGCCAGTCTCACTGCCTACTAGCTTCACAGCTTCCACCTTAAAGCTACAAGAATATAATTTATGTGAACATTTCACCTATGTACATAATTGTACCACACAAATTTTGCTGTTTCTGCAATGAGTGGTTTTAAAGTTGTTAAGCTGTAAATTGCAGTGAAAAGTAACGGGAATACACAACTCTAGTCCTGCATGACTGAAATGCCCTCTACAGGAGAGCAGTTGAAGCTTCTGTTCATGCTCTGCCCTATTGGTGTAAGGTATTTGTTAGAATAAATGGCCTTTAAGGACAACTTGTATTTTTATACAGCAGAATATGACTGCTTTTTTGATTCAAGTAAGGTTACATTGTTGTGTATGCATTTGCGAACATGTTTATTTGTCATGGATCACATGATACTGAGAGTACATTACATTATAAAGATATACTCAACAAGAAGCTCATATGAAAGAATAGAAAAATGAGGCAAATTCATTTGAAACAAGGTGATTACTATATTATCTATGAAGAGATGGTGATGGTTTGTTTCAGAATTATGGCTTCATCATGTATAGAACTGTGTTGAGCAAGCACTACCCATTGTCTTTGTTGTCAGTGTCAGGACTTCGTGACATGGCCTATGTGATCACAGATGGGGTAAGTCTTGCAATGATGGAAATTTTGTAATACCTCTTTATTGTAATGATAACTCATACTTTAAATTATTTACCTGGAAAATCATTTAGTGTTTTTGTTTTTGTTTTGTGATGACAAGAGTAAACCATTTGTGCTGACTTTGTATGTCTGAAGTCTGCTTTTTACTGTTTACGCGTTTATTGTAACTTGCTTCTTTGATCACAGTGGTCCAGATCTTCTGAGGCCACCCAAAATGCATTAGAAATATTAATGTGGCCTTAAAAGAGGAGTGGCCTCTCGCAAGGGGGTAAATATAATAAAAATGCCATCACTGCTGCACAGGGAAGTGGCATTTCAAGAGGGATGGCCTCTCTTGAGGGGGGCCTTAGAAGCGGGGAGACATTAGGAAAACTTACACATTATTATTTTGAACAATGGCATTTAAACTTTTGATTCTGATGAATGTGTCACTTCATGCCTGAAGGATATACATCAAGTTATAAATGTTTTTTGACCATGCAATGGCGGTCTCGATCCAGCAACCTTCAGCACCACTCATTCAGCAGAGAATGGGAAACACACATACCAACTGCCCCAAATCCCCATTTCTAAAAAGAATGGTTCAATGGAGGCAGGTATGCGTGAATGTCGTAATCGACGCGACCCGGTTCATTGTATTTATTCTAGTACGAATGAAATACTGCGCTTGGAGTTGTCCCAGATCGGGGACTGTACATATGTAAGTCCACCAGCATCAAAGAAGCACCGGAAACATATGTTTTGTGATCTTAGTGCAGACTCATACTTTCTTGTGTATATGATACAGAAAATTCAGGTAAAATTGCAACGAGGAATACAATGTTTTTAGAAGGTGTACAAACTAAAGATTTACATGTAGGATATGGCAAATGGTAATGTTTCTTGGAAGCAGTGTTTTCACGGAAGTTAAAAATGTTTTAAAAAAGTAATCAGCAGTCTTTGATATAAATTTTTGATCCAGCTTGTACATTGTCACATATTTTGGCATCAAATTTATGGTGTATTGTAGAACACACCACAAATTATAAAAGTGTGTCCCAAATTTTGACTGTTTGTTGTTGTTTCTGACATACAGCTGGTTTAAGTTGGAATGAAGACACATCAAAAGAAAGTTACTTTCAACTAAATCAGATGACAAAACGCCTCCAATTTTTTTTAAAGCTGTGGCATGCTATTTTTACTCATTGCATACTTTTAAGTTTGCCGCTGACTTGAAGTCCGTATCTTCAAAATTGAACACTTGTGCCAGTAATGTAACTTAACTGTCTGCAGATAACACTTCTACCAAATAAATTATATTTTTAGCTCAGCTGATAAGTCAGCTGAGCTTTTAGGAGGGTAGGTCATCTGTCGTCCATCATCCGTCCGTCGTCCGTCTGTGCATAATTCACATTTCAGACTTTTTCTCAAAAACCATCAGCCAGATTCACTTCAAACGTGGTGGCAATGTACCTTGGGTGGGTCTCTACAAAGTTTGTTCAATTGGTCATGGTCCAGTGATTTTTGCAATTTTTATGATTTTTTTGGTTTCTTTTTGGGGCAAATCTGAAAAAATCTTCTCTGAAACCACTCACCCAACTGCTTTGATATCACACAGGAACATTCCTAGGGACTCCTAGTTCTAAATTTGTTCACCAGGTGGTGCTACAATTTTTTTTTCTATTTTTTTTAATGATTTTTTTGTGTTTTATTGCTATTTTCAACTTCTTCTCCAGAACTGTCACTCAGATTAAGCTGTAACTTGGTGGATATGTTCCTTGTGGAAGGGACAAACAAAGTTCTTCACTAGGTGAGAGTGCTGCAGATTTCTGATTTTTAAACATTTTTTCAATTCTGGTATGTATCGGTTAATGCACCTTTCCTATTGATTACTATGTAAGTCAATGGGCATTCTAATGCTAATTCACATTTTTGACTTCTGTGAAACTTCAGTCAAATTGACTGTTAAGTTGGTGATAATGTACCTTGGGTGGGTCTCTACCAGATTTGTCCAAATGGTCACGCTCCATTGATTTTTGGATTTTTTATTAATTTCTTTGTTCTTTTTTGGGCAAATGTTAAAAAATCACAAGAGTATATGTACATGTCAGCCTAGCACAGAACTGTCCCAGTCCTCTTGTTCAATATGTTTACCATCTTGTGGGTTCAAAAACTTTGTGAATGAGTTTTCTTAAGGTTTTTTTGTTTTCTCAAGTTGTTTCTTTTATCATAGAATTTCTGTTGGCCAAGTTAAATACATGAATGTGCCCTCCTTCCTGTTAAATTCTTTGCTGCAGCCTAGGTGGCACCACAGGATCCCAGTCAATATGAATACTTCCATTAACTTTCAACCAGTCATAAATGGTAAATTAGACCTAATTATGCAGTATCTGGTTCCTCTTATTCTGTGTGTAACCTCTTGATCACCTGATTCAAGCTCAATGACTCAGAATTTAGTACATCAGTGAAATACAATTGAAAGAGTCTATATAAAAAGCACATATATTCAATGAGTTTAACCCTTTCTTGCTGAAATCACTCCAAAGCACCCGGATGTAAATTTTCCTTTGATTCAATCTTCTTACATAAAATTCTTGTGAGGGCAAAACATTTTTCGCTGAGACTTGTACATGATACCTATATTGATAGCATACCCCAAGTCAACAACTTTCCTTGGTGTGCGTTGGCCACAATGCACGCAACCCACACCAAGGAAAGCTGTTGACTTGATTTCATGTTTGAGTGGGAAAGGGTGAACACACAGTATAGTGCATGGCAAAACACCTGCAAGGGCATGACACACTTTAATCCTCTAATTTTTGCCCTTTTCTTTCCAGGTGGTTTCTGGGATCCTGGACCGTAATGGCCAGACAAGCATGAACCTGTTTGGGCCAAAAAATGCAGTTCTGGATATTTTAGTGGAGAATCAGGGACGCATTAATTATGGGTCAGATTTAATTGGCCAAAGAAAAGTGAGTTCATTGCAAAATCCTCAAGAAAAGTCAGAAAAAGAGTATAATTTCCTGAAAAAGAGTACAATTCCCTGAAAAAGAGTATAATTTCCTGATGTTAGCTAGTATGCTGTGAGTTCAGGATTTTTTTTTTGTGCATCATCTTTCATGTTTTGATTATAGCTTTAAAATGACTTATTGAGGTTTTGGTCGCAGAATCGAAATCGTTTGGGCAGCCCAGGAACTGAGAGCAAAGCTCGAGGTTCCTGGGCTGCCAAAACGATTTCTGCAACCAAAACTGAAAAGGGTCACTTTAAAGCTTATTCTGAAAAGTTGGTGCATGAAAGTCCTTCAATATTCTCCACAAGCCTCACAAAACCAACAATATTTCCACAAAATCCTTGAAGTGTCGTCCATGTTTCGCCGCTCATTCAGCTGTTCTGAAAATTGAGCAAACCCCCACATGTTTTACAGAGACATCTTGTAGTTATAAACGCAGATTAACTGCTAGGCCTAAATTTGGTTGATTTAAACAAGATTTTTAAATTGATTCTTATGTGTCATTTGTTTAATCATCACCAAATACCATATATTAAAGAGTATAATTTTCCGAAAAAATCATGTCAATGAAAACAAAAAATACAAATCAATTGCACAATATTCTGCATCAACAGTAGGGATTAGGGTTTTTTTTTTGTATGTATGTGTGTGTGTGTGTGTGTGTGTGTGTGTGTGTGTGTGACAAGTAGATCTGCAGCACTTTTTAGACCATTTGAGGCATATAAATTCAAACTGGCAAAATTGGTCAGGTGACCTGAATCCTGCAATGTCATTGGTCATTTGCTGTCATGCATCCTCAATCATTTTAGAATTTATCACAGATTTATCATAACGTTTTCACCGTGGCAAGGTAACAGTGGGTTACATGCACATGAAAATGGTTTTGTACCTTAACCTTGCTGGCTATGGTAACCTAGTCCTATACACAGGAAAAAACAAATGTGAAATATATTAAGTGTTCTATATATGTGCATTTGCTTGAATAGATGAATATATTACTGCAGCAATTAAATGCATGGCAGTTTCAGTTTTTTTTTTTAATTTCTGTTCCAGGGTATTATTTCTAATGTGACACTAGGGGGCATCACCCTCCAGAACTGGAAAATTTATCCAATAAATTTGCAACAGCTGAACACAACATCATTTAGACAGTCTGTATCCCTTACTGACAGGTATGTTGATATTTTAAGTCTGATCCAAATATGGTACCACCTCAATAGTGCTTAATCCAAGCAATTTAAATATGAGCATGAATGGATTCATAATTGTAGGAATTCAAGCCTTGTTGCTTTGCAAAGACAACTAAAGAATCACCTGTTTTGGCCTTTCACCGAAGCTTGAAATTTGCTAGGCTTGACACAATTTGTTATTAACCTGCACGTATCAATACAAAATTTTGCATGTCCAAGACAGTAAAAAAGCCAAAAAAAACCCCCCAAAACAAAACAAAACAAACAAAACAAAAAAACCCCAAAAGAAAAAGAAAAAAACTTTAAAGTTACAGTACACCTAGGCTCTGTTTAGTGCTCAACAAATAACATAACAACTTTCAACAACAACATGAGTTTAAGCATTGCATTATCATATTATACTTGAGGTTTATACTCTGGAACCACTTCATAGTCGTCGTTACCCTTGTCAGGAGTTCCAATAGGATACTCTTCATGTAGGTATATCTGTCAATTTTACACTTGATCTTGTAGATCTGTGTCCAAAAAAACCAAGGGCTATCCCGTACCATACCCAGCTTTCTACTCTGGGACATTCAAGGCACCAAATAGACCTGGCTTTCCTCAGGATACATATCTCAATATGGAGGGCTGGTTTAAGGTAGGTATATGTATCATTGATTTGTACCCAGGGTTTGATTGATTTGAAGAACATATGTTGAATGTAGGTTTTGAATAACTGAATGGAAATTGTAGGCATCTCAAATTGCATCAGAGGAAATGCAAATATACATGTATTGAAAAATACACGATGTTGGAGAGGCTGTTAATTAGCAGCCACTGACTCAGAAAAAGTTAACTAAGTACAGTAAAATGAAAATGTCAAGAGTTCTTTTGGGCATTTATTTCAGGTCAGGATGAAACGTTTTTAACTTTAGGATGATCTGGTTTTTGTTGTCTATCTTTGAGCCAATTTGAATTAAAAGTTGTAAAGGTTGTATTTTGAGGAAAGAAGACACAGTGTATTCTGTCTGTGCTATGTCACGCCAGAGGGAGCTGGAAGGTTTGGAATGACTAGTTTATTAATAAACATGCCTGGTGTGGTCTCATCACATGACAAATTGAAGCCATTTGAACTACATGTATCTGGCAGGGCACCGATGTTATGTATAAACCTATTGTGTGGTTTATGCATTGAAGTCTGACCAACTACGTGAGATATCCATGCACTGGGAAGTGGTGTTTATCTGCACAATGCTGATTCACTTTAAATCTGTGAAGGCAAATATGTACTTGAGGTCAGTTGCTAATGGATAACTGATGACCTGTTCGAGTTACATAAAGACTCCAAATTTTCTCCTTGCTTTTCTTTGGGGACAGAAGCAATTCATGATGAAAAGATATTTTCATTTGACAGCAGGCAGGCAAGCCTATATGCCTGGTGGTGCAGTCCAACCGGAGAGCTTGACTTGCTGATCTCGTATCTTTTTCTTCACGTCATGTTGTTACTTTTCAGGGTCAGGCCTTCATGAATGGCTTCAACCTTGGGCGCTACTGGCCAGAGAAGAGGCCACAGGTGACTCTGTATGTTCCAGCTGGTGTACTGAAGCCCTACCCGGCAGACAACACTCTGACCATGCTGGAGTTACAGTGGTCTCCTTGCAGTAGGGGCAAGGCTGGCTGCTCTGTAAACCTGACCACTCAGTACATCATCAATGCTACTATATCCAGTGACCAGCCACAGCCACAGCAAACTGATGATCTGTGGGACAGTCATCATCTTCATTAGCCATAGGACCACAAAGCAGGTTCTACAGAGGCAGGCATAGAATTTCCTCATCTGAATTCAACACGGTCTCTTGGTGTCCTTGTATGAATATGTATACACATTTTCTCTAATCAAAATCCTGAGCTTACTTGATCATTCCATTCATAGAATGGCCTGCTGGGGATACTAGTCAGTATGTTATCAGTTGCTCAGCAAGTGAGGCTGCAGCTGCCATTAGGGAGCCAGAGCACGACTTTGCCGTGCAATGGAAAACAAACTATACCAAAGCCAAACCTGACTTCAGACTAGCTGTGTTAATGATTGAATGAAGCGTTCTTATGAATTCTAAAAATAAATTGTTTATTTGGTTGCCAAGGGCCTTCAGCCAATCGAAGAACAGGACTGAAGGTCATTGCCAGAGACGCCTACAACCTGGAATTTCGTCGACTACCCAGTGTCTTACACTGGAGAGGAAAGACTGCCATAACAAGGAAATTACCTTGGAACATTATAGAATATACATACTACTAATCTGGGAGTCACTGCAATTGCATCCATGGGCCTGGGATTACCTGCAACCACAGTCTAATCCTCGGTCCTTGGATTCACCTGCAATGACTATTGGATGAGTAGCAAGACCATAGTTGAATATACAATTCCCGATGAATTGTGAGACAAAATGTTGACCACCAGCTGTCATGGAAGAAGTTAACCTTGATGTCTCCCTGTCTAAGTTGACCAAAATTTGTTGAATATAGCTTTAAACATGTGCTGTGGCAATGATGACAGACATTTTTTACATGTATATAGTAAACAACCAGTTACAGCTGACATAGACTGCATGTGTACAGGTATGTATTTAAAGTATCTCTTCCATATGATATACACTCTATGGGTACATGTGTAGAGTAAATGTAGTGTTGTCAGCATACATCCACTGTATACATGTGTATATTTTACATTGTACTTCATCTGACATACATGGTATGCTTGTATATTTTAGAGTGCTTCTCTCAAGATACATAAATTGTATACATGTAGTCACTACTTTCTGTATACATAATTATAATGTATATATTTTTGACATGAAAACAGCTGATGGATTTACACGTGACTGTATATTTTTGATACAGACAGGAGCTATTTTTTTAGCCAAACTGACAAGATATTAAATCGCCAGGTGTAAAATACATGAACGTGAATATCATTATCACTGGTATTGTCTGCTCATCTGGCTTCCTGGGCTGTTAAATTTTGCTATCCCCTTGGTGTGGACAGTCATCTCTGTTCCCTGCAAAGAAGTTACAGATACCTGAATGTTTGGCTGACCAGACAGCCACTGATATGGTCCCAGTGTACATGTAGCCTCTTTATGGTTCCATTGTACATGTGGTATTACGTGAGTAATTCGGCCGGCTTCCGGGTAGAAGGATTATAGAGTGCGTATTGGAAATGACCCTTACAGGTACAGGGGGCTGTCTCTTACATAATTCTGACCACTGTAACATACTTTTTTCTGAAACTGACAGGTACAGTGTGCAGTATTTATTGACAGGTCAGTTTTCAATATACCCAGCGTAGTAACTGAATACACATGGCCACAATGTGAGTTCTCCGTGTCACCGCGCAAGGCGGCGTGACTGCTGTCAGTACTTTGGCTGTAGCAAATGGTAATATCTCAAAATTTTCCCAATGATGACTAGGTTTTCTTGTTCTCAGATGATTCAGAATATTGTAAGGAACAATTTGGCATAGGACATGTGTGGGTTTATAAGTTATTTTGGAAGGTACAGACTGCAACCTGGTTTGTTTACATTTTTTGCAGGTTGAATTTGTAGCGTAATACCATGTAGCCTCTTTATGTTTCCAGTGTGCATGTAGCCTCTTTATGGTCCCAGTGTACATGTAGCCTCTTTATGGTTCCCATGTACATGTAGCCTCTTTATGGTCCCAGTGTTCATGTAGCCTCTTTATGGATGGTGCAATAGAATTATAGAGGGAGCCCATTAAAATACAAACATCTGAAGCAGGAAGATACAGGACAGATCCCACACTTGCACAGGAAGTCTTCCTTCAGTTCAAGAGACCACCCATTGAGGGGTCCAAATGTGGTCAGAAAAAGTAATGTACTCTTCATTGAGGCCAAACAACATGGTAAAGCTATAGCACAATAAAAGTACCGGATGGATGTGGTCTTAAAAAGACCTGCAGTCTATCATTGCAGTGGTCTCACCAGAGATAGACTGCTGTACATGTACCTCTGTACAAGAGTCATGATGTATACTAAAAACTGGGACCTGTCCAACCACAGATCACATTCTTCAAATTCCATTTTTCATCTTTTCAGTTGCCAACCGTCACATAAGGCACTGCCTGACTAGAGCCCTTCCCTGGTCAGAGTGAGGCTGACTCAGCTGCTACATTTGGGGTGGGTTGGGAGCTTGGCATCCAATCCACACCAAGGAAAGCTGCTGATCTCATGTTTTCTTCATAGGTCTCGTCAACAATTCTCATTCAAATTATTTTTCATACTGTTGAAATGATTTAGTCGCAAACCCTGAAGCAGTTGATCTACCCCATTAGTCATTTTTTTTGGTGGGTGGGTGGTTAAAGAAATGGATCAGAGAATGATGATGTTTTAAAATCAAGCCATTGTGGTTGGAACAATGAAGAACATACATCTACCAATGTACATTTTGTGTTCGTGATGGGCGTTAAGTATTATATTCAATGATAAGCTGGGAAAATCCTTGGTCCTACATGTGATCTCGAAGCATGTTCAATCAAGTCATAGTTGCAAAACATATGCCAGGTGGAAATGTTGCTTTTTTGTAGAAGTTAGGTATACAACTGCATATATGTAAAATTTTGCATCAGGACCCTATTCTTATAGTCATTTTGTAACATCGAATTTATGTGAATTGAATCCTTTGAAAAAAAATTGTAATTAAAATTTTTTGTATGAGAAGATAATTTTTGTCAAAATACAAGTGCTTTTGAAAAATAATCAAGATTTTATACAAAAAGCACATAAATTAGAAAGAAAATCAATTTCTCTTTGACTAAATATGTTAGAAGCTGAGACGTTTGAAACATAACAGTAATTTAGCAAATACTATTAGCATGCTTACGAATGGTTATATTGAGGCCTGAAGATTTCCCATTTTGATTTACATGTATGTCCAGGTGGAAGCCTGTTACAGCTTGGTAATAACAACCCTAAGTATCTATTAAAAGAATTTGCCAAGAAGCCTCCCATTGACAAATGTATGTTAAATATAAAATACTTGTACTATGAAAGAAATATTTTTCAGTAATTATTTTGCTTTCAACATCTGGCACTATATGAAAAGATCTTCCAGCTTTTATACACACATTAAAACACCATTTAATTTTCTTGCTTGATACTGAACATGGAAATAGCTGGTTCTTTGGAACATGTAAGATGGTTACAGTTGCTGTTTTCATCCCCAAGTTCAAATACCATATTCTTTCCAATGAGCACCTATGCTCCAATAAACACCCCCTGCCTCACTGAGTTGAGAAAAGCTAAAAGACAAAAATTCTGTCTTTCATTATATCTGTGTGTGTGTGTGTGTGTGTGTGTGTGTGTGTGTGTGTGTGTGTATTTATGGTATAACACTAAAAATGTTCACAATGAGGTGAAATGTGGAGAGTCATTTTAGTTCAATTTATAAGTGCCCTAGGTATTCATAAGGAGCAGTACAGTACTTAGAAATAAATTCTGGTTGATTATTTTCTGCACATGTAGTTGATTAAAAGAAGAAAACAATTTATAGATGGATTAACTTGAGACATTACATACAAGTTTGTTTATAAGTAATGTTCTATGGTATGTAATATATATACACATGGCTAATAGTTGTCAGAGTTGTGATTGAGAATATTTCATTTATTTCTTAATAAATAGTTTGTAGTTCTAATTTGTTTATATAGTAACATGTATCATTGTTTTATTTTGAGTGAATGCCTTAATATCTCAATCATGGTGAACATTTCTGACAGCAGGGAACCGGTCAGAAACAAAATAAAAATGATGGGAAACATGCATAGGTTATTGATGGCCGTGGAGATCTACATGTATATTTGTGATATTTTCAGGTAAAATCACATTCCTGGAGAACTGATTTGTGTAGCAGCATAAAAGTGCTTTTGTTTAACCCTTTCCCCCTTGAATTGACACTTGAGTCAACAACTTTCCTTGGCAGGAGTTGGCACTAAGTGCCCAACTCATGCCAAGGAAAGTTGTTGACCTGGGGCATGTGATCTTGATAGGGCTCATGTACAGTTCTCAGTCAAAATTGTTTTTCATTACTGTTGAAATTAGTTGCAAAAAGTAAAGCAGACGACATTTGACCACCAGCCGGTTTTGGCCAGTTTAAGGGGGAAAGGGTTATGGTGGAAAACGCCAATAAATCAGACAAGGCTTGACACACCAGATGCCTGATAGATTTGGTTGTGTCTTGAACCACAAGACATCTTATATGACATACCAGATATCTGGTGACTTGGGTTGTCTGCTGCTACACCAGATTTCTGCTTTGGGTGTGTCATGATACACCAGATATCTGACAGCCTGGGTTCTGTCATGATACACCAGATATCTGACAGCCTGGGTTGTGTCATGATACACCAGATATCTGACAGCCTGGGTTCTGTCATGATACACCAGATATCTGACAGCCTGGGTTCTGTCATGATACACCAGATATCTGACAGCCTGGGTTGTGTCATGATACACCAGATATCTTGCAGCCTGGGTTCTGTCATGGTACTCCCGATATCTGACAGCCTGGGTTGTGTCATGATGCATCAGACACCCGATAACTTGGGCCATATCATGATGTATACACTAGATATCTGATTGCTTGAGCTGTTTCATAATATATGTACATTGGATGTTTGTTACTGGGATTATGTCATGATACATCAGATAATTGATAACTTGGGCTGTGTTATAATTCACCAAACATTTGATTGTTTGGGTTGTGTCATGATACATCAGATATCTGATAACTTGGGTTGTGTCCAGCCATTTCTACCATGGGAGATGTGTTGAAGCAAGGTGATGTGAATGTAATTTCATGAAATCAACCAAAGATGCCAGCATTCAAAATGTGTGTGAGTGCCTAACTATTGCCTGTATGGCAAGCCATCTGGGGTCAGGGTCCATTCCAAACAAATCGATCATTGCTGGGATCTGCCAAGCAAGTCACTGTAGGTAGACTTTTTTTTGCCTCATTTATTACGTCACTATGTCTTCCACATGTATATGTAGCCAAGATGCTTCAATTTTACATTTCTTCAGTTATGAAAGGCAGCACATATATTGAGTATGGACATTCAGTGTCCTCCTGAGCACATAAAAGTATCCCATATGAATGGCTTCAAACATGTTCCCATATAAGAGATGCCAAATATGTAACATTTATATCGCATATCAGCCCTGATATAAAAAGTAACTCCACTATTGGAGCCAATGTTGGTCATTTTTTACCATGTAAGGAAAGTGTTGTGTTTTAACGATGATAAAAAATATGAATCAGGCAGCTGTGATAGATGTACAATTTTATGCTATCCGGGGGGAAGTAACTGGCAATGCAGTCTTTAATACAACATGAACTCCCAGGAAAGTTGTGGACAAACAGTATCTGTGGCATTGAGCACAGGCAAAGTGTGAGAATCAGTTGATTGAATTTACCATGTAAATGTCCAAGTGAGCCCCAGCAGGTATATATAGGGCATTGGCTTTTCTTTACTTGAGGGGCTAGTTGTACATTAAGGAAATTAGTGTGAATAGTTTTGAAAATGGCTTTAAATGTGACGAATGTATGGACTATCTAGTTGGTGTTCTGGTGTACATATATAAAGCTATACATGGTAATAAGATTGTAATTAATAAAACATTGTCTGTGTGCCAAATAGCAACAGGGTGTTGATGCAAATATGATGTTGATTTCAAAGATAGCCATTTCAACCATATAGAGATCATGCATATTTGTACATGTGCTGATTACAGGTTTTTGAAGAGCAGTATGTTACTGCCCCCCCCCCCCCCCCCCCCAAGAAAATACTTGCAATATTTTGGGAGGTCCAAGTACATATATTTTGCAAGAGACAAAGGGCATTGTAATGTGCAACAAAAGGAAATGGGGTCACAAATATATGTCACAAAGAAAAGTTATCATGATATTCAGGTGTCTATTTGTGCTTGGCAGCCGTATTTATTGATACTTTTAAATCCTTTAGAATGTGTTTATGTCATGTTCTCTATCGACATAGTTAATGAGGGGAGTGCATATAAACAGCTGGACTTTAAGGCATACATGTTCTATTGTCTTAAAATCTGGTTATTTGAAGTATTTTCCAGAACATATCAAATTTTGGATGGTGTCATGATGTATGCACAGATGTTCAGTTGGTTTTCAAGAGTGATAAGTGTCCTTACTTCTATTACTTTACAGCTGACTGCAGAATGCATGTTAGAAACATGCACACATACACAACACAACACACACACACGCACGCACGCACGTATGCACACACACACACACACACACACACACACACACACAAGTATTGCGTATTTCAGTGCTGTATTTGTCCACTACATATCGGAGCATATTCCAGCACAATATCAAGTAGAGCATTTCAGGTGCACTGTTCTGCATGGTGGCGCCACCTCTTCCTGTTGGAAGACATTTTTAACCAATGCATGAAGGAGGCTTTGTTTATCTCCCAAGTGTCTGCACCTACAACAGGTGGATACCAGAAGTTAAGTTACCCATAGTGACACTTATATGCATCATGTTGAAATTGATTTAAAGGCCCTATAGGCTTGCCTGCTTAACTGACAATACTGGATTCTTGGATTTGTAGGTCTCTGTGGGTGGCCAAGTCTTCACTGTCCAAAGTAAGGGGGGGGGGGCAAGGGGGGGGGGGGTTTGATCACAGGTCACAGGAAAAAAAAATTGTTTTCACAGTTCACAGGAAAAATTATTCAGCTTATATGCATATTCATGATTCACCAGCAATGGCTTAATCAAGAATCTCGAAAATTAATTTTATTGTTTCACAGATCACGGAAAATAAAAAGATAGGATCACGAGTCACGAAAATACCCTTGCCCCCCCCTCATGTAACTGCAGGCTCTTTACTCCTTCAGTGCCACATTTTGGACTGAGTCAACAGCTTTCCTGGTTGCACTTACTAAGTAGGCGCGTTGCACCCAAAGCACACTGAGGAAAGCTGTTGACCTAACCAATTATATTGTATATAACTGCGGGCATGCAGACACTTGAACGAAATGCCGATATTTTTACAAGGATCATGAATCTTGCATCCTTATTATAATTGACAGCAGTTCCTTCGATGTAGTTTGCACTGAAAGAGTCAAATGTCCGTCTTAGCAGTCAAAGCCCCAAGCATTTCATATGAATATTGTTTCAAGGGGATGAAGAAATGGGCTGTAGTTAGGCTGCATGTACACATTTCAACAAAATATGCCAATGGTATGATATAAATCAAAACACTGTGACAAATGCATGAGATGAAATATCTACTTAACACCTTTTGTAAACATTTCCAAGTTTTAAAATGTACAGTTTATTTAATCATTCATCTCAAGCACTGTCTTAAAATGAGAAAGTGTTTGTGACATGTCCATGGGGCACGATGCAATAAACTCTTTTCTTGACACGTTCTGCCATCTAGTGGCCTCTGTCAGCATCCATGCTTAGTTTTTCATGAGTTCAGGTCAGACTACTTCAGAAATGTTGATATGCAAGAAGCACAATTCCTTGGTCACTGGATTAAATACAATGAACTGGGCTATGTCCAGTACGGCATTTGCGTATAGCTTCCTGCATAGAACAGTACTTTTTGACAATGGGGATTTGGTACAGTTCATATGTGCGTTTCCCATGTTTGGCTGGCTGGTTGGTGCCAAAGGTTGCTGGTTCAAGACCCAGCCATTCTGTGGTCAGGAAATGAATATATTTTTGGTGCTCCTTTGATGCTCCTTTGGAACAACATACATACAGTCTCCGGTCTGGGGCAACTCCAAACACGGTACACTAACTGTACTAGATTAAATGAAAGGAACTGGACCATGTGGATTATGACATTCATGCGTATCAAATTACGTTGAACCATTCTTTTTAAGATTCCGGATTTGGTACAGTTCATATGTGTCTTTCCCATTTTCAGTTTGGTGGTTGGTGCCAAAGGTTGCTGGTTCGAGACCCGGCCATCTGGGTCACAAAACAAACATAACTGTGTCAACTTTCATTATGGATTCTGTGGTATGGATATTACCTTGATAATGCTGCCTATAAGTGTAATCTAGTTAAAATACAAAAATGTAATAATTTGTAGAATTTCAAGTATGTTATGAGTAAACTTAAAGTTGCAGCTGCAGAATTGGGTAGGATGGCATTGTGAAGCCATCAAAGGCTTTAAAAGTGTGTTCACAATTGGTAATATGGGTATACTGGTAAAAATGTACCTGCAACTAGAATCATTGTCTTGACCTGGTTAACACAGATTGTTGTTGAACTGTCGGTGTAAATATGTGTGCAATATACTGGAAAGTTCTGAAATTCTCATCGTGTTCAAAAGATTGCTCAAGCATGTACTGTTTGTAATGTAAACCACGTGAACATGATTCTGGCTGGCTCATGTGGGTAGGGAGCTGGCAGTGCAAGAATACAAGGGGGCATGAGACTGAAATAGGTGTTATATGGGTAAAATGCTTTAGATATGCAAGAAAATCATGTTCAATCCACATATACTGTAAAACATAGAGACCATAGGAAGGGTCAGAATTAGCTCTGAAGTGTGTATTTGCCCCAATACACAACCGAATACACAACAATTTAGAGGGCTAGAGCTGCATATCCCCATTGGTTTGCATGTAAAAGTAACCTTAAATAAACTGGTCACTTTAGTAGCTGTGGTATATGATTTTTGTGAGATATTAAGATATGCATCTAGATTTACTGTGCCAAATTTGGTGTCTGTATGTGCAGTTGTTTTCAAGTTATTAAGTTGCAAATTACAATATAAAGCGATGGGAATACACAACCCTAGCCCTCCAGTGACTACAGTGCCATCTTTTAGGCAAGGCTAGAACCGTCTATTCTTGTCCTTCCTATTTCCTGTTGAATCAGCATATGCTGCACAACACACATGGATGTTATGCTGATTCACAGATTCTGTGAAACACATCTGTAGACCTTATTGTCTTGAATGAACAGATGTTGAAAAGTGCATTTGTATTATCCTGTTGAATCACCAGATACTGTAAAAGACACAGCCATCATCCATGGGATTCAAAAGATATGGCAAACCAATCGACATTGTCCAGTTGGATCACCACATACTGTAAAACATATATATATTGTCCTGTTGAGTCAATGGAGAAACTAAGCTTTAAAGGTGATGTTGATGTCGATGTCAGCAGCAACTATACTGGAATGAATAAATCTGTGTGTCAAATGACAGTGTGAACAGTTTATCTTTACCTTGAGGGTCTTGGTGCTCAGCTGTCTATATGCAATTTTTTCTAATTAAAATCCCTGACAGTAGGATCATAATGATCCTGTGCTGTGTTGACTGGAATCTGCTGCTTCTGCAAGAGCAGACTATACATCTCTACTCATATCAAGACTCAAGACTCATCATATTTACTCGAGAAATTGACAAAGTAACAATGACCTGTTTAAGACAGTGTTCACATATTGATAGAAACAATTTAGAGGGCTAGACAACATAATCAATAAATCAACACACAAAAACTGGATTTGCAATCTATTGTCAGGATTACTCCAGCTAAGGATTGTGATCTGCTTTTGCTCAAACTACCTGAGAGAAATAATCTTGATAATATGATAAGACACTTGGTTTTGGCATGGCATAGATATAAAAGAAATTGCCACAACAGCAAGGAAAAAAAGAAAAATGTGTGTGCGAGAATCGAGATTTATAATAGTGTATCACCAATTAACCAAGACTAGTTTCAATTACATATGTAGCAGTTTGTTTCAGTGCATTTCCCAGAAGATTGATGGAAAAATTGGAATTTGATGTATCTAGGAAAATCAAAGCAGAGATATGGATGAATTTTTTCAAGTACAAGTTTATTCCTAGGTGTTTAGTAAATGCAGGGATGTAAAATTGAGCTACATTCTCGACAGCACTTCTTTCGGGAAGACTGGCATGAGGTATATTTTTTAAGTATAGTATCATGTCGGTGAGTAATGGGTGGCATCAAAAACATTGTCAAAATGGACAGATAGTTGCATCAAAGAGCATCAATAATCAAATTTCAATGCTTTTATTAACTTGTGGTATCAGTGTGAACAATTTTGATTAGTTTCTCGACCACCATTTGCGTAGACCTCTGTGTCTGGGTTGAATGCCCATGAAATTGAGTTGAGTTTAAATCACTTGATTCCGAAAATCAGAGGGTCCTGTGGTGCCCTTGCTTTGTTCTTGTGGAACTGATGGTGACTTCAGGTGCATATGTTCCCCATATGATCCTTCCTCTTTGGGTGCCATTACTGGCTTGCCATTTATGGTTGAAGGTCTGTGAAATTTTGTTCACACTCACCGCTATAGTGCTTTATGCATTCCCTGATCTGCAGAAAATCTTTTCTCAGTGGTCTGGGGAGTGAAATTTGTATCTTCACATTGGTATTAGAGTGAAATTTGTTTTTTCACATTGGTATTAGAGTGAAATTTGTTTCTTCACATTGTTATTAGAGTGAAATTTGTTTCTTCACATTGGTATAAGACGAGTGAAATTTGTTTCTTCACATTGGTATTAGAATTGCCTTTTATGGGTGACTGCCTGTCTCAAGTCTGGAGTGTTTCTTCACATTAGTATTAAAAGATGAATGTATATGCTTTGGTAGCTCTCGGATCTCTTTTCTGTCATTGTTGGGTTTGAAATGCATGAATATGGATCATGTTTTTCTGTATTATTTGATAAATACTTCATTGACTATGTGCTGTCGGCTGTTTTTTTCCGAAATTTCTTTTGCAAGCTACATTTGGTTGATAATTTTGGCATAGAATGTGGAAACGTTCTTGAGCAACTCGAAACACTTTTGTTTCATATGGTATCAATCCTTTTGCCTTTTTATGCAAGCCTTCAGGTGCCATATTTTCAAGCAAGAATGCATTCAAAGCACTGACCCCTACAGGTAGTGAAGGATATGGTGTAGAGGATCAATGTAGTGCTTTCACGGCAGCAAAAGGGGGAAAAACAACACCATTAACGTTGAACACGATAGATTGAGAACATTTTTTTTCCAAGGTGCAGCAGTCTTACTGCGCATTGAACATATTGTAGTATATCTGTCTGGCCTACCACAAGCCAATGATTTTCTGAAATACCTGATGTTTGATCAACAGGAACCTCTTTAACTGGCTGAATGCATTGCATTCGGCGTCACTGATATAAAGGCTATCAGTGGTCCCTTTTGGACGCTTGTAGAACAAACATATATATTTGAATGATGATTTAAACATGTAACCGCAGAATTAAATAGGAGGAATGGGTAGGAGATGCAGCTACTCTCCTGGAAGGGACAAACGCTATTTTTGATAATGTTCATGTCCACCAGGATGCTTTGTATCAGAATATCTTTGACCAAAAATGATAACATCCAGGGAGATACTTTCACAAACGCGGCTTTCCAAAGAATGTGTCATGGCATCCTTTTGATTCCAAGAAGACAGGCCAAAGGCCTGTTTACAGGAGGGAAGATTTTTTCTCCCAATTCACATACAAAGGAATTGGCAACCAATGTCAATGGCACAATGATTGTCTCCGAAAGAAACTGTGCCAAACTGGACTGGCTGTTGAGAATAAAGCCGACTGGGACAATTTTATGTCCTGAGGATATCTATTTTGTGGACCAATGATAAGACCTTTATATGGCAATGTTTTAGGACCAGACAAAAATATAAATTACTCGAGAGAGCTAGGAAGTGTGATGTCCATGAAAAGTTTAAAGAAACGCAAAAAGTGATCATGGCGCAGAAAATTGCAAAATTACACTAGAATTATATTGATAATTAATTATAATCTTAACATACGAATATGTACGAAAGTATATTATATATTCATCCGCTCATATTTTAGAAAATATATGAAAAATATGAAGGATTTTTGTCCAAACAAAAATGTGATTATATTGTTTAAGTAACACTTCAAAGTTTCCCAGACGTCTTGTCTTTACATATCTATATATCAGTTGATTCTGTGCCTTTATAGTGTGAGTTCTGTTATCCGTAAAGGAAGACAGATGTCCCATTATACATTATATTTTTGCGAGGGTCTAAGGTAGTAACATACATGTGTGAAATGATTAAATCAAATGTAAAAGCAGGCCTGAAAAATTCACATTTTAATGCTTGGATATACTCTGAAATCTGCCTAACTACGCTCAGTGGCATCCCATGGGAGAAGAAAGTGGTGGCTTGAGAGAGGATCATGGGAATGTCAATTGTATGTGACAGTATATACGTTTTTTTTCCTAATCCAAGCTGTAGGTTATATTTTTTACATTTGCTATACAAAGCTTTCTTCATGGCTTGTTACCCAATGAAATTGTGCCAGTAAAAATGCATCAAGAGGAATGGGCATCATTGCAATTAGTGTAATAGCTACATGTATGGTTGTCTGACTCTCCACTAAAGTTTGTTGTCATGGTGTCATTGGAATCATTTTATAAGACAATTGGTGGTTGGTCGGCTGAATACAGCATTCTGATTGGCAGGTTGCATTGGATGGCTACAGACTATGGAGGCGTCCACTAATTTTCAATATATATTGCCTCATTAAATAAGACAGTGTTATTACCATATCCAACCCGGAGTCCTAATGAAACAAGTCCAAGTCAAAAACCTTTTGAAATTTCAAATACAAGGGAGACAAATTCAGCTATTCATTCCTTATTACATAGGTTTCAAAATAATGTATAATATGAAAGGACTTTTGTTTTTATTTAAACATATCTATATACCAGTTGATTCTGTGCCTTAAAAGTGAGAGTTCTGTTACTCAAGATACCTGTTTTGTAAAGTGATATGTTTTTTGAAAAAGACATTGCCCACTGTTCCATTATTCAGGAAGATTCTCACTGATAACATGTAAACTATACATACAAAAAGAAACTATGATAATATTACAAACATATGTCATGTATCAGGTCAACGTTTTGACATGCCAAGTGAAAGTTTTCTTTGTGCTAAGAAATGGAAATTCAATGTTCTTCTATTCCTGAGAGAGTTTAGCAATGCCGGAATGGGAAACATTGTCAGACAGAAAAGGCCATAGTGACGAAGTGGCATACTTCTTTCATTCCACAATATAATTATCAAAACTAAATGTAAACTTTGGACAAAGCTTGACAGTTCTACAAAGCTAAGTGTGACGATTAATTCCCTATGTTTACCCTTCCTTCCACTCTTTACACTTGTTATTTTCACGGTTCTTACAATATATGCTTGACATATTGAAATAATACAAAAGATCACTATTATGGAGGCAGCAAAGATATATCGTATGGCAATCCATAACCTGGAACTATCAACATATAATGCAGGTAGACATACAGGAAGTTCTGCTTCGTTTGATATATTCATGGCAAACAGAAAGTTGTATATGGCTCCTGCAATACTAACAGTGGAACCCACACAGATCCCCAAAACTACAAGTATGACAGCTTGGGATACATTTACCCTTTTTATTGTCCAGACAAACACAATACCAATAAACTGATCAACTGTTATTAGACTAAGAATCCACACAGAGACTATATTTGAAAAAGAAGGTAACAAAGAGGCAATAAAGCACAGTTGACTGGAGCTCCAGTCGTAGTGGTGGCTGATGTAGGCATTTCCGTAAATAGTATCAGTTACAGATATTATGAGCAAGTAAATACCTATTGCACAGTCAGCAAAGCTGAGAACAATTACAAAAACTTTATGTGTATTTTTCACGGTGTTCCCCACCGCGTTTATACCAACTAATGCATTTAAGCTAAAGCTTAACAGTCCCAGTACAGACACCATTCCAGATAAATGTGGTGTTATTAATATTCTGCTGCAAGCATTAGTCTGTGGATTGGGAATACATGAAAAGACAGATGAAGAAAGTAAGCAACAGAATCGAAAACTATCAGTGGAGAGGTATTTCAGAGATTTAAGATATAGCAGATATCCAGGGAAAGACTCTTTTAAAGAATTATTCCTAAGATCTAGATCTTTTATATTGCTTTTTTGCCCAAATGCCCACACATCCACATTAGTAATTAAGTTATTTGACAAATTAAGAACCTGCACGTTTTGTAAATACGCAAATGAATGGGATGGCAAGTATCTGATATGCATATGTACTAAAACTAGACTGTGTAGATTAGAAAGTCCATAAAATGCAAGCTGATGTATACTGTGAATTGGATTACCTCGTAAATGAATGATAATTAGATATACTAGACCCTGGAAAGCATTGTCTTCCAATATGGTTACCACATTGAAACTTAGATCCAGTTGTACTAATCGTGGCATGTCTTGGAAATATTGTGGCATTAATCTACAGATGTAGTTCCATGAAACATCAAGACGGAACATATAATTCAATTTCAGATTAAACTTGTTTAAAATATACAGGCTGTTATGTTGAAATATTATAGCTTTTAATTTATAGGAAATGAATGGAATATTGGTCATATTTGAATGCAGACATTCCAGTGCATGACCTCTACAAATACACAAACGTGGACAACGCTTAATATCACAAGCATCTTCATCATCCTCCGATTTTATACAATGAACGATCCCGTCACAGACTTCAACAGTATGCAAGCAAATATTCTCCCTGGTACACAGGAAATAATACGGGCATGAGGTTATGAAACAGGACAATTCTTCTTCTCCTTCTGGGCACTCTATCTTGCCATTACACACCAACCGGAATGGTACACAAAAGCTTCCCGGACACTTGAAAGTCCCAGAGCACTGAAATTGCTCACATCTTGAAATATGTTGCCCTTGAGGACAACCAAAATTATAACCAGGATTGTATATACATACCTGATGAGAAGGGTAACACAGTATAGGATATTCTTCACCACACTGGAGCCAGAGTGGAAAGTGACATTCTTTCATTGATGAACCTTTTTTCTGTTCCACTTTTGCAGGGGATTCAAAGTGGGAGACCTTGTTTAACAAGGTCATCTCATAAACACAACGGACTGCATCTATCTCATCACTATTATCTTTGCAGTCTGCAAAACCATTGCACACCAGTGAAATAGGAATACATCCGCCAAATGTGCACTGATAATAAAGGTAGCCACAAGTGCAGTTTTTCACATGACAAAAAGATGACGAACAAAGTTTGTTTTGATGGATTGCCACACCATGCATAGTGCATATATTGTCACATCCAATTTCATCACTGCCATCTTTGCAATTCCAAAATCCATCACATACCCTTGATTCAACAATGCATTCTCTGTTGTCACAAGTATATGATCCATGTGAACATACTCTGGTAAAATTTGATATATTTCTTTGACATACTATATGACCAGAAGCCCTACTGCTATTACAATCTGGGAAAGTGAAGTTAATTTTCAAATGTGGGACCATTTTTACTCGTGCTGGACAAGAATAATGTTTTTTAAACCTTCGTTCAGTGAGTTTCTTCCAGCGCCATAGAAGGAACCTGTCAAATGGGCCAACCAAGCCCAAAGCACACTTGTGTGTGTCTTCCCTCTCCACCAGAAACCATACCCACAAAATTCTTTGTGCAAGGCCAATTGTCTCGAAAAGAAAAAGGGCTTCTAGAAGAGGTTCTATATACTGTTTACCAGCTTTATGTAGGCAAACAAATAGATTTTTCCATGCGGGACTCGCATATTTTTTCTGTGCTAATTTCAATGAGAAAGATGCTCCCCCAACTGAATTACATGCCTTTTGTGAAATTCCATACGCATTTCCGTTTTTCAGTGAAAGCAGGATTCGTATACATTTATGACCCAATCTGTACCATGCCTTTGGGCATATTGGTTTGCTTTCATACAATGTGTGGGCAGTGATGTTACTGAACACAGCTTCATCATTGGTAGACCATTTACTAGCCTCACATATATAATTAGATCCAGGAAACGCGACCGTACATGACGTAGTGAACCAGTTTAAACTAGCCAATTCTTCTATCACAACCATTGCTACACATTGCTTCTCATCATTCCAAAGCGGTTGATATAAATCTTTATTTTTATCAAATTCAAGTATTGTGTATTTATTTTCTTTTGTCCACTTAAATGGGTGACGTATTTCAACTGTATTAGGTAGATTACTTTTCAGTGGCCGTTTCCAGTCTGTGTATATAACTGGTTCCCCACTAGTCCATTGACGTTGTTTGTACTGTAACAATAATTAGCAGAGTAAGACTACAATTTATTATATTTTTATACCTGTGTACATGTATATACTTTCTGGTGAAGGTCTCCTGATTACCAGCTCACTGGAGGTAGTAAATAAAAAGCATTATTCATTTTGTGGTCAATTTGAATAATTAAGATGAATGAAACATACAAAACTTTCATGCCCCATGCAGTCAAGTTTCTCTCTTTCCTATCATGCAAAGGCAGCGGCGTTTCATTGCAAGGATTAAGTTCACATCTAAACTAAGCATTACGCATTTAGCATTATCATGTTATTACCATTGGGGCCTCAAAGTCCGTAGCATATAAACTATTTTCTATAATACAGCATGATACATGTTTTTTTTCTGGTAAGCATTGCCGTCAGGGGACAAAACCTAGCTGACCTGAAATCAGTGTAAACATTAAATTTGCTTCACATTTTGGTTCACAGTGGTAGCTATGAAGAGAAAGATAGTACGTTTTGGTGCTAGAGTAGAGGTGATACTGAAAAAAACCCCATGGAACTGTCCCCCAGAGGAATGCATGGGCATTCAGACGGTGATTAGACACATGAGAGCATTCCATTTGGCAAAGACGCCTGCTTTCAATTCTTGCTACTGTAAAACATTAATTGTTCCAAAACTGTCCATGTGGGTCTTGTTTCTATATTAATGTAATTGGAAAAAATGTTCACTGTAGTAAAAAACAACGACTAGATACAAATCAAAGTTGCTGGGATATCAAATAAAAGCTGGTGCCCAACCATTTATAGCTATTTTCAGAAAGAGTGAGCCATACATATGCGTCAAGGTAAAGTTCTGTCAGTATAAAAACAGGCCATGTGTTTGTGATGGGGAAGATTACCATGGGTCATAATATGCAAGTGGAGAGAAGGCAGCATAGGGTACCCAAACATTTTACACAGAACAGAAAAAATATAAATTACAATGATATGACATTACTTGTGATGTGCCGATGTTCGAATATAGTGGAAATCATCATTTGAAAGTGCTAAAGTAAATGTGGGAATGCTCAATTTTAATATCAACAATCCATTTAACCAAGCATTTTTTCTCAAAAAAATACTTTTATTAACAATAATAAATACAGGCTGGTGCGCTCACACTAGCCAAACGTGAAGAAAGAACTAAAGTGGTGACAAAAATACTAATTGCCGAAAGTTAACATGTGTCAAGGTCAAGTTAGTGCATGAACTTACTTGCACAAAATGGACCTTGAATATCAGATATGTGTAGAAATAAATTCATTAGACTTAAGAAGTGACCTAAAATGATGCTCAATCAATTCAAAGGGGGAATGATTTGGTATTTCGTGGCCTTGGTCACAAAATACCAATAAAGGGATCCCTTTTTTTTGTTTTTAACCAAATTGCATTGCCAGTGTGAAAGTGACAAAAATGCACTGCCAGAACACATACATTTCCAAGGTCGTTTCGCAACTTCTGAGTGCAATATTAATGCAATCATAAGACTATTGCTGCTGTTTTCTGAAGATATTGAATATTTCTTAATCTTTGAAGTTTTTAGCACTTTTGAAGTAAACGATATTGTGTTTTTTACACTTATGTCACCTGCCAGTAAAAATAATTGCCCCTGCCCCATTGAAAACCAAAAAGCCCCTCAAAAACAAAACAGATTCAACTGAATTTATAAGATCAGGCACAGGTAGATTAAAGTTATCCTCTTGCCTGATCAATAACAATTTATTATTGGATGGTGTTGCCATCCAATCAACGATGATGAAATCAGGACCAATTACAAACACTTGACACTGCATTCATAAATTTTAATCCAACTATGAGAGCAAAGTTAATTGCAGGAAAAAGCTATAATTCAAGAATTATCCAAAACCAACAGTTATCTTCCAATACCAATGTGAAGAAACAATGTCACTGCAAACTTGAGACAGGCAGCCACCCATAACAGGCAAGTGGTGGTTTAAATCCGGTCCCCCGAACCTTTAAAATATTTATCACCGACTACCAACTTTAGTTTTTTCACATGTTGTTCTTAACTCACAAAACTTAAACTGAAGATTCAACAATTCCACCAAAGACAAAAGAGAAGATGGTAGGCCTGCTACTTTTGGTTCTCTTGCCTTGTCAGTCAGCTGAGTGCGTTGACATGAAAAGAAGAGAGTAGGCCCGCAATGTTCAATCACATATAACGATTTTTTTGTAATAAAGTTGGATCTGTGATAGCTTGAGAGTTTGCTTCCTGCTCCTTTTTAGTTTAAAAATAGAAAAATTTTTCATGCATATGTGCTTCCTAATTGCTTTGTCATACTGACACACATAATCTAGAAACTGTTCACTAGGTGGCACATTATTTGAACAGCAGCTGATTTATAAGTCAATAGAGATGTGCAAAGATTAGCTGCAATGTAAGTTGAATAGTCAAAGTGTATGAACTCAACTTCTGTTTGCTAGCCATTTTTGGGTACCTTTTAAACAACAACAAAAAAAAAAAAAAAAAAAAAAAAATCAAAAATCCAAAGAATTGTGATGTGATCATGACAAGTAAAATGAAAAGAAAAACCTAGCAAAACTATCTGGAAAACATTTTGCCACAAGTGCATTTTTTATCACACTATATTTTAAACAGATTTCTTCTCGGGACGTCTCCACTTTATAAACAACTATTCCTCATTCTGGTTTGAAAGAATGCATCAAGTCTCTCACACATAACACATTTGAGTAAAATAACCTTCAAAGAAAGATCATATCAAGGTGCGTATTTTGGAAATGATATAAAGGATGGCCAGTCGGCATTTGAATGTGATCAGTTTGTTGAGTAGTTGTACTTTTTGATTGATAACATTAATGTCATCGTTGGAGATTCCATCTTGTCACAGACAATTAATATTCCAATTGGTACCAATTGTGCACCTCTTTTGGTCAATTAATATCTATTTTATTATGAGTGTACGTTTTTTGTAAAGCTGTTCAAAAGAGCAGAAAATTCATTATAAATGTTTTAAGTTGATATTTCTATATATTGGGGATCTATAAAGCATCACTAATAAACACGTTTGAGAATATATTTCATAAAAATACCCTGATGCTTTGTAAGTTTAAAAAATTACAGAAATAAATGGAATGTTCATTTTTTTGACATAATGAAGTAAAACAAAGATAGACACTTGAAGTTTATTTATATAACAAGCGTGATGATTTTAAATTTAACATAGTCAATTACCACTATATGGATAGTAATATTCCACGCTAGACAGCTCATGGTGTCTGTGTATCAAAGTTTATTGCCTTTGCTCGAGTATGCACTGATTTTGACAACTTTGACTCCCGTCCTTTACTGCTTTCTGAACAAATTTGTGAATCTGGGATATTCGAAAATGAAAGTTAAATGATCCTTTCTAAAGTTTCAGGGTAAAAATGAAAAGTTGTGATATAGATATCCAGTGGATGTCAAATGTCATATAAATGATATAATAAATATGTAAACCTGAACAATTCGAAGTTACATTTTATACAATGCATGTGTAAAGCAAGACATTTCTTCAAGTTCAGAGTTGCCAGCATCAAATCGATTAAAATACTACTAACTTTTGTTGGTATATGTCTCAAGTTTAAATGTGCAAAGCAAAATCGAGAAAATATCATGGATAGTTTTAATAAATACAGCAGTGGACAACACTTTGCAAGCTCACAAATACACAATAAATTTGTGGTCATTGCTGTTGGGGGCAAAATTCGGTCATTCTGCTCTGGACAGTACATGTACCTGCGTATCATGGTGTACTGGACTAATTAAGGATGGCTATACAAGACTCAAGTCAAGGCCCAAATATTTTTTCCCCAAGAAATCCCCCTCCACCTACCGATACATATGCTAGACCCTCTATTAGTTTTTGAATTGGAAGTGTACATACCCATTACCAAGGCAACCACACCTATACCAAAAGTATTAATGATACATTATAATGCAGTGGGAGTGACTGTCTGCCTCATTCCAATATATTTTTTACAGCACATGGATGGCATGAGGTGGCGACACTGTGCAAATTGATAATTTATTGCCTCGGTGTCACTTAAATAGGCAAATAATTGTACACCATAAATATAGCCAGCTATATTCATTTATAACCTGTACCATGAAAAAAATAGCCATTTTGCTGTCTCGGTATCATGAAAATACTGGTCTGCCATAAGACCACTGTGAAAATAGACTGCCGGTCTGTTATCAGGATACCATGAAAGTAGACTGCCAGTCTGCTGTCGTGGTACCATGAAAGAGAGGCATCGAAAAAAGTACTCTCAAGCCACCCTTCCCTAATAAAACTTGATCAATGCAGACCGAAAAATTTTATTGAGAAACTGGCCATTGTGTGCCGTTATTTTGCAGTAAAGTCAACTCAAACACATCATTTTATTGCAACTTGTTTTGGATGGATGTTTTGCACAGGACACAGGAGGCAAGACTCCCCGCTTAGTCAAAGATAGGGCTTAGGGGACAAGGTTGCGCAAATAGTGGATGTGATATACATGGGACGGTACGCAACAAAAAACCGAAGACTTCTTGTTTTGCCGATAGGTGCCATATGTTTATTGAACCCATGGAATCATTCGCCAATATACAGCAAAGCCATCCAGGTTCCTTCCTAGATTTACAATTCGCTGATACTTACTGGTTGCATGAATGCAGGGATACATACACTGAAAATAAGTACCATAACTCTTATTAACATGATGTATCACAACTGTATAAAACGTTTAACACACTTATATGTAGAGTCTTAACTATAATTTTACAATGTATCATATACCAAAAGATATTATACCTTTTAACCATATCAATTTACCTTTTTTATTTCAAACCTTTAACTTTGCCAACTTTCCATTCTATTATTTCCATCGTTCACATACCAATTTCCATGCACAAGCTTATACAAGCGTTTTTAAAGCTTTTCAAACTTTCAAGCACTTTTCAACTACTTTTACAAACATGCAAGATTTGATATTTGCATACGAATCGCAAGTAATGCCTGCCGATGTAAACGCCATCTATTGAGAAATCCATGAATTAACGCATGGAAACCACACCCTAGATTAGGCTTTCTACCTTACTTCATGCAATCTACCTTCACGTCTTTTCGATACGCGACCAGTGCTCATTTTTACTAGCAATTTACTCCCTCTCGCTTCGCGGTTTATCCTCATTCTTACTATCAACTTACTTTCTCTGTTTGCTTTTACTAACAGACATTTTCTTTTCTCCTTATTGATAAACACATTTACCAATCATGCAAATATATAATATTCTAACGACATAATTACCATTTCTCGCGTACAATGTATATACTGCACACTTTTTGAACCACATAATGCATTTTATACTTATACTAAGCATTTCAACTTACTTAATATATATATATATATATATATATATATATATATATATATATATATATATATATTTCTACTCTGTTTATAATCCGCTTTATACTTGATAATATATTTCTTACATGAACTTCATGCACTGTGTATATATCCACCTGTTCAGCAATTGCGGATACATGCCTGGGCAGCATATATGAATGCATTTTACATGACATTAAAATTATTCATTACTATAAAGCGCAAGTCTTGACATTATTATTTGTCTATACCAATTTAGCCCTTTCATTAAACTTACCAATTAAATTTGGCGTCCTAAGGCTGTATACGATATCGCCCCATTTTCGGCACAGATACCACCGGTAAGCCCCATTCCTTTGGGTTTGAAGTCGCTAAAATTACAGTGGACAAACTAAGTCTTGACTCTCAATAATTCACAAAACTGCTATCAATATGCACAACAAAGCTCACGGACTATCAAAATCGAAATAATATCCGACCATACTTACAATAAGCTTCGAAACCTTGAGTATATAGTTGACATGTGGACCGTAGAATAATGCCAAAGACCTAGCATTATAAAATGGGTAGGCTGCTTGCCCGGAGCCGGTCCCAAGAAATAGGCGTCTCAATCCTTCAAGATGTTATGGGGCAAGGACGAAACCGGCTTGCACCACTGCTTATATACCAGGAAACCACCCCCAATCAACTCAAACTGGTAAAACAACATTCTTTCCATACAAAACCTGTCGGACCTTCCTGAGCTTATAATGATATGCAAATGACTTAACCTAAATAGGCTGGATTTCACATAGGACAATGCTATTAATGAATGGACGGAAGAACGGAATTGTACCAGACCGACCTCGATACAAACTGTGGCACCTAATGGGCTGACTGAAATGACAATCGTGCAATCATACCAGAACAAATCACAAATTTAACAACTCGCTACAATATGTGCATGCTATAATATGGATGCGCGGATAAATTTATGACCTGACAATGAAATGACACTAAAGCCCTATGCTTAATCCAAAATCAGATCTACCTATATCTGACAAGTGGATACATGTCTGAAAGTACCGTTGGGTTTTCATATAAGTGGTAAACATAATGCTTTTGCCCATAGTGTTACCTGTATCAAAGTTAGGAGATGTGCACAAACATGGGTTGCAAAGTTCCTGAAACGTATCTGGGAAATACACCTTTGGCTCTACTGTGTCAGTTCTCCCATTTCATGGTTGCACAGGTGTTGAATTTACTTTGTTGTGATGGGGTTTCATAAACCAATCAACTGACTGACTAGACAGATAATTGCTAAAATAGGCCTATCAGTTTATTATTTCTACATTACAGGAATGATTTACATTTTCAAAGTTGATATGTAGGACTATGGATTTGTGCTAGAAATTTTTAATGTACAACTGAACATTGTATTTCAGAGGATTGCTTTAAATCATGTTAATTAAAGGTAAAATCTGCTTTGGGTGAGGACTGTATTAAATTCCTTCATTTTGCTATTACATGTATATGCAGAAGAGTCGTGTTTGAAGCGTTGTATCATTACGAAAGTGGATATAGATACTCATCATTAAGTTGTCAATCACACCAGTTAATTTAGTTCTGTCACGTACTGTGATTGTTCACAGTTAACTTGCAGTTAGAATTTACACATCGTCACCCTTTTCTGTTGGACTGCTCAGTGTATAGAACAGCTCTACATGCGTTGTCAAGTGTCAAGGTGTTGGTTATTCTCGTCACACACGGACACAGACACACGCACATACAAACAAAAATAAATAAATAAATAAATAAATAAAGAAAGAAAGAAAGAAAGAAAGAAAGAAAGAAAGAAAGAAAGAAAGAAAGAAAGAAAGAAATATTGTGTAAACTGTGCGCTTTTATTCTACATGCTGTTTTGATGTTTTTGAATTCAAAGATCTTGTACTGGAACAAGTTGGCTTTTTTCAGCATCTTGAGGGAGGTTGAAAGTGATAAATCTACCATAGCCTCTCTGACAATATTAAATTTCTTACACTCTTTTTATTTAGCCCAATATAAATCACTGTTGCCTGCAACAAAAGGATGGCAGGAAAGTGCCTGTGGTGAAGAAGTTCTGAGTACTTTATCGTATCCATTTCAAATTTACTATTTATTGAAATAAGAGAACGTTGAAAAGAATTGCATTTGTGGTGTGCCTCAATCCAACTTCCCTGAAATGACGAGTTCTTCACAAAATAATCTGATAAGAATCCATGCCAATATATCCAATAACCTTGGGACATTTTGACACATGACTTATAGAAACCCGGGAAGCTCTCTCTGTATTCATACATAGTTCTTATTAACAAAGATCTTGGTCTTTGGACTATGAACGTTGCATTCATGGGACAATCTCTTATTGAGTTCTTAGCAATCTGTACTAGGTAAACGTTATCTATTAAAGATTCAGATATAATTCGTGTATCTTTATAAAATGTTAGACAGGCGAGCTTCCATATCCATTTAAGAGGACATTTATAGTCAGATGAATGATAAGACCTGGGATTATTGCTCAATGACGTGATCAGTAGAGAAATTGTCAGATGATATATGTTGATACAAAACTGTTCGACCCAAATAGAAAGAACTATAGGCAAGGGCGAAAGTGGCCACTTTACTCTATATCTAAAACTTACTTCCTCTACTGAGTTGCTAAGGTAGAATGTCTTGCAAATATGACGCGACAATTCTATCGTTGGTGCTGTAATTGCTGAAATTTTATATGCATCGCAAACTTTCCATGGTAATAACCTTAAGGAAACTTGATCCCCTGAGCTGGAGTCATATGTAAAGTCTGACTGATAAGCAAGCAACTGAAAAAAACGTGAACGAAATAATGTGCAGTTGCCATAAATATGTATGACACTGTCTTCAGTAGCAACTTTTATGGTACTCCCAGTGTGACTATCCTTTTTTTTAATGTTGGTATTAAAAAACGAAGACATGTTAACATTCTGTATGTTGACTAATAATGTTGATTGTGGTATCGGTTTTGATCCAGGCAGCTGGGAAATGACAATACAACTGGGCTGCATTACCTTTAAAATAGACTGACGTCCAGATTCTTTGATTAAAAGAAGTTTGTCCATTTCAACATTTTTATTATACAAAAACACATTTGACAAACCACTGCATTGTGTGGCTGAAACCCTTAAACGGGCATACATAGTAGTGAACACTGAGAAATGATAGGAAAGAATCAGGATACTGGAAGAAACAAAAGGAATATACTTATCTGACAACTTGCCTGAATGGAAGAATCGATTACAAAAAGGTCCAATGATATTGATATCTAAATCGATATCTGCTGAAAAAAAGACTATCCCGCCATAATCACATCCAAAAAGAACAGGTCCATTCCACTTAACCTCTAATAGTTCCACATATATGTTGAAGTATTTAGGCACAGACAATAAAAGGCCAATCACCCGTCTGTCGTCCTGTTGACTAGGGTGATCCACAGGAATTATGTATGAATGCTTTCTATGCAGTTTAATTGTGAAAAAGTTTTGATTCCCTGTTAATACCATATACCCTTTAAATTGGATAAACATATTTCCATTACCAATATACGGGACCCAGCTGATCGAGACTGAAGCCCGAAATCCAGAAGACCACAGATTATGGCAAGCTATATGCAAACGCTTTCTCACCAGCAATGATTTATAGAAAATGTTTCCTTCTTGAAAAGGTCCATCATAAAATTGGACAATGATATTTTTTTCAGGCAGGACATTTTTCATTATATTTATGTTTGCTCTATTTGTGATTGATATTTTAATCTCCCAGATGTACCTGAATTGTATATATGTTTTAACCCAGCCAAGCAAAATAATCTTTATGCAAGGAATGTCGTTATCCTTATGAGAATAATTAATATATTTTTCTCTTATTTGGTTTTTCTTTGAAACATACTGATACCAAAAATATATCTCAACAAATGTATCCGCTGCACCTGTAACTGCAAGGTTGATTGCAATTTTACTTGATTGCATAGTAAAGTTGAGGGTCTTACTTTCCTGTCTAATTGCGTTCAAAACGAAACACTGTGCTGACCCAAGATCTGATATATTTAGCAGTGATAGACCTGTTCTGTCAACTAAAGGAAGTCTGATGATAAGAATTTTAAGAAATATGCCGAACTGTTTGGGAGCATAGATATACCAAGTTTTATAAAAGAAAGGCAAAATTTGAAAATTGAAATTCATAATTGCAAGCATTTGCTGTGCTTCTGTCATAACTCGTAGTTTTTTCACATAAAAAGAAAAAAAAACCTTTTCGCAAGGTGAAAGCAGCAGAATCGGACCAGGGATAATCGGATATTCATGTAAAATATCGTTTTTACATAATAAGCACAATTTCCATTGAACTTTTATTTCATACACTAAATTTTTGTATAAGTTTATAAGGTGAAATTTGCGGATTCGGGTTATAGAGAATGCAGTGGTATCATCTACATATTTAGGTAAAGTTCTTATCCTTTCCTTATGCAATGTGCATAAAGGAATTAACTGGTATCTGGCCAAAAGGCGGGAACCTTCATATATTTTATTAAATATAACATCTCGAATAATACAAACAGTATTAGCCGATGATATAATAGTAACATTGTTAATGCAAACGCAAGGCCACATGCCCTTAAGTAAAGGTCGTGAGCATCTATCTAGAAATCTATAACTGTGATAATTATAGTATTTACAAAGTCTGTCTATAGAGTCAATTGTAAAATTCCAAACCATATTCACTGGAGCAACGAATTTGATGTTCAAACTGTTTCTTGCCACGTTCAATGATCCAGACGGCCAATACAAAGTATACAGTTCTCGATAAAGTTGATTGTAGTCTTTCTCCAGGTCTTCATCTCTTTGTGCTGTTTCCAAATGTTTTAGAACTCGACCAGTTTTAAAGTTCGATATAGAGCTAAGGCATGCATGCAGAAGAAATAACTTTACTGTAAGGCCATATCGTGTGTGTCCCTGGTGTATGCAATTTGTTACACAGGCTGTGACAAAAACGTTTAGTCCACACTGAGTGTAATTCTTTGTTGGTTCCCTGAACTTGTTATATGCCATACTTATGTAGCTTGCTTCAAACAAACTCATCTCATTTTGTCTTCTCCACAGTGGGGTCTTATTAGTGGATCATGTAGCTTTGACAGCTCTGTAAAATTACTTGACATTGTTCAAAACATTTAAAACATACAAACTTCAACTGCATATTCGTGTAAATTGTGACAACATATATTATGTGTCAACTTTTACTGAGACAAGCTGTACAAAAAGCAAATATGTGTTGCACCAGCAAAGCTGAAAGGGAAACATTAATGTATCTCCAGCCAATTATTAAAGCCATTAAATCTCTTTGTTTCAGATAAACTTTTGGCTATCAACCTAAAGGGAGAAAAAATTTGGACCGTAACATACAATGTAAATCAATGAAACATTATCAAGGTCGGCCTTGTGCTTGATTGTGGAAAGCAACATGCCCCAATAAAGAAAAAAAAGTAATGTTCTACAAAGCACGTGCTTAATCATTACGAACTGACTCAGCAGAAGGCCTATGACTTTAGAAATTTTTGCTACAAATTCAAAATGAGGCACATTTAGTGTGATACTTGGTATTCGGTAATAGGTACTTCCTGAATAGAGCTGAGTTTTATAAGCGAAATAGAGAAGAAAAAACCCCATAAAATGAATTATTCTCTCTCTGTCTCTGTCTGTCTCTCTCCTCTCTCTCTCTCTCTCTCTCTCTCTCTATATATATATATATATGTGTGTGTGTGTTTGATTTATGTGTTTATGTATATAAAAGCAACACGTGCTGATGTACACTCAACCACACATGCTTGAATGTAACAGCCACAGCATGATAGTGGATTTTTCTTCATCGCTATTAAGCTAAAATTGTCCGTGGTGGTGGAAAGACATGAAACAGCTCTTGAGAGATTTGGTGCTTGAGTGCACATCGGGGAAGTTGATTTCATTTCAAATATTAGTGGTGCAATTTTCGCACTGCATGTGGATTTCTTAAAGGTAAAATGAAGTAGATTCCATATCCTATCCTCATGATCCTGTGGGGAAAGGGAGATAGATAGATAGATAGATAGATAGATAGACAGATAGATAGATAGATAGATAGATAGAGAGAGAGAGAGAGAGAGAGAGAGAGAGAGAGAGAGAGAGAGAGAACAGAACAAAATGTAAAGCAACAAAAAAGGAATGCAAATAGTAATACAATGGAAAAGACAGGAACCATTGTGTTAATGTGCCATATTATGAATCGTAACTATGGCAAACTTTCCAATTAAGACACAGGGCCTTAAATTTTATCAAGTAGAATACCTTTTGCTGAAATATATTTTCTATTGTCACAAATTTCTTTGAAATGAATTTTGGAGAGTCTCTACAAGGTTTTAATATATTTTTGTACTTGATTTGATTATGGTGGTTCAACTTAAAGAGTATGACAAATCTGTGAAAACACTATAATTTGGTTAATTTTCCCACACAAATTTTAAAATGTTCCGTACTGTGATGTGGCCGCAGCCTCGATTGTACATCACTGTCAATTACATTCATTACAATTAAGACATATTTACATTACAATTGCAGAAGCAATATGATATAGTGATCTGACAATTTACTAATCGTTCCTTACAGTGTTAATACATGAGACAAAAACTTTGAAAATAGTTGGCAGACGATTAATTATATCTGCACGTGTCCACAAAATGACCTCAATATGACCTATTTTCGTTCGACTAATACATATTGGTTAAACTCATAATAAATAACCTGTGTACTTACATATGGAAAGTGTTCTTCGGTTTATGCCATACCACAAAGAATGTTCTGCGCGCTTACATCCATTCATATACTTATGTACAATAAGCAAAATGGAAGCCATTTTAGGTCACAAGTCACTTTTGATTGACTTTACAATACTGCTGTGATAATAGCTGCATGACGGGCAAAAATGCTTTTGATAAATCCTAAAAAAGCCTGCTGAAATTCATATCATGTGTTCAAATATCTCTACATTCCAAAATTTTCAATCTCCAGCCTATATTCAGTAAGTATTTGAAGCACTAGGTATGCACCACAGGTGAGCAGGGTGGCAGAAAAGGGTGTCAGCTGATAGTATATGCTGAGGAATGGATACAGTGGCTTGGGAAAAAGCAATGGTAACACATTGATTTTGATACATCAAGGAATTAATCTGTGTGCCGCCACCCTAAATGTAAGTGTGCATCCAATGCCACGAAGACCATATGCAGTGGATACATCCTACTTTAATACAGTAAGTGGGACGAGTATTACAAATCGGCTTGAGACGTTGCCATGTTCAGCTAGTGTCAGTGTTCCTGTAGTATTCAAGTTATTCCCTGATACATGAATAATGGTACGACGTCATGCTCAGAACATATTTGAATTTGGAGGCAGACAACGCAAGCAGGAAGATAAACAAAAGCTAGCCTTTATTGGTTTTTCGCCCTTCAATCACGTTTAACTCTTTCCAAGTATGTGTACAAGCTTGAAGTTTGTATTTTTCTCTGACTTTATATCACTATAACAATAATGATAACGCATAGCTCTGTGACCCCAGTGTCTCATAGAATTAACCGGGAATAATTTTGAAGGGTGTGAAGAGGTAAAGAAAAGTGTTCAATATATATATATATATATATATATATATATATATATATATATACATATATGGATTCTAGCTCTGCTGACTTGTCAGTCACATTACAAAACCATTTGTTTCTGTCATCAATTTGTATGTCCACACATTAGATTTTCCTTTTTTGACAGCCTCTCAAAAACGTTTCATGAAATGTTTTAATACTGCAAACCATGTTTCCTGGTTTGTCGTCGACCACGTTTGCGAGGATAATGAAGCAAGAAATTTTCTACTTTACATGAGTTTTTAATATATATTTTTTCAAAAAGCAGTTTTTTCCTAACGAAATGTTCAGCTAACTTCTTTGGTATCATGCTGAACTGCTTCCCTGGTTTTCTCTGTATCTGGCAGTCTTTATTTATAGCAGAAATTGACGGTTGCTCATTGTGACCAACCATGTGCAAATTTGCAAGCACCGTGATAACTTTTTTTTCACTCTTAATAATGCCTTCCATTTTAATCAACCAGACTTCCTCCCTGCTTTGATAACATCCTGGTATCAAAGTAATTAGGTTTCCATGGGAAAAGATTATCTCTTGAATAATATATGATTGCACATGAAAGAAAATATTTCTCCTTGGGAAACTTTCATGGGGTTCAGTTTCCTCATGATTCCATAAAGGGTCTTCTGGACAGGGCTCCAAATTACTATTTTTAATCACCAGCCAAACCGAAAAAATCCATAAATCTGCAAGGGTTTCAATATCTTTTACCAAATATTCTTTGTTCTCGTCAGCCATGTGTAAACAATCACTATCAACCATAAAATTGAGCAGCATTTGCTGGTGTCAGGTAATTATTTCGAGCCCAGATTCTGTAGTTCACATTTTGACCACCAGGTGGCACTGCAATTGTCTTTCCTGCTGTTAATGAATTTTGATCTGTTACGGGAGTTTTCAACTTCTCCCAACGACTGAATAGAATTGCTTGAAATGGTATCAGAATAGAAACCTAACCAAGAAAAAGGTGCTATGATTTTACGTTGCAGCCCTTGCTGACTAATGGCAGATTTAGTGGGATCAATACAGTGGTAAACACAGACGACCCTACCTGGAATCTGTGTTGCCTGAACATAGAACTGTTATCTTATTTTCTATGTGTCTGAACAATGTATGTATGTATATATATATATATATATATATATATATATATATATATATATATATATATATATATATATATATATATATATATATATATATATATATGTATGTATATATATATATGTGTATGTATATATATATATATATATATGTATATATATATATAAACTCTCGGCTTAAATAATTAAATGGTGTACCCATACTTTTTTAGGTAATTTAAAGATAAGCACATGTATGTGTAGCATAATCCTTTGATTACATCATGTGTAAAGATGAGTTGGAGCCCATGCTTGACTGCACATGGGCTGAATGTGACACAAAGTCAAAAAGTGCACTTCGCAGAAAGGATCATGTGTGGTCTTTCCTGTCCCTGTTAGGACCCTCCTGACCATTGATTTTTCTGACCATAACTGTGTAATGTGGCCAGAAACTGTGCCAATCATGGGTATAAAGGCATGGGTTTTTTTCTGTCAGTTATGGATTCGCCATCACTGGTCAAACTGTGAACATCACCATGCCAAGGCTATCCAAAATGGACAGGGCAAGAGCCATAGGTTGCATTGAAGCCGGTGAAAGTTGCAGAGCTGTCGCATGGGCAATGGGTGTAAACCACAAATCCATCAATGAGTTGTTGAGAAAATACCGAAACACAAATGATGTTGCAGATTTACCACGCCCGGGAAGGCCAAAGCTGACCACCCGGCAACAAGACTGTTTCATCGTCAATGCAGCACTGAGGAGTAGGAGCCGCACAGGTCCTGATATTCAGAGCCAGCTGGAGAGAGCCAATCCTCACCAAAGACGCATGTCCACCCAGACTGTTTGTAACAGACTGCATGCTGCTGGTTTAAGGTCCCCGAGCATGGTGAAAAAGCCGCTTCTTACCCCACGTCACAAGGTTGCTCGGTTGCAGTGGACAAGAGAACATGTCCGTACAACACATGCAGGATGGAGCAATGTTCTCTTCACTGATGAGTGTCGCTTTTCCCTCCACAGAAGTGATGGACGTGTTCGTGCATGGAGACGGCGAGGGGAGAGACAAGCTGCTTGTTGCGTTCAGCCCACAGTTGCATACGGAGGGGGCAGCATCATGGTGTGGGCGGGCATCTCTGCTAATGGCAAGACAGACCTCGTCATCATGGAAGGAGCAATGACAAGCAGACGGTACATAACGGATGTCCTGGAACCCCATGTTATTCCATATGCGGGTACCATTGGAGACAAATTCATGCTGATGCCCGACAATGCCAGGCCACATGTTTCAGCTGTGGTTCGTGATTACCTGGATAGTGAGAGTGTTGAGGTGATGGAATGGCCAGCATGCTCACCTGACCTCAACCCGATTGAGCACCTGTGGAGCCATATGAAAAGAAATGTGTACCAGAAGATGAGTCCTAACTCACACTTTGCCGATCTACGGCGTTATCTTCTGGAGGAGTGGGACAGTATACCTCAGGCACTTGTGAGAAAGCTCGTCTACAGCATGCGAAAATGCTGCCAACAGTGCATTGACAACCATGGTGGCTACACATCCTATTGAATGGACATTTAAAGGTGCTTTATGTGACATAGTGATGAGTCAATTTCTGCTCTATTGAACTCAGAAAATGCCTTAACTTTAAGTACAGTCTGTGATAACTTTTGATGCAACCAAGCACCATCTGTGATAACTTCTGATGGGACTCTGCACTCAGTTCATATGCATGTTTGAGCGCTCTACAGGTACTCTTGCGAACTTGTGATTCAGATTTTGTCTGCTTATTGACACTGTGCAATGAAGCGTAACTTCATTTGATCAAAATTTCCTCTACAGATCTACTGTAAAGTGTATACAGAATAAAAAAAAACATTGAATATATTCAAAATATGTGTGTGTGTGTTTTTTTTTTTTATATAAGAATTGCTTTTAGTCGAGGGTTATTAATTTTGCCTAGTTTATATATATATAACATGGAAATTCCTTTCTTTGAGTTTTGTTCATTGCTGCAATACAAGCATGTAATTCATTTTGCTGCATGGTTGGGTCTGCTTCAGCAGAAAGTTCATGCTGTTCGACACTGTATCACAAATTGGGGGAAAGCCGGGAAACTGAAATTTAAAACCACCAGTTGCCTTTTATGGGTGACTGCCTGTCTCAAGTCAGGAGAGAAATTTGTTTCTTCACATTGGTTTTGGAAAAGAAATATTGATGCTTTGGCAAGTCTGGAATCTCTTTGCTGTCATTGTTGGGTTTGGAATTAATGAATATGGATCAGGTTTTTCTGTACTATTTGAAAATTACTTCATTGGCTATGTTGTGCTGTGGGCTTTGTTCTCCGACTCATAGTTATAGTGGAGGTAGAGTGTGTTTGTAATGTTCCAGATTCATAAATATCACAAAAACGATGTAGGCCTACTTTACTCTTTTGCTGTAAACTAAGGTGACTGACAAGTCGGAAAAACTAAAAGGCGATAGGCCTAACAGGTCTCTTTTTATTTTTGGCAGAAGTAATGAAATTTGTGTTTTTGGTGGTTAGGCCTATACATTTTGGAAATGAACTAGTGTCTGCAGTTAATGATGAATATTTCTAAGGTTGAGAGGATCGATTTAAAACCACCAGTTGCCTTTTATGGGTGACTGCCTGTCTCAAGTCAGGAGAGAAATTTGTTTCTTCACATTGGTTTTGGAAAAGAAATATTGATGCTTTGGCAAGTCTGGAATCTCTTTGCTGTCATTGTAGGGTTTGGAATTAATGAATATGGATCAGGTTTTTCTGTACTATTTGAAAATTACTTCATTGGCTATGTTGTGCTGTGGGCTTTGTTCTCCGACTCATAGTTATAGTGGAGGTAGAGTGTGTTTGTAATGTTCCAGATTCATAAATATCACAAAAACGATGTAGGCCTACTTTACTCTTTTGCTGTTAACTAAGGTGACTGACAAGTCGGAAAAACTAAAAGGCGATAGGCCTAACAGGTCTCTTTTTATTTTTGGCAGAAGTAATGAAATTTGTGTTTTTGGTGGTTAGGCCTATACATTTTGGAAATGAACTAGTGTCTGCAGTTAATGATGAATATTTCTAAGGTTGAGAGGATCGATTTAAAACCACCAGTTGCCTTTTATGGGTGACTGCCTGTCTCAAGTCAGGAGAGAAATTTGTTTCTTCACATTGGTTTTGGAAAAGAAATATTGATGCTTTGGCAAGTCTGGAATCTCTTTGCTGTCATTGTTGGGTTTGGAATTAATGAATATGGATCAGGTTTTTCTGTACTATAAGTACAGCTCTGAGCAATTGTAGTGACAAGTACCTGGTAAAAAAAAAACCCCAGGTAGTTAAGTATATACATCTTGACACAATGATGAAAGTGCCATTGTTGTAAAGCAGTAGTGTGTAAAACGCACCAGGTCAGACAGGCAGAACAATAAACACAATTAACTTAGTTCCTTGTATGCATTGTTAACTCTCTGCTCTTTACAGAGAAGTATTAGGGCAACCATTTCTTTCGAAGTCATGAATATGAAGGTCATTGAGTAGGTCAAATAGGTCAGAGTCTGACATTTCAATATGATAGCTCATTGCAAAGTGCCAGATTTCACAGAGCGTGAAGTTTTTTTGGCATTTGAACCAGCTGCTGATAGTTTGAAATGGCCTTAAGGGCATTAACCTATCCTACTTTGGAGATGAAGGGAAAAGCACTGTCTACATATTCAGCTTTGTCAGCAAATCAGGCTGGTGATTATAAAGTAATGAAGCAGAAAATCGTAAAAGCTTAAGAGCTTGTCCCAGAGGCCAATCGTTTAAAGTTTAGGCAACTATAGAAGAACCGCCACATTACCCATGTAGAGTTTGCTAGGGAAAATCCAACATTGTGTGACAGGTGGCTAATGTCTCTTTTTGTAAAATGTGACTATGATAAGCTAGGTGAATTGTATTTGTAAGAAGATTTTAAACAGATTGTAGCTCAGGATAGAAGGACATATCTCGAGGAGCACAAATATGAGAAACTTGCAGATGCTAATGTATCAGATGATGAGTTAGTTTGCTTTGACCCACAAGCAGTATAGGACTAGCAGGGGCTAAGGTCAAAGTATAGAGAAGGCCATGGGCCAAAGGGCTAATAATGATCAAAATAGTGGTATGGCTGGCAGCCAAAAAGGCAAAGCTATTAGAGTTAAATGTAGTCATGGTCACAAGTTGCATGGTAATGAAAAATATTGGACATTGCACCCTGAGCTTACACCAGTCCACTTTTTGTGAAGGGTCATATAAAACTAAGACATGCTATAAGTTGCTTCCAGAGTTAAAAACTCAAGTAGCTAGAAAGCCAGTAGGTTTAATACAGGATGCCCACATACATGTAGTAATCGTCAGTGAAGTAGGGCACATTGTATGACCAGTAAAAGACTCATACATGGAGTTTAAGCCGGAGGGCTCAGTGTCAGTTAGTGAAGGTGAGGAGAAAAATCCCATCATGACATAAAGAGACACAAGAAGTGCTCAAAGTTTGATTGTGGATAACTCTAGGCTCCAGTGGGGGGGGGGGGGGTATGACCTTTATCAATATTCATGATGTTGACTGTTGTGAAATGTTGGTTCAATGATACAGTGTTTCGCTGGAGTCCAAATATGTAACAGGTTTAGTGACGGTGGGAAAGGTACCCCCTCTACCTATGGAAAGAGTAGATATGTTCTTAGGGTATGATATAGCAGGCCCCAAAGTGAGGGTCACAACTAGATTTAACTTACAGCCATGTATGGATGTATGCACAGAGACGTTGCAAATAGAACATCCAGGAACTTTTCCTGCTTGTGTGACAACAAGGTCATAAAGAAAGCAAGCAGAAGAATTTGAGAAACTTAAAAATGATTGTGGTCTTACGGAAAGGACATAGTCAAGTGTAGGTGATACAGAATTAGGAGATACTTTTCTAGCTGACATATTTGGCAATGTGGACAATTGTGGTTAGAGCGGTATTGAAGTAAATGGGAAAAACTTCGTGTCCAATTAAAAGTCTGATGACACATTGAAAGCAACTTGGAACAGTGTTTTTCTTGGGAGGAGGCACAGAACACTCCAGTGTGTTATTATGTAAAAAATGATGTTTTGGTGAGAGAGTGTGAAGGAACAGTGTTGCTGTAAACTTAGCTGACAGACAAGTCGGGAGAACTAAAAGGTGATAGGCCTAACAGGTCTCTTTTTCATTTTTGGCAAATGTAATGTCTACTAATGAAATTTGTGTTTTGGGCGGTTAGGCCCATACATTTTGGAAAGGAACTAGTGTCTGCAGTTAATGATGAATATTTCTAAGGTTGAGAGGACTGGTTTAAAACCACCAGTTGCCTTTTATGGGTGACTGCCTGTCTCAAGTCAGGAGTGAAATTTGTTTCTTCACATGGGTATTGGAAGAGAAATGTTGATGCTTTGGCAAGTCTGGAATCTCTTTGCTGTCATTGTTGGGTTTGGAATTAATGAATATGGATCATGTTTTTTCTGTACTATTTGAAAATTACTTCATTGGCTATGTTGTGCTGTGGGCTTTGTTCTCCAACTCATAGTTATAGTGGAGGTAGAGTGTGTTTGCAATGTTCCAGATTCATAAATATCACAAAAACGATGTAGGCCTACTTTACTCTTTTGCTGTAAACTTAGCTGACTGACAAGTCGGGAGAATTAAAAGGTGATAGGCCTAACAGGTCTCTTTTTCATTTTTGGCAAATGTAATGAAATTTGTGTTTTGGGTGGTTAGGCCTATACATTTTGGAAAAGAACTAGTGTCTGCAGTTAATGATGAATATTTCTAAGGTTGAGAGGACCGGTTTAAAACCACCAGTTACCTTTTATAGGTGACTGCCTGTCTCAAGTCAGGAGTGAAATTTGTTTCTTCACATTGGCATTGGAAGAGAAATGTTGATGCTTTGGCAAGTCTGGAATCTCTTTGCTGTCATTGTAGGGTTTGGAATTAATATGGGTCATGTTTTTCTGTACTAATGAGAGTTGGAATGAAGTACACCAGGTAGATTGAACTTAGAGCACTCTTATACAATTCTCAGAAAATGCGTTTTACATGAAGCATAGGCCACTTGACACCAGGGGGCACTTAATGAGATAGTGTTAAAGGGGTACTGCGGTGATAATTTATAATTTTTGAGTTGCTTCATATAATAAATGTGAACCAATATCAGAAAATGCAAACTTTATTCCCAACTGGATAAGCAGATATCAAGTTTTCTTAGATATGTAAATGAGGGGTTGTGATGTCATCTGGACTAACTGCTACAGCTAATGCAATGACAGCCGAGTAAAACTTTGACAAAAACATGGAAACCTAACCAAGTGCACATATTCCACTTTTACTATGGATGAAGCAGTGTGTATAGATATAATCAAATTTACTAAACTGAGATATTTACTCATTTAATGAGGATTTATAAGGAAAGAAAAATGCAGAAATCAATATACACAAGCGAACAGCTCCTGAGGTTGTGTAATCAACTACTGAAGCAGGTGTCAACTAATGTACCACACTGATAAGATCAAAGGGGGTGATTAACACAGTACACAAGTCATTATGATATGCCTGCTAATGTGTATCTCAGCTTGGTGCCCCTCAAGGTTTGTGTATTATATATGGAGGGTAGCCCAGGTGACATCACACATCAGAACACCTACTGGAAATATAAAATAGCTCTAACTAAATACCTGTTTGAGAAAAAATGTTGAAAATTTGTCACATGAACACCTAAAATGACCATTAATTACTAAAAAAAGTAAAAACTTTCACTGCTGTTCCCCTTTAAAAGCTGTCTCATTACAGGTATCTTCCTAAGATGTACAGACTGGAAGTAATATATATCACATATGACTTACCTGTGGCTGAACATTTAGGTGTTTTGAAAATAATAGAAAGGATCAGAGAATGTTTTTTATGAGCAAGTGTTCATACGGCTGTAATGCAGTATTATAAGACATGTCACAGCTGTCAGTTGGTAAGGACACCTAATCGAAATGTCAAGGTCACATCATTGAGTCCTTCACCAAATTTTGGTAATCCTTTTCAGACAATCATCATTGACTGTGTAAGCTTAGGTGCATCCTATTTTTACAGGATTACCACCTGGAAATAAGTCACATCAGAGGTAGAGACATTATAATATCTCATTATCTGAGTAGACATTGTGGTGATTCACAAAATAGTGAGAGTGCCATCAATGTTAAAAAAGGATTACAGGTAAACGTGTGATAGGGTAGTTGCTGTATTCTTTGAACTAATAATGGCTTCCTTAATTGTGGTTTTATTGCTTCAGAGTCACCCTAGAGATGAAAAGATGGAAGCCCCTCATTTGAGACTGACGTTTTTGCAGGCACATTAATTCAGAATGCACATCTATTAGTTTGAAGGTAAGCCTAGAGGGTGATCTCTTAGACCTAAATGTAACTGTTTTAGGCACTTTCGGTAACAATGATAATATGTGTTAACCCCCAGGGGCTACAGGTAGCACGAAGCGGCCTACGACAGTTACAAGCTTGCCTAATTGTACTTGATATCTGGTTAATATTTTCATTGCATTCTCTTGACATAAATACAAAAGACTTTCATTCTTTTCTGACTTGCCCTATAATTCTACTGTTAACATCCAAAGATTATTAGAAAGTTTGGCCACAATAATTTACAATTTTTAGACTTGTCTGTTTTGCTACTTAACTTTATCATTTGGCATCTTTCTGTTTTAATATTCACTAATAGACATTTTAGGCTTACATGTTTTCTGTTAGGTAAACGCCCAGGGGCTACAGGTAGCAAGAAGCGGCCTACGACAGTTGCATGTTTGCCTAATTGTACTTAAAAAATCCTGTTAAGAAAAAATTGTTTTGATAGCATGTTTTTGGCATAAATGCTAATGACTTCCATTCTTTTCTGATATGCCTAAATGCACATTTACTCAATATTAAAAAATTACTCAAAATTGGCAGTATTTTCTCAAGTGTCACAAACCTGACACATTAAGTTGACACATTGACTCAGAGTTGGCAGTTAAATAGAGCTTAATTGTTTGAGGAGTGGGTGTCATCATGGAGTTTGTTTTACATCGCTGGTGCAGGATGTATACTGTTGCAGTCCTTGTTAGGATTTCCCTTGGTTTGTTCAGGTGGTCTAGCTGCAACTGTTTATATTACAATCAATGGGACTGAATATAATGCCCCAGCTTGTTTCCACTTCAGTTAAACATTGGCGGATGGTTTAACTAGGATAAGCTGTCCAGCTAGAAAGGGTACATATTGGTTCAGGGGTAAGTCAAATTGTTCTTATATGAACCTGTACTATGTAAATTTGGTAATAATGGTTTGTTTGACAGGTATTTTTCTTTGATATGAAGCTCTGCATTTATAAGCAAAACTTCACATATTTAGCTAATTCATCAATTGCCATATTCATATTTATTCATTATTATGTGGGTTGTCTTTGCTGAATATTTAGCTTAGACAAGGAGTCGCTACTCATAGAGACATGTACGGGTAAAAGGCTCCGAAACATGTTGAGTAGTTACCCGCTGAAGACCCTTTAATTTATTTGGGCTAATACAGCCTATGTCAAAATTTTACAGAGGGACGTGTGCAATATGGACAATAGAACTTCTATGTATGTAAGTTAGACAGGAGCAGGTTAGCTTCTGGAGAGTAAAGAGTTCGGACTGCGGAATAGGGAAACGACTACTAGGAAGTGGTTTTGGACAAAAAGACACTAATATAATATTCATTGGCACACATATGAAAGTTCGATAGTATGAGCTTTCTTTTTTTGTGAGGGACGTATGTTATAATTGACTTGATTAATCTTTCTAATATTCTTCACAACAAAAAGGTTCAATCACTTATCCCACCCTATTTGGACACAAGTGTTCCCACTATATCTTATAAATACACAAAAACAATCTCTTCTTCTATTTTTAATCACGTGAAGACAGTGTCAGAATTTGAGGTTGATAGGTTTTGTCATAATGAATATCCCTGTGAATGTGGTCAGTCACCATTTTTATCAACTCATCATGGTCATGTCATTACAGGCAATCTTTCCATTATTTCCAATGAAGCACTTAGAGATTTAATTTCAAAAGGTCCTAAATTTAGAGAGCAGAACAAAATATCATGGAAAAGGGATAAACAAATAGTAATGGAAGCTATAGAGAATTATGCTAAAACATGGGCTAAAAAAGAAAATTGTGATGTTTCAGTTTTATCTGAGTGGATTAACGAGATTTGTAGTATAGTGGATAGAAAAATTGATAAACTAAAGAAAAAAATTAAACAACCACCTGATCCTGTCCTTCATAAACCTGATGTTAAAGCATGTCTACATGATTTAAATGAAAAGTATGTTTTTGCTCCAGCTGACAAGGCTGCCAATAATGTTATTATCATTTGTAAACGGTTCTATCTTGATGTAATTGTCAAAGAATTAGGGTTACTCAACTCTACAGTTAACTCTACTACCTATCAAAAGGTTAACCTTTCTGTTGAACATTTAGTGGATGATCACTTTAAATATTTAGAAAAGTACAACTTAACTTTCAGTGATAAATTCCGTAACTTACCAAGGATTTTTGCAATTCCAAAATTACATAAAAACCCATATAAATTCCGTTTTATTGCTGGATCTAAGTTCTGTTCTACTAAAGAATTGTCAGTTCTACTAGCTAAAGGATTAGAAAAGGTACAGGAATTTTGGTTTAATTACTGTAAAAGAATTGAATCAACGTCAGGAGTTAATAGGTTTTGGATATTAAAGAATTCTGTAAGTTTACTTGACGCTTTACAAACAGATAATGTTTCACCTTACAGGCACATATCATCTTGGGATTTTTCTACTCTCTATACTACAATACCTGATGCAGATTTGAAACGTAGCATTCAAACATTGGTTTTTAAAGTTTTTGAGAAAAATAAATTTCAGAAAATTATAATTGGTCATAAACATGCTTTCTTTGGTGATTCTGCTAAGAATGGTCAACATGCATTTGACTATGATGAGTTTATAAAACTGTTTGAATATTTGATAGATAATATTTACATTCGTTTTGGTGATAGTGTCTTTAGACAGGTCATAGGAATTCCCATGGGTACAAATTGTGCGCCACTTTTGGCTAATCTTTATTTATTTTATCACGAGTACAATTTTCTAATGAAAATGGCCAAAGATAAAAATTACCATGCTAGATCATTTAATTTAACTTTCAGATATATAGATGATTTATTAAGTGTCAACAACAAACATTTAAAAAATTACATTAAATCAATTTATCCTAGTGACCTGGAACTAAAAGAAACCACTGAATCGAATGTAACATGCTCATTTTTAGATATACTCCTATTCAATGATGGTGGTATATTAAAATCAAAAGTGTATGATAAAAGAGATGATTTCAATTTTGATATAGTAAATTATCCATATATAAGTAGTAATATTCCTATCAATCCTGCTTATGGTGTCTATGTCTCAAGACTAACTGCTTTCGTAAGAAACTGTACTGATTTTAAAGATTTTGCTGATAGACATAAATCACGTTTTGGAAGACTTATTAAACAGGGGTTTTCCAAAATAAGATTAAAAAAGGTTTTTCTTAACTTTAAAGATAAATATCAATATGTTCTACAGAAATATCATGTTGATTTATATGAACATATTAATAAGGTATTTTCTGAGTGTGAGTAAAACACATAGAAATATGTTTATGTATTTTAATGTTGTAGCTGAGATTGTTTTACCATGAGCTTGATCGAACTTTCAATACTGGAACATAAAATTTATTATAATTACAACAAATACAAAATGAAATAAGGACCATTTAAGTTCTCAGGCATCATGTTGAACAATACAGGCCTTCTATTTTCTCATCCTTTTGAATATAGTGACAAAATGTAAGGAATACTTACTCAGCTGATGTGAGTAATATTTTTGTAACGAATTTTAGGCCTATTTTGCTGTTTTTTCTAGTGAGAATGGAACATGGAAGAACTTAACCATGTTTCATAATATATATAATATTAGTATCAAATTTAGCTATCCTGTGTTCACGTGGAAACTTTTTTTTTTTTGGTGTTTAAATTCAAAGACATGTTACGCAATTCTAATGTAAATATAGTAGTCTGACTTAAAATTCCTATAATGTTCCAGATTCATAAATATCTCAAAAAAGATGTAGGCCTACTTTACTCTTTTACTTTAAACTTAGCTGACTGACAAGTCGGGAGAAATAAAAGGTGATAGGCCTAACAAGTCTCTTTTTATTTTTGGCAGAAGAAATGAAATTTGTGTTTTCGGTGGTTAGGCCTATACATTTTGGAAAAGGAACTAGTGTCTGCAGTTAATGATGAATATTTCTAAGGTTGAGAGGATTGGTTTAAAACCACCAGTTGCCTTTTATGGGTGACTGCCTATCTCAAGTCAGGAATGAAATTTGTTTCTTCACATTGGTATTGGAAAAGAAATGTTGATGCTTTGGCAAGTCTGGAATCTCTTTGCCGTCATTGTTGGGTTTGGAATTAATGAATATGGATCATGTGTTTCTGTACTATTAATTGTCCTGTCATTGTTTGGATGATGTCTGTGAACTATGGTCAGGTAATTACCTTTTATAACTGTACATTAACATTAAGGGCTAAATTTGTTTTAGGCCTACTTTAAATTAATGTGAGTGTTTTCCAAAGTGGGAGGATTGGGATCCCGTAAAACTGGTTTAACCCACTGCCAATATGTTGGTAACCTGTTCCAAGTCAGGTAGAAGATACTCTCATTCATTTAAATCTCATTACTGTTGGCCATGGATCCTTCTGACGACGAACACTAGCATGTCTTACTATTTCGTAAGTGATCCTGAATCTGACAAGGTTAAACTGGTATTTGGTTTGGTCTCATCACTATCATTGAAAACTGTTATCCACTTCTCTTTTCATGGAACCCTTATATATTTGGTAACAATTTGAACATTCAGGCATTTTCTGCACATATTGCAGTGCAGTAAGTGTTCCAAGTGTAGTGAAACTGATGTTGTTTTTTATAATTGTCTGATGAATATAGTTTGTTATTATGAAGGTCATGTCAGGTTGGCTCAAAGTGTTTAATACTCTTTCTCTGTCTCTCTTTTGTATAAATAATTAACATCTAAATGAACTGACTGACAAGTTGAACTACGTCTTATTATAAACGAAAAAATTTAAAACTGTTACAGGAAAACAGTTATACTTACAGTTACCTTTAGGAACATTTCAATCTTGAACATTTAAATGTCCTTTCAAAAATACTTCTGGAAACCAACTTGAAATGTGACTGCTATCCTTACAAATTTTGACTATTGTAATGCATTTTTGACTACGTTTTAATGATTTGAAGCCTAATGTCACTTGCTTCTGGCTGATGTTTAACATTTGAACCAATGTACTTACTATATTTGGAAATTCAAACACTTTTCTTTTTGAAATACTCTTAGTTTATCTCCTTTAAAACAACATCATATCTTTAACTACATGCCTAAAACACATCGAATTATATAATCATGTTGTTTAGATTCTTATTGATGGTCATTTTAGGCCTAGACGGCTTTTCTGATGGATTGATGTTGGTGTTGGTGTCACTTTGTGGACTTATATGGATGATGATCATTGTTGAGATGGTGGTTGCAAGTAGTACCTTTTTAAATACTGAATTTTATAGACATTTTCAACAAGTTAAGAACCTCCGCTTACAAATTCTCTGATGTGATGCAAATTTTGGTCCCTTTTCATAAATTGTATGGTCCTGTATGTGCATGAATGATACAACTGTTCAAGCCAATTTACTGAAATAGGCCTATAATTTCAAACAAAACTTTTTGCATTCTGTCTGTGAAAACTAGATAAGGTTTTTTCCCCCCTATGGACCTTTGCACTTACGTTTTGGTCTCTTTTGGGTAAATACGAACTATAAATTTATATGTTTCAGCTATACATACCAAGGAACATTGCCTTTGGTCGGAATTGACTTGGATTTGTTTCGTTAGGACTACGGTTTGGATATGGTAATCACACTGTCTAATATATGTTTGGTACAATGATAATATAGTCATTGGCACACATATGAAAGTTCAATAGTATGAACCTTTTTCCTGAAGGAAGTATGTTATGTCACACACACACACACACACACACACATATATGTGTGTGTGTGTGTGTGTGTGTATATATATATATATATATATATATATATATATATATGTGTGTGTGTGTGTGTGTGTGTGTTTAATGGTTACAAATGTAGGAACTGAAATGAGTTCAAATGTATAAGTAGTAAGATTTGAGTATATCATTGATTGTCATGAACTCATAACTTTTAGCTTAATCAGAGTTAAAGAGTCAGTAGAGATAATGTACTTGTATTTGCATGTACACCAGGATCTGATAGGTTAAGTGAAATTGGGTCACAAAGTAAAAAGTGTTTAGAGCATAGGAAAGTAATTACATGGCATGTAATAAATAGATGGCCAGAAATAAAATCTTGGCCAGTTTCACAGGAGTAGCTCTGACTATGCATATACTGACAAAAGTGTTAGTAAATGCACGTTATATTTGAAGTTCCTGTGGGAAGGTGGTTCCAGGGTCATTTATTGGGTAAGCATAGTAGCCAGTAGTGTCTGTGCTCAATTCAGAGGTTCCAAGGGTTTTTCTCCCAAAAGGAGATGTTCCTGATTTATCAGTAGGAATTAAGGAGATTGTGCAGACGATGGATGGAGAAGGCTCTGTAGGGGGACATGTCCCCCCCCCCTGCATATGCAAGACATTTTTGTAAATATAAAGTTTTAAAATGGTGTATTCTGGTGGTTTGAAATTACAAAAATCTGCTGTAAGAAAGCGAATAGGAAAACGCATATAAAATATTGTTGACCAGTAAATACACAGAAAACACTATCACAACACCAACAATTTATGAAAAAAAATGGCAACTTTTAACAGACAAACTGATAATCCGTGGTTTTTTTTGGAGATCAGGGGACTCTAAAGAAATAATTTAAATTTTATGAGATTTCCCAAAATTCAGGCGTTTTGGAACCTCTGTCAATTGTAGCTGGTCCATAAACAGTCAAAGTGGTATACATTGCAAGCTGTAGAAAAGCTCAATTGTAGGTCTATAAACGGCAAAGGTAAAGACTATTTTTCTGAGCGTAATGGTTTCATAAATTATGTGTTTTGTGTCTAAATAGAAATGTAACTGGTTGTTTTTTGTGGCTTTACAGTAAATCCCTAAATTAGATACATCTTTAGTCTGGCAGGTGATTGTACTGCTGTGAGTTACAACCTTCCATATTTGACCTAGGCTCAAAATATTGCTCATAAAAACACAGACAGAAGTATATCATAATTATGTCTTAGCCCTACATTTGACCATCCTGCAGACACTGCTTTCTGGAACGTGGAAAACCTCATAGAGGCCCGCCAGACGAAGAATGTCCGACAAATGTGATTGGTTGAACGAGGTCATGTGACAAATCAATACATCACGGTTAAAGGTGAACGACGCTGGCAAGCAGGAAAATTAGCTGTGTGTTGGACGATTTTCGAAATAGTTTGTGTTCTTTTTGGATCATTTTTACAGGACAATTAAAGGTCTCTTCAAGTGCAAAGCCCATGCATCAATTATGAGAGTACTTGGCACAACTCCTTTTGGGCGTGGAGTCGGAGGAATAGACCAGTTCAGAGGACTCGGGTTTATTCGGTTCAGTTCGGGAAGCGCACCCTGCTTTGTTTACATTTGGTGCCCGACCACTGTGCTCGACCACGCTGGCTGGATTACGCGTGGAAGGATAAGAGAGAAAAACACAGGATGTAACATCATTGACCGTGTCAATGACACTGGTTCAGTGGTTGTGGTCATCCGGAGGATTATTTACCAAGTGTGTCTATAGCTGCACCTACATAGACGTCATGACATGGGTGAGGGCAGGGAGGTGTATGATACTCATACACCTCACTGATGAGGGTCATTGGTATAATAATTGCACTAGGGGAAAGCCTAATGGCATGATAAGGTTTGTGACTTTGCTGCATTTGGTGGTTGTAGCATTGGCGGCAAATGCAGACAGGGGGTACACATGTACTTGAATTACTGCATCATCCATTATAAACCATGGTAACTACCATATGAACTTGGAACCAAAGGTAAACATTGTATTTTCGTGACAGATATTTTGTGAATATTTGCTGTAATTACCTCATTAAATGAACTTAACAACCAAACACTTGTACGTACTTTGTTAATGGTGGTAAAATAGCAATTTCAGCTTTCATATGGGGTGGTAATTCAGTGGGGGTAAGTACAACAAAAAGAAGTGTCATTGTGATATATCAGATGTTATATCACGGCAAACAATGCGTTATATCACAGAAGCATCGCTTTTACACCGTCTACTATGTTAAACTCCTCACAGAATCCTACATACCGTACATGCAAGAATATTGAAGGAACAGGCTCATTTCCTTACATTTACAATTGCTTACAAATTTCTTTCTGTTTCCTTACATTTTTTGGCCTGGAACATCGTTTTTGAGATGTTTATCAATCTGGGACATTATGAAAGCACTCTCTCTCAACCATATGAAGTATAAAAATAATTCGGGAATCTCATATAAAAACGTGTGGTGTACAATACTTATTTATACCATGTTGCCTGAATTGGTATCACAGGATATTGAATGACATATGGCGATTCAGGTGGAGCTGCGTTTTAATAATTTTGCATCTTTTACTCCTCCTCTTCAAACGAGCTGGCGGGACATTAATCATAAGTGGTGTGAATATACTGTGGGTGGTTTCTGCCAAGTTTCTTCAGTGATTTTAGGATTTTTCGTTACGTATTAAAATTTTGTGTGATTTATTCATTTTTTTGGTAAATTAGTTTTAAATGTGCTATAAAACCGCTTGGTCAAGTGTATGGGCACATCATAGGAATACTTATGGATATTCCAATACGTTAATTTATTAGCAAGGGGTGCTGCGTTTTTTTCTCTGTATTTTAAGAATTGTTTTGTTTCGGTAATTTTTAATTTTTACATTTAAATCAAAAGAATACGCGACTTACAAATATTTAGGAATCTTATTCTCTCAATCTTTAAGTGACCAATATTGAGAGAGACTTGAAACAGTTTTATGTGCAATATATTAGGGTCGTACGAAAACATTAACAGTAACAGGTTTGGTGAAGTCATGGAAAAGTGTTCGCCTGCCGTCACTGTCTCATGAGTTTCGTGGGTACAATAATAAAAAAGAACGCCGAAATCTTTGGAAATGGCTTGAATTTTCTGCTGCCCAGAAAACGTTTGCACCGAAAGGAGACCCCAGCTATAAAAAAGGCCTAGCAATTTAGGCTTGCTACCTATGAGCATATATTTGGACAGAGTTAAGTCTTTTCACCGACTGCAGTTCAACTTTCAAAACAAACGCCGTTGAAAACACATTAAAATGTAAAAACAAGAGGACACATTATTCCCTGGTTTTGGGAATGTGACAAAATACAGTTGTTTTGATCTCAATTTCAAAGTTGGTGGAATGATTGTCGTCCAATGTCGAATAATGTGGTGCTTTCAACTGAAATGTTTATTTTAGGTGCTTTTTCAACCCCAAACAGGTATACTTTGAACAACTGTATTCTTCAAGCAAAGTTTGTCATTCATAAAGCTTTGTGCAACAAACATATTGTACACTTTCAAGGTTTATAAAGTTCCCCAGACTTAGAAAAACAGTTGAACAGTACATATTATGTTCACAAGGTAAACAGAATATTTTTGAAAATAGATGGAAATAGATTTTAAATTCATTGGAATAGTACTGCTGCTGCTTTGACAATTTCTTTGATTATTATCCCACATATGTATGATTGTACGAATAAAAAGTCTATGAAGAACAGCCAAAAAATATCTTTATGGTGAACTATGCTACTCGAGTAGCATCCAATGGCACCATCATGTTTTCTAAGTACAATTTTGTTTAAACATATTTTATTACAACACAATTGGGAAACGACAGAGCCCTACGTAGATCCCTCTTGTAAGTGCAATTTTACGGAGAGGATGTTTTTAAAGGACATGACATGATATGATGTCATGATTATTCGTCCTCTTTACGTTTAGATATGATGTAAAATCCCCGACTCGAGCACTTTATTCTTTTTACGTCACATTAAAGAAGTATATATTGTTTTGTACTGCTGGCAAACATATTGGCAACATCGGCAGGGTTTATTTTATTATCCCAAAATAGTCTATCATCCGTGCACTGCAGATTGGTGCGTAAGGTGGGTGCAATGACTGCAACCATGTATTTACATTTACTATACTTTTTGAACATGCATGAAATGCAAGGGACACTATTTTTTCCGCTTGTACGCAAGACCTCTTCCTCTCTGAATCAAGTAATAATGTTAATAATGATAATGATAATAATAATGAATATGGCGTCGGATCAGAAATAGATGATGCGGTTTGGGTAAATTTTCGGCAGCTATACCCCCCAAGACATGCCATTGAAGCCAGCTGTTAGGAAATTGAGACCCCGTGTCCCTCCGTTGAACTCATGTACAATATTTTAGCAAACCGAGGTCGATGTAAATCATGTTATGGTCATGCATGCAGGACCACGTTATTTATTCCTTCTGTAATTTACTGTTTGGGGATTCTCCGGATAATTTGTGTTTTTCATAGCAACTGCGTGAAATAATGCGCATTTGTAATGTAAAGCAACGATGTTGCTTGAGATTGCATTGATACAAATTAAGAGGCACAAAGCAACCACCGCGCCCACCAATACGATGTGTTTTGAAGTTTTGGCAGTTGTATATATCATAATTACGTTTTGTGAATTCATTCCATTATAAAGCAGACATAAAGTCGTCCCAAAGAATGCGGTCAAAGTAAGGAAATCATGTTTGTGTTGTAAGTGTTTAAGTAGAAAAAAAGGCCGCCTTTAAGTTTTAATTTCCAGACGGTGTAAGAGCTATATGCAAAGAAAGCACCTGGTCATAAGATGATTTATGACATGCACATGGGACAAAGGATGTTTTAAAAGTTTCAGTCTTATGCTTGTAGTGACAATATCAACATGATAATTTAAATGCTGCTTAATGAGAAAGTGCGTGTGAGTGTTGTAGCCAAATGAAACACATGTTTAATGTACATCAACTATTTCAAACGATCCCAATATACGTGGCAGCTTACAACATCTCTACACTTGGAGTAGTAAAAATATAATTTAGAACGCTATCACCTGTTTCTGATTGCTTGTTTCAATTATTCATCAATATGTAAGAAGAAAAAGGGAAACATGTTGAATATTTGTTACAAACAGCTGAAGCAATTATTCGTTTATTTTGAATAGTGAAAAACCTTGAAGTTTTGTAAAATCGAAAATGTATATACACGCATACGTATCTGCATACCATCTGATTTTGAAATACGGTTTACATCAAAGGACGCATGTTTCTATATCTTCGGGTGTCACCAATTGAAAAGGGTGCAATGATATTACATTTAGTTTTTTATAATAATATTTTCGCACCAATATTCTCAAAGTAAGAAGGACAATACTTGCACAGATAACTTCCAATCAAAAGTGAATGTCCATTGCAAGAGATCTCAAGTGCAAGAATATTTTGGCCGCATGTTTGGTGGACACATCCATGTTGCCAGCGTGAATAATTCAGCGCTATTTACGCCTTTTAATGCCGCAAAAAGTAATCATGTTTGTAGGAAACCATTTTTTAAATTTTTATAATTTTGTTTTTGTTCTAATGCAGCGATCCTAGACGTAAGCGATATCGTCTGTTCTGTTACAGTGCTTAGGATGAGTCTGTTTGCTGTTAAGCACAGATTGTAAATCACCCTTTGCCAAATAGCATGGTGATAATCCATGCATGTTCAACATAATACCGGGTACCGAGTTTACGGAATGTAGTTCAAACTTTATCGGGGCGAGGCATGACGATCGTGTGCATGACTGTTAATCTTTTGCGAACATGAAAGTAGTTGATTTAAAACATGATCTGAAAGATAGAAGGGTGCAATGTTCTAAAGGGGCCCATATAAAGTGATTGTACATGATCTTAATAAAACATTTCATTTTTATTGAAGACAATAGAGCCATGTGCCCAAAAGTTATATATTGCGGAAAATTTTGATCAACACTGGCAAGTTACGAATTTGAGGTCCCGGCTGGCTCACGCATCAGCGGCCGTGAGCAGACAGAAACAGTGTACCCGATACAAGCTTTATGTTAGATTAATTTATAATGTAATTTATTCAACATACTTGGTTTCTACGGGTTTAAAGAACTTTGAAAGAGAAGATAAAGTGGTTATTTGTACGATTATTTTTATATAAAATGCCAGGCTATTGTCGAGTGGAGGACGGTAAATTGGAAGACCTTTTAGTTTTGGCAGGAGCCGACGTATGTTAGCCTTTAGAACGGAATCTGCACTGATCTTAGAATATACAAAATGTAAATATTCCTGTAAGTTTTTAGTGGCTATTAAGCTTTAATTTGGCCTGTTTCACGAAAAAAACTGACCAAATCTCAAAGACGTTCTCGCATTAGCGCATCCAGGTAAAATGCCACGATGATGCAAATGGCGGCAGCCAGAGTTCATGGTTCGAGTTCACAGCACCACCTCTTATTTCTCTTACGTACGCAAAGTAGGCATACAATAAGCATAGAGTATGTAAATCATATATACCCTTTTTGTACTATAAATAAGCTTCAATTTGATACATAATACTGGAAAAATACTAGAACCTATCGCTTCTACAAAATCGTGCAGCAATTACAGGATCAAGCTTGGGGCGTACAGAGGCATGCTGTTGAGACCAGCGGGTAAAAGGTCACGCTTCACATGCACATAGCAGCCCGCCGGTCTTGGCTGGTCTCGGTAGGCATCAAGTGATTTTCTTCGACAAGCCACATCTTATGTATCATGGGAAAGATCTTTGTAAGGGGGATACAGTGCTGGTATTTCTATTGCCGTAGTCTCAAATTTGTAAGATTTATTGACGCTTCCTTTTTGTGTGTTCTTATTTCTGACAAAATAAGTCGTGAAATACTGCAGTACAGTCCATGCCCTACTCCAATTTTACTGATGGCATTTTTCCAATTATAGTACGGGGTTGGAAGGAGAAATTGCACTCTTGGTCCTCTACCTCCAATGAAATACAGGGGCGGTTGGAGCAAATTCGGTGTGTTATGCGGCAATTTTTAATAACTGCCTTTTTATAATAAAAAGCAGAAATCTGAATTAATTTGTAATACTTGCGTCAATTTGTTATAAGTTGCGGCAAAATGTAATATTATTGCATTTTGTAATTTGTAATAACATCTTTCAGCAAAATATAATAAATCATATATGCCCGGTTTGTAATAACAGTGAACTGTAAAAATGTAATAAAATGTAACAATTGTATGGAAGTATCATTTTATCTAATTTTCTTTACAATCATTCTCAGGGAAAACATTTTCTTCGAAGCTGAAAAATAAATGCACTGAATAGCTAGACATTGTGACGTTTTTTGGCAAACTGATTTATTTCTCATTTGCGTCTCCTGTGTAAAGAGATGTAAGGTTTTGTTAAGACGACCCCTCTTCGCAACGTTGTTAATGATGGACAGCCTCTTCAAGACGTACGGATTTTAAATGGATTCAATATATTCAAATAATTGGAAAGAAAAGGTTCTAACCGATCCTTTTTTTATAAAATGGAATACGTAATGGATAAAAATCGTCCTAAAACAGGTTTTAACTAACAAATTTTCTATTAGAATTATATCACACTTCCAAGACTCATACATTTACACGGCCACTGCACTTTAATGTAACAGCACAAGGTGCCACATAAAGAGGTTAGAGTGTTGGATTATAGGCCTACACATTTGATTAGTTCTCCAGTAATGTTCTAATGACATGACCTTTCGATTTTGTTATTGTTTCCAGTCTGTCTGTTGCTTTAACAATTAAACGTATGGATCGTATCACTGTATTTTGACATAAGGTCTAATTTTCATGATATAATTTATAATCGTTTTGGCCGAACTTTTTTTTTTGTTTCACCTGATAGGACTCAAGAAGTTATGCCTCCTTATTCAAAAAGGGCAGATATTTGTTGATGACATTATGTACATACTATTATTTCCCATGAAAGGGACCGATTTAGAATTGAATTCCTGACATATTATGTCATTGCAAACATTATTTAATATGTTTGACATCTCAACGCCTGGCCCTGTTTAACGTTTTAACCCACTTAATGGAGATTGAGTCAATGGACATTCCCTGCATGCTAGAAAGGAATCAAGCACGCGCAGAGTGGAGTTGGATATACGGCAAACACCCAAAACATCTTTAAAAACGGAAATCACAGCGCCACCTTGTAAATAAATTGAGCTTTAGGGATACTCAAAAGTTTTCCCGTGCAATTTGTGAGAAATTAGACCGGCAGTTTTAAAAAAGATTTTTTTTTCTTAATTTACCTACCTCCCAATTCTTTTTTAATCAAAAAATCATTGGAGTGAAACCATTTCCAAAGATTTGGAAGCCCCTTACCAACGGTACTTGATATATATTTGAAGTGAATTTGACTGATGATTTTGGAGAAGTTAAATGGTGAGGTACCATAGGAGTTTCACTGACTTAACATTATTCTCAATAAAAATTGTATGCATTAACCCAAAATACTCCAACTGAAAAGAAATTATCAAAAATCAGTAAACAAGAGAAACGCCACCTGCTCATCGACTTTCTTTGACCTTTGTACATGAAAAATTTCCGCCATGTTTCAGTATAATCTGAATGATGATTTTGGATTAAAAGTTCAAAATAGCAAAACACACAAAACATAAAAGGGGGGGGGGGATGCGCAAATACTGGCAACACTATTTTTTGAAAAAATTAAGGTGTAGGGTCCCCAGGCGTTTCGACATGCAATTTAAAAGTTTCAAAGCAAACACCCCAGCTATTTTTGCAGAAGATTTAATTTGTCCACGATTACCCCCCCCCCCCCCCGACAAAAAGAGAGAGAGAGAGAGAAAAAAAACACTGGAGCTTGACTATACAAAAAGCTTTGTAGAGACCCACCCAGCTTGTATCCCTACCAAGTTTGGAGAAAGGAATACATCAGTTAAGGGGACGTAGTCGAAAATGTGTATTATGGACAACAGACGACAGACATACGGGCGACAGAGGAATGCCTTCGTCGTAAGCTTGGCTGACCGAAAAGTCAGCTAAGTTTTATATTTTCCTATCCAGTTCTGTGACTGATTATCATATTAGCAAATGTGTGAAAGTATTTATATTTTGCAGGATCTTCTTTTATCACTTCGAATGATCATGAAAATCGTTGGAAATGCTTCATAAAATTTCGATAAGTTAAGTTGTTGGAAATTGATGCAATTTTCCATTCATTGTGTCTTAAGTTAGAATTGATAAAGGATCGCAAAGTACATGAGATGACCCTTGCAAGCAGAAATATCGGACGGTGTGGACCTGACTGATTTACATCGATACAAACCGCCATATATTTCGATCCAGTCAGGAGGTGTCTCTCTTTGTGTACTGAGAGCTAACGTTTTAAGAGGAACAGTTCATCATGGAAGGGACGTGTGTGTGAACATGTTTGTGAAGTGGTTTGGCCGTGCAAGCCTGCAACTGGCTGTTTAAACCAAGGGCCCAGAATAGGAAGAAGGGGAGGAGAACTTGCCTCTCCGATTGTGCCCGACATATTCCCTACACTCGGCAATTTTGATAAATATCGAAATTATAGATATTTAGTTATAGTGTGAAGGTGTTTTTCGATAACTTTGCCTTTTGACTCAAGGTGGAAAAATACAGGTTTGCTGTTATATTTAGGTACAAGGGATTTCACGTCTTCCGAGTTCTTATAACAGTACTAAAATTTATACACCAATTGGTGTGATTAATTAAAAAAAAAAGAAATTGTACATCTTTAAGAACTTTAACAACTGACGGGGTTATCTCATTAATACCTTTTACATTGGTGTAGGCGGAACAAAAAAAATTCAATCATAGCACCTTGGAACTTCTGAAAGTCTGCATTTAATGAATATATGATACGAACTTTTGAAGCAAACATTTGTCTGAAATTAAAGGAAATGTTCTTCAGGGACACTTCAGAATGATTATTACATTTTATTACATCCTTTTTACACACATGATTTATTACATTTTGCAGCAAGATTTTATTACAAATTGCAAAATATAACAATATTATATTTTGAAGCAACTTATTACAAATTGCCGAAAGTATTACAAATTAATGCAGATTTCTGCTCGTTTTTAGTACAAATAGGCAGGTATTATAAATTGCCGCATAACACGGTCGAATTTACTAGGATCCCGGTCTTTTGGCCTCTTGACTATGATATGTTGATCCACTTTTTACTTCGTTGTTGTCTCTCTGTGGGGGAAAACTATATAAGTAATTCTTTCTATCCATGGACTTTTTTCAATGTTTGTAAATTTCCTTGTGTCGACATAAGCGCCTGGTACCTTGCAATTGTGCCCTGGCATTTCCCCCGGTACCCTGTCAACAACTGCACAAATAGCTACATTTTCTTGTGTCAGCTCTCAACCCATTCGCTTTGCAATGCTGTGTTGTGGCCGCTACAGCAACTGTCCTAATTCCCGCAAAGTTCCGTGGAATCGCATTGTGCGATCTAGGTGGGAGAAGCAGGTACTATGAATTCGTAAGTCTGGTGTTGACTATGCGTCTTCTACGTATATACTGCTGGAAAAATTGATGCCACCCATTGTCCAACATTACGTACTTATAAAGAGGATGGGTATGGGGAGTTTGTTTATTATACATTGCCTTTCACATCCCTTTGGGTGGAAATGATGGTCCTTGAAAGGACCTTTTTGGTCGTGTTGTTGTTGGGTGGCTCTATGCGTCAATAGCGGGTGTGACCACCATGTTTCTGTAAACATGCTTGGATTTGCCTTGGTATGCTGCTTGTCAGCTTGGTAATCTCACCCTTGGAAATTTGCTTCCACTGGTGTGTGGTCCTCTGTGCCAGTTTGTCCAGAATGGCTGATGGTTCTTCATACTCATTCCTGATTCGATGGCTGAGCACATCCCACAAATGCTCGATTGGGGACAAGTCAGGAGAACGGGCTGGCCATGGCAACAATGGTATATTGTGTTGTTGAAGATACTGCATGCTGACTCGGGCAGGGTGTACCCATGCCTTACCCTGTTGAAACAGTAGCCCAAGATATTGTTGGGTCAATAGGGGATTCTCACCAGAGACTGCGCATGCGCTATTTCTTAGGCTTTACTTCCGCTTGGTAGTTCTCTGAGTCGGTTTAAAATACATACATAAAGCACAAAAAGAAAGAAAAAGGAGAAAATATTGCAATTTTGTTCTCTGACCGCTTTTAATTAACATACAAAAAATACATGCACTGTCACATTACAATGCTTAAGCACAATACAGTAAGTAAATTTAAAAGATTTTTGAAATCTATATTTTCAGGGAAGGACACCACACAATTACCTACAAAAACGTAAATCTAGGTATATGCACATTTTATGTACCCGCGGATTATATACACAAACAATGATATGGGCTAGTAACAATCTGAGAAAGTAATTAAGAATAAACCTAAACCAATTTAACAAATTAAAAAAAAGAGAGATTAGCATCAACAACCAATTATAATTCAAACTTTTTTTGCTATAAGAAAACGGTCCTCCGTGAGTAACAAGTTAGGTATTATTGTGAAATAAAGAAAGAATGATTAAATGGTAGAACATTGTGAGAGTAAAGAATGGGAAATGAGTTCGACGCAATGATGGGAAATGTTGCTTTTGGCACAGATGAGTTATCGCGTACTTTTCCAATAATTGTATTCTATAATAACCATCGGAAGATGTCAGCTGCAACTGAACATGGACCTGGTATTCTCATTCTGACTACATATAGTCATTCAATTTGAGGACTTCAAGTTAGTATGAATACTAGTATTTGAGTTCAGTAGCCTGAAACTGACTATGTTTGCTGCTGTTCACAATTTGAATCATTTATTTTCAAACCGGATACACGCATTTAATGTATGACACAATATTAGATACTGTCAGAAAGAAACTGCAGAATTTTGAAGCGTCGCTTACGCAAGCATTTCCTCACAACTAGGCTCTGTCAAATTATTCGATGCTGGGGTGTGAAACACATCTCATCAACCCCTATTCAAATGCATGACGCGTGAAATACCGCTAATAAGCTCCAATACTTGTTGTGAGTAGCCTGTGTCTATGATCTTAGAAAGTGAACTTCACAAACAAGTAACAAAATCGCAAATTTCTTTTTAAGTGAACAGTTTGGAAAACACCATCTGTTACAAATATGAGAGGTAGATTTACAAGAGGGATAACGACACGCTAATACTGACAATTATACGCATAAAAATTTGTTTACAAAGTCTTTTCTGGAGTAGAGCCTGACCGATCCTTGTTTTTTTTTTTTACCGATACCGATATATAGGTGTCGGCATAGTTTACCGAGTCCGATACCGAGAAAGGTTCGGATTCGGTTTATTGGCAAAATTCAACAAAACAAAACAAAAAAAAAAAAACAAAACAAAAAAAAAACAAAAAAAACAAAAAAAAAAAAACCGCAAAAGCAGCTTGAAATGTGTATTGAAAACTTCTTATTACACACACAGAAAACTCTGCATGCGGGGCAGATAAGCACGTCTGGAACAACACGGCAGGAGGTCCTGTCACACCCCTTCGCTGCCGTGAAAATAAATCACAGTGCGCGGACGTTGCAAATCGAATTCGAACGCACAAAGTTATCTAAATCGACCTGGCTGATATACTTCTTTATATTGACCGTGATTTATTTCTCTTCTGTAATGTCTCATTCATTCACAGAAGTTCTAAAATCACTTAGAATGAGGCCATATAGTATTGTTTTGAAGCCCGGAAAATCTACACTGTGTACATGAATAAAGGTTTTATTGTCATCCTTGGATCAGAGGACATTGCAAAAAGACAGGGTTAGCATATTTTATTATAATCGGCCTGGGTTATGTTGATCTAAAGCAATGATGACGGACATTATTGTATGGATAGATTCAGTTATTTTTCCAGTCACAAGTAAGAATGTAAATTCTTCTTTAGATAGAAGAAGTACTTTAGTCAGTGGTATGAAAAAATAGGTTTTTGGGCTTATTCGTCCGTTGAAAATCCATAAAGTGAACATACTTTGTCCCAGGCAATATTATGAAAACACCGTGGCCAATAACACGTACATCTTGGCATTTTACAGGGGATTTTACGCTTGCCTAAGTCAGATTATACAATATAGTTTTATATGCGCTGACTGTAAGTATGGCGGTCGAGAACTACCACGATCCCATAAGCCCTCATTCAATGTGGCTGCTGGGGAAAACCCCCTATTGGTCAACTGTGAGCAGGATCTAATCCGCACAGCCGTAGCCTGTTAGTGTCTCTTTCACCCTGATGAGAGCTGTTCTCCCTGTTGTTGTTCCCCCCCCCCCCGAAAGGCCAGCCTCCAGCATCCCAATCCTTCTGCCCCTGTCAAATTCCGACAGTTGTGAGTGACCCGTACACTGTGGCATTGTGCATTCACTTTGACCGCAGTAGTGCTATGACCCCCTTATAAAGCTGGTAGGTACCTAACAACACACACTTTTCACACCTCTCTGGTTTTCAGGACATTTTTTGTTTCTGTGACGTCTCAGGCATACCCTATGCTATCATGTTGATACATAATATAACATGCGACAGCCATATTTTCCATATACAGGCATATTTTGAGCGGCCAATGTTAAACCAATGAAGGTGCCTTTTTCCCCCATAGTATGTATATATATATATATATATATATATATATATATATATATATATATATATATATATATATATATATATATATATATATATATATATATATATATATATATGCATATTTATATGTATGTATATAATCTGCCGTATTTTCCGATAGTGAGACACACGATTACAGAGGGTTTTTGTGCCTGAAGAATTAAACACTACCACAGGTGCTTTCAGGGAGAAGGTAACATTCTTTTGTACTTTAAACATTTTGTTGTTCACAAATCGTGGAAATCGCATTGAACTGTAGTGTATACACTTAACGTATGCTCCCACCAACACCAACAAAAAGGTCAAAAGGTAAGTTCAGCTTCAGCAGTCTAATGCTGCCATGGGTAGGACTTTATCTTGTTCAGAACTGTCACGTTTGCCCCCCCCCCCCCCCCCCCGCGAAGAAAAATTAAGAACCAGGTATTAACTTAAATACTAGAGTGTGATTGAATACACATTTACACATTTGTAGAATGTTTAGATGAGAACACGATTTCCATTTGTGTTGGGCATTTGCAATGATCCTGACATATCATATTACTTATGTTGGCCTAATGATAGCCTATTATGTTATATTATGTTTACCAGATGCATATTTGGTTCTGTTTACATGGCGTGTCAAAATACTTTTACTTTACAATCGATGCAAGGCATCGCAAGAAGAAAAAGACAGCATGGCTGAACAAAAGGTGTTACCTGTGATGTAAATATGCTAAACTGGGCCCATATATGGATCGATGTTTTTACCTGTGCACTGCGCACATTGACCTACAAAATGTATAGATGTCTGTGTGCATGTAGCGCGCATAAACGTATTGAAAGAAACAAACACTTGGTAAAGACACGTAGAAGTATTAACTATTAATACCTCAACGTGCCTCCTTGAAAACGTGTTTTTAGATAGAAAGAAATAAGCATAACAGTTCATGGGTATCTCAATATAAGAGAAGATATAACGCACTGTTGAAGAATAACTTCACATTTTTACTAATGAGGAATTCCATGCATTGTGTACTCGTTGTTCAGAATTCCATGCAGGACTACTTAGCTTATATAATAAGCGTTGCTTTGAGGCTAATAATTATACGAAGCGTTGCGAGTGGGTCCTTAGGCTGTGAGAAGGACTTTTATGTTGCTTTAATGTGTCCGCTTGCCTGTCCTACTTGTGTCACAACTCACACTGTGTAACGACAGAATGGCTTGAAATGCTGCAATATGGTCCCGCCCTGAGACATCAGTGCCAGCATATATAATGTAAGTTAGGGTTCAGAGGGAGTGTTGCAGGACATGATCCTTAACACAAGTAACGGTCAATATGCTGTCTATGCTGCCCTGTTGTTGGCCTAGTTTAACCTAGTTGTCACGTTCCTTTAAAATACACTCGTAAAGTTTTAGAACTGGCACACATAGCCAGTGTAATAAAGGAAGCCACAACTCTCGAACAGAGCAGGATTTTACAATTGAAGATGGTCCATTAAACAATGCTCACCGCACCCTTAGATGTAACTGGTCATGCAATAAACAGCGGCATGATTAATATGCATGTAGTTGCGGGTGCCGTCCATGGGTCTCGTGCATGCAAATGTGTAAGAACATGGGTCCACACACATGCTAGTTAATACCAGTCTGTACGCTAAAGATGAGTAGAGAAGTGTTACAGTCCTCATGTTTTTGATAGAAAAAACTTTTTCAGTCTGCTATTTGTCTAAACTGGATGCTTTTCCAGGAGAGCCTCCATTAGTGTTAAATTCTAGTGTTGTATATTTGCTCCCTAGTTGTAAATGATCGGCGCGCCACTCACTGGGTGCCACCCTACCTTGGCTCCTGCAAGGCTTTGAGGAGTCACTGTGGGTGGGCACACAGTGCGCCGGGTACTAATGGCATATAGGTATAAAGGTGCCACAGGTTTTTATTCAAGATTCTTTATGGTTATGACAGTAAACTTTCATTTACCACTGTAATGAGTGTTTCTTTTTCCTCACTCGTTGGGCCAACTTTGTTCAGTCCTGCTGCTTGCAGCAAAGTGATAAACATGGTTATATACTGAACCATCCCATTCCTCATTTTCGTTATCTTTACCGCTTGTGCCATTCCCCAACTATCAGCGTCACGCAACTCTGACAGAAACGTCGCATACGCAATAATAAGGTTGATTCTACATCTTTTCAACCGTGCTGAGAATTCCCATTCTTTGCATTGTCAATGTATTTTGTTGCTTGTTATTAACATGTATCTGTTGCATGTTTATTAGTTGGGGCATTTGATTTGAAAATTTTCAGTATCGCATACGTTTGTTATTTTGTTAACAGATTGCTGTCGAGAATTTCTATTTCATCTAAACCACTTCCCGTATATACAAAATTCTATTACATGTATTGAATTAAACTATTCAAACTTTAGAGTCTTGTTCCACTTGAAGTGCAAAATTTACCGACTTTGTGCCAATTCAAAAGGAGAATTTCTAAGCCATTGAAATGCTCGTTTAAATATCGCAAACTTTTTAACGTAGGCAAAGGATATCTTTCGATTGTACATTCCAGACTACGCATGGGCCACAGCCAATTGAATCGATATCTTTTCTTAATACGTGTTAAGCGGTCATCACAGCATGCTCGTGTGGCACTGCTGCCGACAGCATATGGCATTACTTCCTTACCTGCTTTCGATATGTTTTTTTTAATGCTACAATCTTAATATGTCTGCTAATTCAGTTCATGCATCCTTCTTTTAAATACAATTTTATTCGGTGATTGTCACTGCAGTCTCGAAGATAATGTTTTTCTACATATCTCCCGCTGCAGGAGTTTATACAAAAAAAGCAAACGTTTGGAAGCTGAATCATTGACATGACACATATATTGGTAACTTATACAAGCCCCTTGTCTGTGTTCCGGTGTGATGGAGTCCATCTTCTCGTTGTTTTTACTCGTGCGTCACCACACCTGTACTGCTTGCACTCGATGTTTGGCGGCGCAGCTGGTTTGCGTTACGTCTGCCCTGTGCTTGTGTGTTCTTTTGCAAGAGGGATTCATATAAGGCTCTGCCCTTCGTCCCAATTGTTATTTTTGTCCATATAATATGTTTAATCCAACTTCATGCAATGGCAAGTTTTATGGTTTTGTGGACTTTTGCTTTCAAACATTTGTAGTATAGAATAATCTATCAGCTGTTCAGTATTTTGCGAATACACACACACACACACACACACACACACACACACACACACACACAATTAAATGTTGATAATAATCATAGAAATGTAAGTTTAACATAAGATATCGTGACATGTTGCTAAGAGTTGAATGTTTTTATAACATCCAGTTTTAGCAAGCATTTTAACATTTTAAGTAATATTAAGAGCAATTTTCTTTCCGGTATAATGTTAAAATGTATCCATTTACACTTACCGTAAATCATTATATATACATATATACATACATATATATATATATATATATATATATATATATATATATATATATATATATATATATATATATATATATATATATATATATATATATATACATGAGTGTGTGTGGCTGTAACCTGCCAGGCTATCTGCAAACTACCAATGAAATTTGTACAGCTGATTGCTACAGTATGTACTGGAATATGGTATTTCCTTAATATGGGTGAAAGGATACACACTAGACCATGTAAAGTGAGTACATATTGTTCATGTCTATTTTTATTTGCATGACTTGTAAGAATGTTATTTTACTCACAAGAATATAATATATGAATAGGTCCAATGTCAGGTGGCATGCTTTGAAATCAACAATTAAGGTAATGGAGACGATTGAGCTGCGCGCTACGGTTTCAGCGAATTTGACTTTGCACACATCAACCATATTTCATATTTTACCCACAAAATCATACATTTTATTTCCTGTACAGATATTAAAATTTGTTGAAACCAGGTTTCGTATCGATACGACCATTTAAGAGGATTTCATAAGCCAGTTGTAAATAGGATATCAGCTGGCACATTTTGTCAGCAATTCTTAAAAAATAAATGATGAAAAAGTGTATTAAATATGTAAAATTAAAGTACAGACAAATAGGCAGGAACCGTACTCTCTGTTTACAAATAAGATACAGAATCACAGAATAATGAGATTTTTTGTTCCTCATTTTAAACATCACAAAAGTGTCGGAAAGAGGCATTAAATGAAACAACAGATAATACAGTTTTTAGATAATATAGTTCTCTTTCAAAAGCCGATTATTTGAAGCAGATCTATTAATCAGCTCATAATTGCAGCTGTCCAAAACTTGATTGATAGCAGAAAATTTAATTCAGAGAAATCGGCGTTGAAAGATTCGAAGCCACACTGCTGGTCTTTATGACAATACCGACCACTAATCCCGGTCAGTTTGGTTCTATACTTCGAAGTCATGTCAATCAACGTCTATGGTGTAGAGTTTTCAGGATGCAATGTTGTTTATCGGCTTAAAAAGCAGTTTCTTAAACGATTGACATCCAAGCCAGCGACAATTTCAAGCTTGTCACTGTGGTTTCCCACCCGATAGGAACAGCTTCAAAGGGGACTCGAAATCGGATTAGTCACGTGACTCGAAGGTGCGATCACCTTGACCCTAGCAACATTGTTTGAAAATGTGGCTGCTTGAACAAGATTGGCTTACAGTTTCGCAATTTGCTTCAGTGAGATGAGTGATTGATGGACATGAGATGCTCACTTATATCTCCTCATTTTGGATGAAAAAGCGACATGTGTTTATTAACGGCAGGGACGGGACTTTGACCATTCAGGGACTGGGACTGCTGGTGATCATACCGGAAAAAGGCTGAAAATTCACATACCACAATAGGGGAATAAAACAAAAAATGAACCAAGCGGATAACCATGTGCAAAAATAAGAGAAAAAAGTTGACGACTAATCATACACTATTTTACATTCCAATACCCCTCTCTGTAACACTGCAATTCTAGCTCTCTAACACGTTTCATCCAATATTTAGCATTGTTCCTTTGCTCTAGTCAATACCTACTTCACTTGTATGTTGTATATCTTGCAGATATGGTCGGGTTCAAGGTTCAGTAGGTCAGAATCTGGCTGATATTGCTTTCCAGCACAAGAACAACGTTAGAAAGCAAATGTTGATCCGTTAGAAAGCTAACATTAATCTTTCGCAAACAGGACCTTAGATGAATCATCAGCTACACTAGCTGTCAAATAGATATTTGCTACAAAGGACCAGATAAAAGGGCAAATGCTTAAACACGTTTGTTTATACATGTAGCCATACTGGATTCCATATTCTGTGAGTCACACATAGCCTCTGGACTCACTGTCATATCCGTGCTAAAAGTTACCTTCGGAATTCTTTGTTATTAGATCTGCGTATATGGCATTCAGTCTCCTCTTGTGTTTATGTCATTAAGTAGGGTGGCTAAAGTCTGACACCAAAAGAATTTTGCCACGATAATGGATGGCGTTATACTGACAAGAAATCAATTCCAATCAGTAGGAACTGTCCATCCTCAGATGACCTCACCATTCAACCTATATGTCCGTAAAAAATTTGAAGCAATTGGCCAAGCAGTCTCAGAAAAGGATATTTTAAGATTTTAACCCCCACCCCAAGAAAAAAATGAAACAGAAATCACCACAACTTGTTCATTTGAGCACACCGAGCAGAAACAAATCCGAGGTACTTCTCCAGCAAGTTTGGAATGCACTTGGGTGATAGTTTTGGAGAAGACAAAAATGTGAATTACAACCACAATCCCCATTGACTTGCATGGTAATCAATATGAATGTATGCAATAACCGACAAGTACTTAAATTGGAAAATCAGCGATCTGGCGCATTGCTACCTAGTAAACAACATTGTTATTCAATGAACAATTTATTCTTTGGTGGATGTTCAAATTTTGCTGTTATATCTGGTGATGTTCGTGTTTAAGATTTGAATGGTTTTCGACTTAGACTGAATGTAGAACCACCATTCGATGCTTCCACAAAGTACCTTTCCACACTGTTTCAGGACAACTATAGTGACAAACGCTTAAGGGGTAAAAAATAAATAAAAATTCTCAAAAATTCTTTTAAAATATTACAAAGTCATAGCCAGCTGTTGAACACGTTGAGGTCTGGGTGTACCCAAAAGAGTTCCTTATGTTTTTTCCATGCAATTTGTTCAGCAGGTTTGGAGACATGCTTACAATTAAGCCAAAAATGAACAAACAGAAATTCATAAAAATTCCCAGGTCAAGGAGCATAAAAATTTGAATAAAATCATTGAAAGGTTCCCAAGGTACATCCTTTTCAGGTTTTAAGTGAATCTGGCTGACGGTTTTGGAGAAAAAAGGAAAAAAATATGAATTACCATTGCAATTTCCATTGAATTACATTGTAAGCGATAGAAATGTAATTGTTGATGGTTTTGGGAAAAATGAAAATATCACCCAACATACTCACATCGCAAAAATCATCATGAAATCGATAGAAAAAATGCAGCGGCACCTGTTTGACAATAAAGGTCTAGGTGTCCCTAGAAGTGTACAGGTGTAATTTTGAAGCAATTGGCCAAGTAGTTCAAGAGAAAAAGATTTTAAGAAATATATATTTGCCAACCCCCTCCCCCTATAAAATTTCATCACAAATCCAAAGTTACCTATCCAGGTTACATCTGCATCAAGTTTGAAGAAGATGCACCTTACCATTTGGGAGAAGTGAACGATATCAATTTTGCACAATGTATGATGGGCAGCGCAATTACAGACAAAACCCAACCACATAACCTTATCGCAAACACAATCAGTTCCAGTTTAATAATGTTAACTACCCTCACAGGGATAGTAATATTCCTATTGGGCCTGCTAATGGCGTCTTTGTGTCACGGTTGATTGCATTTGCAAGACTATGCACTGTGTTTGACAACTTTGAATTCCGCCATACACTTTTATTTTATAAACTGGTAAAGCAGGAATATTCAAAAATGAACTTGAAAAACATTTTTTTGAAAATATGTAGATAAAAATGAGTCCTTATTACGCAAATATAAGGCAGATTTGAATAGTTATATAAATGAGGGTGTGCGCGAATATTAGTTGTACTCAGCGATTTATGATGGTGTATGTACAAACAGATATCTCTGTTAAAGTTGAAAGTTGCATGCTTGAAATCGATTTAAGCTACCACTAACTTTTAGTTGGTACCTGTCTGAAGGCAGCAGAGAGATATTTTCCTCCATACTATAGTTATGTCTGGTGTATGTCTATCTTGATCAAAAGGATTTCGACATTGCTTGTTTGCTGGATGCCAATTTTGATCATGCTTGAATCTTGATTACACAGAATTTGGTTCTAAGATAACATTTCCGATATAATCGTTTCAAATAATTATATTCTACACAACTACAAAATGGGCACAGTCACTAGGCTAATAATACTGTAACAGCATTGAATAAAAGTTGATCAAAAATATCAGATACAAGGTCATGTATTTGATATTTTTGTTCTACTTTTATTCTGCATTACAACTTTGAATTCCACCATGCAGTTTATCTGATAAATCGGTAAAATAAAGATATAAAAAAATGAAGTTGAAAAAAAATTGTTGAAATTTTTAGGAAAAAAATGAGTCCTTATTACGCAAATAAATGCAAGCGAGTGTTAATTGTACTCATAAATTTGATGATATATGTATGGAGCAAGGTACATATTAAAGTTGAGAGTTGCTTGCATCAAATCGATTTAAAGTACTGCTAACTTTAAGTTAGTACCTGTCTCAAGTCAGGAGAGAAGTGTTTTACTCTATACTATTTTTGTGTCTGGTGTATGTCTATCTTGTTCTTAGTGAATTTCAACATGGCTTGTTTGATAGCTGACAATTTTGATCATGGATGAATCATGATTGCACGGAATTTTGTTCTGTCCCTTTGACATCATTGAAGACTGTTGTGGGCTTCCATTTTTCATGCCAGTCATTATTAATTTTTGGATGTTGTCTGTGTGGAGTTTAGTGGCAGATGCATGCCTTGATGAATGTTCAGAAGTTGTACATGATTAGTCATGTTCATGTTTACTTGTCATATTTGGATGGATCGAAATTGAACTGAATTGGGATATTGAACTTGATAAATTATGGTCACTGATTGTTAGGTGACTGTCAAGTCAGCTGAAGTAATTAACATCGAGCTGCCATGATGCTATTAACAGCTATCTATAAAAAGTGAGTCATAGCCTCTTCCATTAAGTGGGCATGCTCCACGGACAGGTCTCCATCAGAGTTGTCAAACCTGTTTTGCTCCAGTGATAATTTCATATTTATAGTTTCAAAAAACCGAATCAGGTAAATGGCTTAAATTAAAAAACAACTAAGCAAGTACATAAGTAAGTAAGTAAGTAAGTAAGTAAGTAAGTAAGTAACTAACTAACTAACTAACTAACTAACTAACTAACTAACTAACTAACTAACTGACTGACTGACTGACTGACTGACTGACTGACTGACTGACTGACTGACTGACTGACTGACTGACTGACTGACTGACTGACTGACTAACTAACTAACTAACTAACTTAAAATAAATAAAGTATATAAATTAAATAAACAAAAAAAACCCCGAAAACAAACAAATAAAGAAATAAATGAATTATATCTTGCGTGAACTTTCTCAGTTCGTTCTTGCATCACTATACCTTGATTTGTTTTACATGTAGTAAAGCAAATCTGTTCTACTTGTTATGAAGTGTCATATGATTTTTGTTACTAAGTTTCTCCAACGCCACTTCTGGGAATTCTTCAAACTTGGTAATTTTTTTAAAGAATTAAAGATATGCTACTTTTGAAATGTCAGTGGTAATTTTGTGGTGTTTAATAAAGTCAACCTGTATTTGACATTTGTACAATTTTTCTATGTCCAAAAGGATCCACTCCTAGGTAGCTAAAAATGATCCATTTTTTGATAATATTTTATTGGTGTCTTTGTCCTTGGGGCGGTTGCTCCGAATTTGAAATTATATTAGAGGTGTATTTACTTACAGACATTAATAAAATTGTGAGTATACGTGAGTTTCCTACTGTGTTAATATATACGTCACACACGTTATAACGTCACCCTGGGTGCTCAGTCAACCATTTCGGTGTTTGTCTGTATGGCTCAGAGCTCAGATTGTTGCACTTTAGATTCACTGGCAAATGGTATCAAAGGTCAAGGATCGAATCCCATGGTACGATGAGAAACATTATGGTGTTTTACTTGTACAGGATAAAAAATTGTAAGTCTATGGAAATTCTCCAATCAGTTAATATACATGTCATTCGGGCATTAACATCTCCCTGAGTCCTGGGTCAACACTATATGTGGTTCCCCAGTGGCTGTGGGGTCAGAGGGTTGGACTTGACATTTTAGCTTGGCAATGGTGGCAAGCTCAAGGGTTTGAATGCCATAACAGGCTGACAAAAATGATGTTATTTATAATTAATTGATAATATTTATTGGTCTATTTATACTGTGAGCCATTGCTCACATGAAGAGACATTTTACACTGTTCACTATGCCAAAAATAATAAAAAATGTGTCATTTGCATAATGGGATATTTTATGTCTAATGGAATCAACCAAAATATAGTGCATATTAGTATTTTTGGAAAAAGCCTTCACCAAAACTTCCTGCACAGAATAACAATATATGATGGCAAGGGAGAACTTTGATGAATGGAACACCTTTTGAAAAATGGAGCGTTTTTGATGACCAATCATATGATTGATGTAGCTTTCAGTATCTTTGTTAAATATATTGATCAATTTTGGTACTGAGGGTCCAAAATTAAAGAAGTTTGACAACTTTTCCGAAAAATCTATCCAAGACGTTCAAAAACCTTTTCATTGTCCACAAGTGGAAAGAAGTCAGGAGTGACTTCCTCCCCAGTGTTTCAATTATATTCAGAATGTTATTACTTTTCAACAATACAACGACTTTAAGAAAGTGCTGTCATTTTTTAATGTGAAAGAGTCTGGAAAATAATGTGATGATCAGTAAGTGTACCATTTAGGACGCGTCTTTCATAGCTACTGGTGTAATTGCATTTATAATGTTGTCTTTAAAATACTTGACTGATTCCTTTGGTAAATAATAGGGATAGAGGGCCAAGCTTCCATATTCGGTGGTACTTTTAACTTCATGGTATCGCTTACTCTCGTGTTGTATTCGGTGATTGGTACTGTTTTCAGATGCTGGTGCACGTGGTTTTTTTTCCACGTAAAGCTGATGAAAGATTAGGGATAAAACGTAAGTGTACCTAACCGAGTTTTTTTCCAATTCAATGTATAGAAACAGAAAACATGACAAAAACTCAATCTTTAATTAAATATAACTTTCATGATATCGGCAACTGAGTACCTGCTATCAAAATGATCCAGTGTTGACAGGTAGTCTGCAAAATGGGGTCAAAGATTAAGCTGTGTGACTGAAGTTGATTCAAGGGGACTGGTTATTATTTTTTGTATCCTATTTGTCATCAACGTAAGAATGAAATCCTTGCTAATACATCGAGTCGTTGAGTCTACACATTTCTACGAAACCATGGCCTGCACATTAAACTGTTATGTTGTCTATTGATAAAAAAAGGAAGTAAAATTAGACCATAGATGAAAAAAAAATACCCATATATACAATTTAATTTTATTAAAGATAATAGTGACAATTATAATAATAATAATAGCGATAATAATAGAAATAAAAATTGTAAGAATATAATAATAATATTAATAATATTAATAATAATAATAATAATAATAATAATAATAATAATAATAATAATAATAATAATAATATTAATAACAATAATAATAATAATAATAATAATAATAATAATAATAATAATAATAATAATAATAATAATAATAATAATAATAATAATCTGCATCATCATCATCGCCTAAAATTAAGTCCAGCTTATTGATTTGATAAAAGGGAGGCAATTACAATAAACATGACAGGTAAACAATGATTTCTTAAACATGTGAATAGATAATAACAATTACAATAACAATATATTATTTTTTATTTCGTGTTTGTCATGCAGATAATAGAGAAAGAGTCAAGTCATTATGGACAATATGGGAAACTATGTTTCTGGAAAGTTACAACCTAGTCACCAAACTAGGATGCAGTATATACCCATCTGCTTTTGTGTCTTATGTTTCTGAAGATATATTTAGGGAATTGTTATGATTCTTTACGTAAACTTTTGTGGATTTCAATTGCAGGATACGATGTGGGATTTTGATGTTGTGCATCATCTATAATGTTCAAAATGACTAACATGAACCGAAAGTCTATGGTCAGAAGTTAGCATTAGTAGTTTTATGAATGATATATCCAGCAGTGCAATTCTACTAGAGTGCAAAGGTGATCTTCACCGAGGTGTTATAAAGCCATATAATTCGTCACGTAGTAACACTGGCTTAAAGCATTTTGGAGCAGACGATTAAAATATTGGACATTGTATGAAGGCTATGTTAATGCTGCATGTGTGTGGCGAACTAATATTTAAAGTCACAGGGCTACTCATATATGTAAAATTCGGCTTAGACTGTAACAGCTTAAGATGGTATCCCTCCAGTTTACCTAAGAACCTACTATGCTTATCGGTAGCATATATGTAAGTGACTTTGAATAATGAATTAACAATGCTCAGGTAAATCTTTTCACTTGCTTATCTTAACATACATTTTACCGTATGGCCTTATTTAGCTAGTCTGTGTAAATTTGAATATCCCAGCCAAGACGCTATCTACTTTATTAGTTTTATAATATGTTTGGATTTGCATTGACAGCAGCTGAAGCTTAAGTGCTTGTTTTTTAATTATTTAACTTCTACTGATACTCTTAGTTGGATGTGCTTCTGTAAATTGAGGTGCTGAATAGCACCTAAATGGCATTTCATTTTTGCCACTGAAATGCACATAGTCTTTCATTAAAGAAACTCAAGTGTATATTTGCATTGACCTCATGCCATAATTGCACGTTATTTCTTTGTTGTAAAGTTCCTTTGTCTGAACTCTCGAAAAGATCGTCTTAACATAGTGGACAGCAGTCTCCCTCTTTATCTTGACTTTGTTGTAACGTTCCTTTGTCTGAACTCTCGAAAAGATCGTCTGAACATGGTGGACAGCAGTCTCCCTCTTTATCTTGCTAAATCTTTGCATGCCACTCCGCGTTTGGATTTTATTTCATGGTCTGGATATTTTTGTGGTGCGAAATCCAACTTCATAATTCTGAATTCCTATTTGTTGCAATGGACAGGTCACTTCTGTCTTGTTTCTCTTTGGAGCACAGTGTAGGGAGGTATATATCTTGCAAAAATCACAGGTATTTACACTATCAGGTGATATCTGAACTGACTTGCATAACTGACCAGGCAGCTGCATATTCTGATCAAATATCATCAAATATTACAAACTATAGGCACACTAGTTGTATACTTCCTTCAATTTCAAATTGTAATCTCAGTGTAGTGGGGAATAAACTACTGTTTCAAAAAATGAAATACTGTTCTTATAAAGAGGTTATTTTGGCTACTGGTAAAAATGTCTCCAGAACCTCCATGTAATGTGTAGAATTCCTTCCTTTTGCTGACGATTTTGCTTCATGTTGTGATTCTTGATCCACATTATTTATGGGGAGAACCACAAATCTATGGCCAAGTGGAATGCTTACACGAGCACTGATCCATAGATGTGTGAGGAAACGAGATGGTTAACTTAAGCCAGACGCCAAGAAATTTCTAATTTGAAACTGATGTATAAACATATAAATAAACATGGTTTTGAATAGTTTATATATATATATATATATATTATATATATGTATGTATATATATATATATATATATATATATATATATATATATATATATATATATATATATATATATATATATATATATATATATATATATATAAATACAGTAAAACCTGTCTTTTGCGGACACCTGTGGTTCTGGCAAAATTGTCCGCAATAGACAGGTGTCCACAATAGGCAGGGGCTGAACTTTTGGGATCTCAGAGTACATTTGTATCAAAGGAGATAAACTTGTATAAACTGTCATAAAATATGCACATGTGTACCCATCTACAGCATTTAGTCTCAGTTTTTGTACATTATGCCCCTGACACTTTACTCAAACTCATCTTAACTTGGGATTTTACAGTTTTTATCTTTTAAGGGAAAATTGTGCATGTATAGGCTTACCAGGCTAAAGAAAGTTTTCGTAATTTCTTTTACTAACAGAAAAGAAACAAACAACAAACATGCTTGTGAGTATTTACTTCATAGCATTCAGGAAATTGTATTTTTCAATATTATTGCAACAATGAGTGGTACATACAAAGCATTTCGTGAATTGTATTGTCCTGTGTGTATTGTATATATTCTGTGTGTCTCTCTATGTCTGGAGAGCCTGTTTTTTAGTATCTCGATGTATACTATTAGGTGATCCAGAATAAATAAATATGTTTAAATTAACATACCACAGGGATATCATATCCTTTGAGTACAGTATAACTGTATGTGCCATTGTTACAAATTGTGAATAACTTCACATAAGTCTCAGTGGGTCCTTTGTTTTAGGCTTAATGTTTGATCTATGGAGCTTAATTGTTTGATAGACAGAGAAAGTGTGAGCAACCTCACTCAACAGGAGCACCAGTGCCCAGAGACACCTGGCATGTTTGTTGAGGCATTACAGCCTAACTGCTTGGCTGAGTGAGCTTATTATGTGTTACAGGCCACTGATCAATGGATTAATTAGTCTTTGATTCCAGCTTAACATGCACGGCATTGTTCAGGCATTACAGCTTGGAACATGACAAGTTGCAAAAAATGTATTGATATATTGTGTCCGCAATAGACAGGTTGTTTTTGCATTTGGTACCCCAAAAGGTGTCCGCAATACACAATAGACAGGTGTCCACTGTAGACAGGTATCACCAATATGAAAATGACTTAAAAGTATTTGGTTCTGGTCAAAACTGTCCGCATTAAGCAGGTGTCCACAGTAGACAGGTGTCCACAACGACAGGTTTCACTGTATATATATATATATATATATATATATATATGATTTTTAAAAAAATCTCCTTACTTTCGAGCTTGTACCAAAATGATACCTCACTTTCAACCTCGACCATTAGGTTCAGAAATCAGTGTATCTGGTGAATATACTACACGTTGCTTCTTGAACTTTCCTTTTTACGCTGCTCAACGATCACTACTTCACACTATGGTTTTTTGCCATCTTCTATGGACATTACAGACTTTTATATGCCTGCAAATGATAGACTCTTCAAGAAAATATTTTATTTTCTCTGCATATGTGAATTTATTTCTGAAACTACTCTTATTTCATCTAAAGACAATTTACTGTTACTCGGATTGGTTTATGATGGTGTGCTGAAAGTTCCGGACACTATTGAAATCGGTCAATAAACTGAACCAAAGATCACAAAGAGTCATAGTCTTTTGTACAATACAATATTATAACAATAATGAATACAAGGTTAAAATGATAGACGTCACACGTAACTTTTCCAGAAATAACATAAAATGTGGCTGTGAGCCTGGCCGTTTGTATCTTTGATGGAAGTATTTACACCATTTTACGCTTTTTCACTGCCAGATAGCATCTTCCTCAATATTCTTGCATGCAGCACCTGACTACAAAAACACTGAGTCACCAAATGTTGATATAACGCAAGTTCCTGTTTCTGGGGGTCCTTTTCACAAACACACAAGGTCAGGCTGCACTGATTGGCATGACTTTATTGAAAGCAACACTAGTAGAACATCCTTCCTTAAGGTAGCGGAGGGGATTGAGCCGCGCGCAGCGGTCCCGCGACTTTGACGTTGCATAGATGAACTATGTGTCACATTTCACCCACAAAACCATACATTTTATTCATTGTTCAGACATTTAAATTTGTTAGAAAGAAGTTTCATATCGATACGATAATTTTCAAGGGTTTTATACACCCGTTTACAAGAGGGTATCAGATTTGACATTTTGTCAGCATTTCTTTAAAAATAATCGATGCAAAAGTGTATTACCTATGTAAAATTAAAGTATAGACCAACATGCAGGAACCGTATTTTTTGTTTACAAATAAAATACATAATAACAGAATTATCGAATTCTTTGATCATCATTTTAAACATCAACACTTACTTCATTTTGTGAGCTACTAAAGTCTTGGAAGGGGACATCTGACGGGAAAACAAAAAAACCGTTCCCAGATAATATATTTATCTTTCAAAAGACGATTATTTGAAGCAGATCGATCAATTAGCTTTTTTTTGATGCTGTCCACAAAATTGATTCATAAGCAGAAAATTTCATTCAGAGAAATCGGCGTTGAAAGATTTGAGGCCCTTTTTCGCACATTCTTGGCCATAATGACAATACAGCTTTCTAAATTCGGCCCGTTTTGGTCTCAGTACTTCGAAGAAAGGTCAATCAACATCTTTGATGTATAGTTTCCAACATACAATGATGTTTATTGGCTTAAAAAAGGAGTTATTTACCCGAATGACGTCAAATGCAGCCACACTCGAAAGCTTGTCAGTCGGGTTTCCACGCGAATGGGACAGCTTCAAAGGGGGATTCGAAAGCGGATTAGCCACGTGACCCGAAGGTGCCATCACCTTGACCCTAGCAACATTGTTTGCATATGGCGCCGCTTGAACAAACGGGTTGCAGTTTCACAGCTTGCTCTACTCAGAAGGCTGCCCGGTAGGCAGAGGTTGCTCACTCACTTCTCATCACCTTGGATCAAAGAACAACTTGACGGAGAGAGGTCTATGTCGTTCTGAATGTAGCTTATAAATGCTAGATAGGCGGTCAACATGGATGATCGTGACGTAACATTTAAGACAATAGTCCTGTTACTGATAAACAAACACTCCCAGGATAAATTATACTTCAAAGAAGAAACAAAACACAAGAAAAATCAAAACAAACAAACAAAACAACAACAACAACAACAACAACAACAAAGCTAACGTTTTATGTGTGTTGAGAATCCATTAATTTGAACGTTGTATTGGTGATGAAACTGCACTGCTAGATTGAATAACTTAATCCATTGATTTGCTGAAGTAGTCTTTCATCAGACCCTGACGGTTACATAGATCAATATAATGCACCAGACCACGCTCAGATGTAAGGTGATGACGCTACACTTCGTGCGCAACGGTAAAACTTTATTGCCTGCCAGAAGGTGATGACGCTACACTTCGTGCGCAACGGTAAAACTTTCTTGCCTGCCAGAAGGTGATGACGCTACACTTCGTGCGCAACGGTAAAACTTTCTTGCCTGCCAGAAGGTGATGACGCTACACTTCGTGCACAAGGGTAAAACTTTCTTGCCTGCCAAGACGGACTGTGTTTGCTTACCTGGCGACACGCACTTCAAGCGCAATTTAATAAATTACGCAGAGCGAGTCTGTCTGGCAGTCAAGAAAGTTTCCAATTCCCACAAAATTGAGAAAGGGATGGGCATCGTGAGGGAGTGTGTTCTTCGTGGCCTTGGCTTGTGCGTTTTTTTTGTTTTTTTGTGTGTGTGTGTGTGTGTGTGTGTGTGTGTGTGTTGCCGGGAGCACAATAGAATACGCCAAGCCTATTTCATTGGTTCCTCAACATATTAGCGCCTTCCTTGTGATAAAGAATGCCATTTACATTGCCATGTTTTTCTCGCGTATTGCCATTCGAAACCTTGCCACTCATGTAATATATTTTTTATTTTGTGGAGATAACTAGCCCACTGAAAGATAGTTGGCTCACCCTTGAACTGCAATGAACTGATCGAGACACAAAACCAAAACTTCCTGATAGGTGAGTGCGGGCGAGTGGTATCGGAACATGCCAAACAAAGACAAAATAATTTAATATGACCGATCAACCAGCTAAAAGCAGAGTGCAGAGTCGCTTTTCGCAGTCATTTAACAGTAATCTGATTATTTTATCCCCCTGATGGTCAAACTTTTAAAGCTTTTTTTTTCTGTCCCCTCGTTCAGTGTACTTCGAAACACCCCCGTGTGAAGTGGGCAAGTCTGTGCATGTGCAATGTGCCAGTCTTCCAGTTCCACAAAATGCGACAGCGCTACAGACGATACCAGTTTTAGTGGAGGCGTGTGCTTCATATAAATTTAATTCAAGGTTAACATTTAATGCTATTCACCGTTTCACATTCAGGTAAAGGCACATATAATTATTGAAGGCAGATATAATTATTTACGCTGAATCCAATCCCCGCTTTTATAGTTTGCGGCATATATATAGCAAAGTGGTCCAGTGTTAGGATTTCTCGATTGTCATGTGTATTTTTTGCCAGTAAACATTAAAAGCAAACTGGTCTTGCATAGGGTAAGACTGTAGAAAGGGTTGTAAGCCTTTATAGTGTATACAATGCCGTGACTCTGAGTAACTATTTACGCATAGGTTGAAATCGGCTTCATTGAAAACACACTGAGGCTCACGTCCATCGCCAGGTGCCGTTTTGACAATCGCCACCTTTTATCGTCCATTATTTTTAATTTTAATTTTTTTTTATCACACTCTGAGAAGGAAAACATGAGCCCATCGATTTAATTATATACATGGCCATTTGATCACCACAACAAACCAATTAATCAGTCCTAATCTTGTCAAGCAGTTTGTACAAGAATTGGTAGCAGCGCACCTCAAAATGTCACAGTTGGTCGCTTGTCGTTGCTACGGTCCTGGATTGTGGAAAGCAGCCGACTGCTATCCAAACTTTGGCGGAGTAATTAGCATACATTTGTAAACAGACATGCTCATGCTGCAGCCAGCTAAAACGTGGTCATGTTTTTTCCCTTTTTTATCACATAAATTTTGCTTTTTTAGTATTCATGTTTGGTGACAAGAAAGTTAAAGTGCCAAACTTTACGGAAATGGAAAAAACGCATTTTCTGTCGGGTCACGATTTTGCCGTTATAGCTCAATCCCCTCCGCTACCCTAAAGAAAGAAAAATGCGATATATAGAGAGATTTTTTTAAACTTTACTATACCACCACTGTATGAGGCTTTAATGCTAGTTCTCAGGACGAACAAATGGAACTGAACACAATTTATTCCCTGCGTAAAACATCAGCTATAAACAGTAATGCCGACTGTATAATCAGACATACTAAAACCCTTTAACAATGTTCCATTGTGTTTGTTAAACGCAGTCATCAGGTATTCAGTTCAAATACTAATGGAAAGATTTATCTAACCTTGTTCTTTAGGTTAGTTCTCTCACTTTACACAATCAAGATATGAACAATGGACTAAGATGGTATCATGGGGTGCACATCTGGCTATTTGAATTCTGGGTAAATTTTTTTCCAGAGGGTGACTCTTTGTTCTGTTTTCTTGCATGCAAATTGACATAGTATTTGTAGGATCATCATCTTCACTGTTATCCTTATTTTCCTGAGACACCAGTCACATTAACAACATTCAGTGGCTTTTTCTTGTCAAAATACTCTTTCAGCATATAGATATGATAAAGCCGTTATATTTTCCTTCCATAAGGAGAAGATAGTATGCTTTGTACCTGACTTTGATCACATAAAAACTATTATATTTAGCCAGCAGAGACTGAAGTTTTTTCCAATCTGCTTATCACACCATGTTTTTATTTTACCTTGTACTTAAGTCAGGCCTTTCTTGTGCTGCATACAAGTTTTTTTTGACCTTAATTAACGCTGACATACATACTGTATCAAAATGTTCTGTTCCTATTCACACCATTTTTTCTTCATAAGCTAAAGTGGACTTATAATGTATGACCCTAGATAAATTCTAAAAGAATAAATTCAAATGACCTGATTTACTATATCTCTTGTGGAAAACAATGCATATGGACACCTTTATACCAGTAATCTCCCAAGTTCTTCACATTTTATGATATTTTCCAAAGTAGGATGACACCTTTGCAAAGCTCAGAGTCTAATTTGGATAGCTTGTAAGCCACTCTCATAATATCTTGTTAGTATGAATGAGGAAAGTTTACCTGATGGACAACTCTGCAGCCCTCTCCAGTTACAGTAGCAAATGGAGGGCTCCATTTCTGTATCAAAATTACAAACTTGACAAAATAATATTCTGGGTCTTTCTGTGCCTCTCCTTCAAATAAAATTAATTTTCTTAGCTCAGTGTCATCCTTTTGCGCCCTAGTTAGGTTATTTTGGATAATCATTTTGGATTACCTGGTAATTTTGTCAGCCTCTGGTGGAATTTGAACTCTGGTTAACACCATTTCGCAGCCAAATGTAAAGTCCCCAAACCCACGGTGATGTGATAGCATGTGTGGTTTGTACATTGACATAGTCGGGCTGTCCATAGACTGACAATTTTTATTATGTATAAGTAAATGCACCTCTAAGATAATCTTATAGCTAGAGTTATGGCCCATATCAAAAAGAAACCAAGAGTATTATGAAGTAGTGAAAAATACCAGATGTAGTCACTGAGATTGTCACCGATACAGGGGGGAAAAGTACATGAAATTTCCTTCTCCAGTCACTCTGTTTCCTCTGTCATGAATGGTTAATCAGTTTGGTATGGTGCTAGTTTAAATTACATCTCCTGCTGTGCAATTCCCTGCAAGGAAGGTCAATCTGAATACTTAGAGACTGGGCAAAATGCCTAGTGTCTGGTTCAACTTTAAATATTGCGTTCAGATACACCCTAAAAAGAACTTTTACATAGACCCCTTGAAAACCTTGAAGCACAAGCAGTGCCTTTCTAATAAGTTGCATCTGTCAGGGGAAGTATACCCTATAAAAGGTACGACCGGCAAGGTCCAGTGCTCCTTTGGATCGCAGTTGGCTTTCACTGTCAACAACATTTGTAAAATGTGGTACCAACCATTCTGATTTCAAACTTTTATGGCCATTTAATATGAACAGTTTCTTTACCACCATGGTTTACACACAATTAAACTGACTTAGCAAGTAGATCATCTGGCCTTTATCAATCAGAAAAAAACATTTAGGTGGATGCCCTTTAATGCTTGCTAAACACGCTGACATGTTGGTTTCCAAGTATTGTTGGCCCTGTCAGAGTGCAACACTAAAATTTGGCATGACCCCTTTTCCGGCAGCAAGCATACTGGGCACCACTAAAGGGCTTCTGCCCTCTATCTCTCTCATTGATGGGTAGGCTCAGCCAATTGAGGAGACCTACAATTGGCTATAAGGATGGTACATATTAAAATAAACTTAGTTGATGCAAGTCCATGCAAATAAAATAGAATGAGGATGCTATACTTAATTTGTGTAAAGGTTTATGTTATTGGATGTCAAAATGATCCATACTTCGAAATTCAAAATCTTTGCCACGTTCATATTTATGCATTATTGTGTGGGCTGTCTTTGCTGAATTTAAGCTTAGACAAGGAGCCACTTCTGAAGAGACATGTACAGTTTATGTCAAAATTATACAGAGGAACTTGTGCAATATGTACAATAGTACTTTCACACAAATATAGGTTAGACATTGACAGCTAAGCTTATGGAGAGTACATAATTCGGAATGTGGAGTAGGGTAATGGCTACTAGGAAGTGGTTCTGGACAAAGAGACACAAATATCATTTGAAGAACTTTACAGGGACTTTGTGAAACTTAACATTATTTCAGTGAAATTCAAAAGCATTTAGTACAGTTTGATAACACTTAAGTCAAAATGAAAAGCATTAAATTGACATTCCATTTCGCGTCAGTGAACCTGAATAACAATTGCGTGTATTCTATTCCCTTTGTGGTTTTTTGTTGTTGTAATTTTGTAGTTTAGCTTGTCATTTAAACCTACAGATATATATTTCTTCTGAACGATGTAATTTGACTTGCCATATTGACCAACAGTTATATCTTTCTTCTCCACAAGGTAACAATAATCAACCTCGGATCTAGTGTTTAAAGAAAAGAGCCACCAAAACTACTGCATTATGTGCCCAAGAATAGTGACCAGAAGTCAACTGTCATATTTTAAAAAAAAAGAAGTTGTGGGTGTTACATGCATTAAACAAAACAAGTACAATTAAGTGCATGAAACCAGGTGACGTAAGTTTGCCAGTTGGTAATTTAATTTCACATTTAAATGTAAGGCCTGTATGATTACTCAATGGTAAAAATAGCAATAACATTTTTAAAGAAGCAAGAAACAAAAGGAATAAATGATCCATAATGCACAATCTTTCTGGTCAAAGGTACAAACATCACCTCTGAAGTGATTCGACATGACACTCTGGGCAGTAGACCAGGTTGGACCATATCAACTGATATGATGACTTGTAACTTAAGAAGGGTTACTTATTAATTATTTTGCATATGCAGGACCAAAAATAACTTCTAAACAATATTGTGACTGACGGAATGACAAATTTAAACTTCCTGTCAGGGTAGCTATTTGACAGGGCCTGTGCAAAATTAAAACATTTACTCTCTTTGTGAGGGCATGGCCTATGCCTGACAACCTTTACATGCATGGTTTGAAAAAAAAATGAATTATTAATCAAAAGTGTGTAGACCTGAGCAGGAAAAGACAAAGCATCAACTAAGATGGCATGCTGACATTTTCAGCTCGTCTTCAAGCCATAACCATACGAGCATCTAGATTACATCTAACTTCATACATGTTGTGTTTTGTGTTTTTGTTCCAAATTTGAATGCAAGATAAGAAAATGTTTATATAAATTATATCATTTTATTCACAGAAAGGATGTTTTCATGACCCATATGTTTAGTAAAACTGTATAAAGAGCATTGAAAGGTTACAAAGACTTTGTCCTTTGTACGCTTCATGAACAAAACTCACCAGATATACAATAAACTATTGCCGGATGAAGTCAAATGTGCCTCTTGCATTTTTTCATATTGCAGAGGTCCATGCTGCCTATGGCCTGTGCATCTTGCATTTTTTATATTGGCGAGGTTCATGCTGCCCATGGCATGTGCATCATTTCACCTCAGTTGCTCACGCCCTGTGCAAAATGGGCCACTGAAGTTAACGACACTTATCGATGTCACATCAAGAAAACCAAGCATGTTTGTCACCTATGTGGGTGATAAGGGCATTAAAAGTATAAAGCAATATCCATCGGTGTTTTCTAAGCACACATCTGTACTGAGTTACCGGGAACAAAGACATCCCCCATAACCTGTGTGGCTGCGTGTAGATCCTGGCTATTTACTACTGGGCCAAGCTAAAATAAAGGCATGTACACCATGTAGCGTTTAAATCTTTGTAGTGGAATTGTGTCACAGGCTGAAAGCATCCATAAAAATGAGTGTGTAACATCCAGCCACAACAAAATATAACATGTCAGAAATATTTGCGCTCTTGAGTCACGTAAGTAACATAAAACAAAAACTAAGAGTACAAAGCCAACATGATTACAAGAGGTACTTGAAACTTGTAACGTTTTCAGGGACAGACACCAAGGTGAATATCACAGATTAATCACTTATTCCAATTCATGTGATACAATAAATGTAAAACAAATATAGAATATAAAAATCCAGTTGAAGTCCAGGTTAAAGCCATGGTATATTATGAAATTGCCTTATAATAAATTATGGTTTATTTCAAAAGAAATATAGTTATGTTTGAAAATATTTGCAAAAGAAAGCAAGACAGATTGAAACAGACCTGCTGTTAATCTCAAAATAGACTTTTTTAACTAGCCGCATTTGCGCATGCGTATTGGACAATATACACAATGTAGGTCAACTTTTCATTGGTACACAAGACTTATGCATGTGGATATTTCAAAAGGGCTACACTTGCACGAGATGATACCAACAGGATTAAATCAGTCTTTCAATGCATTCATCACATTTCCTAATTTTCAGGAAGTCAACTGAACCGAGGTACAATGAGACAGCAGCAAAAGTAGTGGTTTATTGTGTGTCAAACCTGAATCCACACCTCTGACAAAGACAAAATTGGTAGTGGCTAGCAAGGCACCAGCGGATGAATCGCAAGATTAATTCTAGGAGTAGGTAAAAAAAAGGTGCCAGCTATGAATGTAATCAGGTACCTGTTTATTCAGCTGAAAAGTCGAACCCTATACAGGCATGTTGTCCTGGGTTTGTCTTACCCATAAGATTCAGAAGCAAAATTAAAGAAAGAATCTCCAAACATGTTTGTCACATGCCAGCACACATGGCATGACGCTGCATATGAGAGACACATGCGAGACTTGATATGAGAAATACATCTAGGACCAACAACAGAAATGTTTTATAAATATAGCACATGCACAAGGGCAGGGAAGGACATTTAAGGAGAAATGCTAACTCCAAATTATCTTGTGCTAATTATTGTTAGCGATCTAACTGGACATTTTGAAATGACAGACAATAGTAATACCCACTTTCTGAACATTAGATACCACATATGGCTGCTGGGTTTCAAATCTTTGCATATGTCAAGGAATCGTAGCAAAATATTTCGTTCTTAGACATAGGTTTCCATAGCAAACCTGGGTATTCATAATGCCACTTGAGTAATAGTACTGCATTACATGTGAGATAGGTAAACGCTTTTCTGTTTTCCTTGGGATAAAGGCAACTATGCCCCCTTAAAACCTTCACACACACACACACGCACACGTAGTCACTGCTAGTGACATGCTATTGTGTAGAGGAAGTACTGCTTGTGACATGCTATTGTGTATAGGTAGCACTGCTAGTGAACTTCTATTGTGTACAGGTAGCACTGCTAGTGACACCTTATTGTGTGTAGATAGAACTGCCAGTAACAGATTGTTTTTTAATGCTAGTAAACACTAACACATTAATTTGTTCAGGTGGTACTGCCACTAACACAATTTGTTTTAGATAGTATGCCAGTGATACGTTATTGGGTGCAGATAGTACTGATTGTAACACATTATTGTGTGCAGATAGTAATGATAGTAACACATTATTGTGTGCAGGTAGTACTGATAGTAACACAATATTGTGTACAGATAGCCCTGACAGTAACACAATTTGTTTCAGATAGTATGTCAGTAAAACGTTACTGTGTGCAGATATTACTGTCACTAGCACAAAATTGTTTGCATATAGTACTGTCAGTAATACATTATAGATAATACTGTAACATTTAATTATCTGTGGATCGTAGTGCAATTAATAGATAATTGTTTGTAGATTGCATCCTGCCAAGGATGCTCGAGTCATACACTAAGAAGTTGATTAATATATGATACTGTGTACTGACATCGATGATTAAATAGCAGTTTTGTTATTGTTTGCTTTTTGTTTGGCAATGTGGTACTTGCATGTATGGTATTTACACAATGAAACCTAACATAACAATTTTTTGAATGAAAATTGTGGAAACTTTTAAATTCTGTTCAGTCTATATTAGTTGAGATACTGTTCTGTTGTGTTTTCGTTTTAATTGTTTTGTAGCATTAGCAAAAGAATGAAGAATTAAAACATGGTAAAGCTGGACAGGAAAAATTGTATCAACAGATGGAAAACTGAGGAACTTAACCTACCTGAAATCGGCCAAAACCGACTTGGGGTGAAATGTCGTCTGCTTCAGTGTTTTCAACTAATATTTACAGTAATGAAAAATTTGACTGAGAATTGTAGATGAGACCTACACTGTATCAAGATTACATGTTCCAGATCAGCAGCTTTCTTTGGCATGGGTTTGGCATTTAGTTCCCATTCACACCAAGGAAAGCTGTTGAGTCAGTCTTAATTCGGGGGGAAAGGGTTGATGCATTTATAATATATAATGTAGGTTTGATCTGATAGTACCTCATGAAAACTTACAAAGTGTCTCCAAATGTTGATGAATTCACATTCTCCATGCTGGATTAATATGAAATCAGTTAGGCCTTACCACAAAAATGGTATGTTCGCGTATCGTCTGCTTAACATAAAAACAAGCTTGTGTCTGTATTGCTGAATAAAGGTTACAGACCACAGTTGTTATTGGCTGGTTGCGGATCCCAACGGAGATAGTCTGTAAATGTGAAAATACCGTGTTTTCAGCATGCTGTAGCTTCTTAAATAAAGTTAGCAAAGTCAGGTTTGCTGCATCACAGAGTTGCTTCATTGGTGGTCATATAGGTGCACTGTCTTCCAGGCCAGGTGGGAATTTTATGGTGGGGAAGGACAATGATGTGACCCCGGCCAGAGCACAGTTCATACACCTGTATAAAGCTGACATCCAGGTGTTGTTTCGTATTTCAATTATCACGAAATAATGAGCTGGGATTTGTATGACAAAAATTTGTCCGTGTTTTTCTCACATTTTTATCTATCAAATACCGTTGAATAAATTTTAAAATACCAAAATGCTGATTTTTTAGACTGGAAAATGCTAATATGAAAAATAGAAGGATTTATAACTGTAGTGTGTTGCCTAAAGAGTAGTCACATGATGTAGTTCTTATGTCTGATTGGCATATCACTGCCACCTCCATTATAAATGGAACTAAAAATACAGTAAACTTTAGATTATGTATCAGACAAGTTGGCTGAACACTGTATAATTGTTTATATACCTGAGTACTGAATATGTACTTATTTTCATGTGTATAAATTTTGATGGTTTTTGCATTCAAGACATTTAACTGAACTTTTGATTTCACTTTTTTGGGACATAATTCCAATTAAATCTATGTAAAAAATGCCCTTTTAGTGTGTTTTTATTTTCACAGTTATGTACCATTCACAAAATAGTTGAAAAACGAAAATGCAGCAAAATTAAGTAAATTTACAGTTATTATATAGTACCATCCACTAATGGTAATTATATCCTATTGATGTGTAGGGACTAACAAGCTGTTTAATATTATTCAGACGTCATACAACTACGACAGTCCGCTGACTGAGGCAGGTGATGTCACAGAGAAGTACATGTCAATCCGGGTCACTATTGGCAACGTAGGTACATTTGTTAAGATGTGGTTATTGTTTTTTTTAGTTCAACAAACTTTGTCAATGATATGCTGGTCAATGTTTACTCTATCAGAGGAACACAGCATTGCCAATCAAGTTGTCAACCACCGCGTCAGTTATCGAAACTGCCCACCCATACAGACCTATTTCTTAAAGCAATATATTTGGGTGGCTTCCATGAGAAATTTTTTGAAATTTCAACTTGACTTACGGATGTGGATACTATCAAAACACATATCAAAAGTCACCATGATGGCATATAATATACAAATTCTGGTATAAGTATGTCTGTAAAGTGAAAGAACATAACAATCAGGTGCATCCTCATCATCACAAAAAAAACAACAAAAAAAAAAAAAAAACAACCAAAAATCAAAAACACAAAAACCAAACCCCCCCCCCCAAAAACCACAGGTTTTTTGTCATATGTAAATCAAGTTTTGTTAGTATCTCTTTCATATTTTAAAGGCTGTGGCTTATGGACATTATATAAGCCAGAAGCACACTTCGGCTGATGTTACATGGTGGATGTGTTCACATGATGCGGTCAACCTAGTGATGCCCTTTAACAAATGGCTGTATGTGTAACTTGTGCATTTCTGTAGATCTACTTCTAATGTAACGATATTCTCTGAATGTGCTGGAGTGTGATTCAAGACATTTTTTGACCCACTTAGTCAAGCTGTAAATTGATGTTATAATGGCTACAATTACTACTCTATAAACCAAATAATTATATTTGTTCATTGTGAATTGCTGCTTTAGCAGTTAACTTCAGGAAACTCAAAAGAGCAAGCATCTAATGTCATCAATCATGCTGAGAATGGTGCTGAACATCAATTTTTATTTGCAGGGAGAACATGTGATTTCTGTATGTTTAGAATATAGAGAATCTTATAAGGCTGATGGTGAGTTAGTATTTTTCTCTCACAAGAGGTCGTTGTTGGTGGGGAAAATCACGAGTGACCACAGATCAGGAGTGATTTTTCACATCAACAACGATCCCGAGTGAGAGAAAATAATAACTCACCCTCCAGCTATACAAGATTTTGTTTATTCTATGTTTAATTGGACATTCATCGCAAAAACGTATGCCCTAGTCCTACTTTCAACACCGACCTGGTGTGCCGTATTTATTTACGTTTCTCGCAGTTATTCTACGGCAAGTGTGACGTAAAATCAAACATCTCTCGCGTACATTTGATTTTTTCTCCGTGTTAATGGATTATGTCACTGATTCAGGCACATCACAATTAACTTGTAACAATATTTAGGTCATGTTATCTACAGTGAGTTACTATTATAGAATTTTGCTCTAGCATGTACCACACTATGGTCCATGTGAAATTATGACAGTTATGTTTTGTGACCACCGAGCGGCTGGGTCTTGATCCAGCAAACTTCGATACCAATCATCTAGCAGAAAACAGAAAACGCACAACCCAACTGCACCAAATCCTCATGTCTAAAAAGAGTGGTTCAATGGAGGCAGGTATGCATGAATGCTATAATCGACACGGCCCAGTTCATTGTATTTGTCCCACTACGAATGAAATACTGTGTTCAGAGTTGTCCCAGATGGGGGACTGATCTAGGTACAACAGCATCAAAGGAGCACCGGAAATATATGTTTTGTGATCGTATTACCCACTGATAGGTTTCTGTGTATATAACATTGTAAATTCACTTAAAATTGCAATGAGGAATATATATTTGTAGAAGGTGTACAAATGAAAGATTTAGCTACGGCACTATGGTAATGTTTCTCGGAAGCAATGTTTTCACGGGAGTTATAAAGGTTTTAAAGAAGTAATCGCCGGTCTTTGATATAGATTTTGATCCAGCTTCTACATTTTCACATATTTTGGCATCAAATTTGTGGTGTATTGTAGAACACACTGCAATCAATAAAACTATTTCCCGAATTTTAACTGTTTGTTTTTGTTTCTGACATGCATGTGTTTTAAGTTGGAAGGGTGACACATCAAAGGAAAGTTACTTTCAAACTGACTCAGTTGACAAAATTGCTCCTATTTCCTTTTAAAGCTGAGGAATGCTATTTTTACTCATTGCATACTTTTAAGTTTGCTGCTAACGTCAGGTCCGTATCTTCAAGATTGAACAAGCTGAATCCATATCTGTGGTGATGAATTATGATATTCTTTTGTGTAATTGTCACGTAAGCATTGCCACCATCTAACGCTGCAAAAATGTTCATTGACTTTATGAAAATGTATCCTTTACCACACTTAAAATATTGAAGCTATTGTCTTATATGGCAATAGGTGAAAGTCAATGGGTAACCTAATTTATATCCTTCAGCAGTTATATTCAATTTCTATGCATCTTTCCTCAGCAGGCCAACATTAGATGGCTGTAATGAAAGACATTCATATTTAACTATGTTAATTGCAGACCTGATCTGGTCCTCTCCTGCTCGGCAACAGAACTATATGCCTGCCGCCATGATAAGGACACTTGTACCAGTAATGTTACTTAACTGTCTGCAAAAAACATTTCTACCAAATAAATAATATTTTTTGTATATGTGTAGCATCTATGTGTTTAAAAACTTTGTGAATGAGTTCTCTTAAGATTTTTTGTTTTCTCAAGTTGTTACTTTTATCATAGAAGCTCAGTTGGCTTGGCTTAATAAATGAATGTGCCCTCGTTCTTGTTAAGTTCCTTGATGCAGCCTAGGTGGCACTATAGGATCCGTCAATATGAGTACCTCCATTAACTTTCAACCACTCATAAATGGCAAATTCGACCTAATTAAGCAGTATCTAGTTTCTTTTATATTGTGTGGCACCTCGTAATCACATGATTCGAAGTCAGTGACTCAGAATGTAGTACATCAGTGATATACAATGGAAGAGTCTATAAAAAGCACATACATTTAATAAGTTTAACCCTTTCTTGCTCAAATCACGCGAAAGCACCCGGATGTAAATTGCCCTGAGCTCAAATCTTCTAACATAGTGTTGTCATGCCAAAACATTTTTCACTGAGACTTGCACATGATACCTATAATGATAGCATACCCGGGGACAACAACTCTCCTTAGTGTGGGTTGGGCATAATGCACCCAAACCCACACCAAGGAAAGCTGTTGAATTGATTTTATGTTTGAGTGGGAAAGGGTAAATACACAGTATAGTGCATGGCACAACACCTCAGCGCAAGGGCATCACTCACTTTAATCCTCTAATTTTCCCCTTTTCATTCCTTGTTTCTGGGATCCTGGACCGGAATGGCTAGACAAGCATGGACCCGTTTGGGCCCAAGAATGCGGTTCTGGGTATTCAGTGGAGAATCAGGGACGCATTAATTATGGATCAGATTTGATTGGCCAAAGAAAAGTGAGTTCATTGTAAAATCATGAAGAAAAGCCAGAAAAAGACTATAAATTCCTGAAAAAGAGTATAATTTTCTGATGTTAGCCAGTTCTGTGCGTTCAGGATTTTGTTTTGTGCATCACATTTCATGTTTTGATTTTATCACAGGTTTATCATAACCTTTTCACTGTGACAAGGTAACAGTGGGTTACATGCATATGAGAATGGTTTTATCCATTAACCATTTTTGCAATTGTAACCTTGTCCGATACATAGGCCTAATCTTAATTTTAAATTTGTTAAGTTTTCTATGCCTATGCATTTTGATTGACTAAATGAATAAATCACTGCAGCAATTAAGTGCAAAACAGTTTCAGTCACTTCTTGCCAGCAGAGATCCAGGGTATTTGAAATATATAAAGAAGGATGTCAACTTTTGTTAGGTCTAGTTTTTGTTTATTCCTGTTCCAGGGTATTACTTCTAATGTGACACTAGGGGGCATCACCCTCCAGGACTGGAAAATATATATAATAAATTTGCTAAAGCTGGAAAGTGGTTTTCATCTGCACAATGTTGATTCACTTTAAATCTGTGAGGGCGAATATGTACTTGAGGTCAGTTGCTGATGGATGATTCATGACCTGCTCAAGCGACAGAAAGACTCCAAACTTTGTCGTTGCCTTTCTTTGAGGACAGAAACAATTCATGATGAAAAGATATTCTTAATTTACGGCAGACAAGCAACCCAATGCCTAGTGGTGCAGTCCAACCACAGAGCTTGACTTACTGATCTCTAATCTTTTTCCTCACATGCTATGTGACTACTTTTCAGGGTCAGGCCTTCATGAATGGATTCAACTTGGGGCGCTACTGGCCAGAGAAGAGGCCACAGCTAACTCTGCATGTGATAGCTTCTGTACTGAATCCCTACCCAGGAGACAATACTCTGACCATGCTAGAGTTACAGTGGTCTCCATGCAGTAGGGGCAAGACTGGCTGCTCGGTACAGCTGACCACCCAGCACATCATCAATGCTACTGTATCCAATGACCACACACAGCCACAGCAAACTGATGATCTGTGGGGCAGACATCATTTTTATTAGCCATAAGAAGATGAAGCAGGTTCTACAGAGGCAGGCAGAGAATTTCCTCATCTGAATGAAGACTATCTATTCGTGTCTTTGGATGAATATGTATGCACATTTTCTCTAATCAAAATCCTGAACTTATTTGATAATTCCATTCATAGAATGGCCTGCTGGGAATACTAGTCACTATGTTATCCTTTGCTGGGCAAGTGAAGCTGCAACTGCCATTAGGCAGCCAGAGCATGACTTCCCATGCAATGGAAATCACAACCAAACCAGACTTCAGACTAGCTGTGGTAATGCTTGATTGAAGCATTCTCATGAATTCTAAATAAATTTTTATTTGGTTGCCCAGGGCCTTCAGCCTATCGGAGAACAGGACTGAAAGTCTTTGCCAGGAATGCCCACAAACTGAAATTTCCTCTACAACCCCGTGTCTTTCAACGGAGAAAAAGACTGCCATAACAAGTAAATTACCTTGAAACATTATAAAGTATACTTACTACTTATCTGGGGGTCACTGCAATTGCATCCATAGACCTGGGATAACCTTTGACCCGAGTCTAATCAACAATCCGTGAATTCACCTGCAATGACTGTTGGATGAGTAGCAAGACTACAGTTAAATATACAGTTCCTGATGAATTGTGAGGCAAAATGTTGACTACCAGCTGTCATAAAAGAAGTTAATCTGATGTCTCCCTGTCTAAGGTGACTAAACGTTAGCTTTTAACATGTGCTTTGGCAATGATGATAGACATTTTTTACATGAATATATTAAACTACGAGTTACAACTGACATAGACTGCATGTGGACATGTATGTATTAAAACTAAGTATCTTTTCCATCTGATATACATTCTATGTGTACATGTGTTGAGTAAATGTAGTGCTGTCAGCATATTTACACTGTATACATGTGTATATTTTACATTGTACTTCAGCTGACATACACTGTATACTTTTATATTTTAGAGCACTTCTCTCAAGATACATACATGTATACATGTAGTTTCTACTTTCTGTATACATATACTGCATATATTTTTGACATGAAACCAGTTGATGGATTTACATGTGAATGTATATTTTTGATACAGACAGGAGCTTACTTTTTTTTAACCAAACTGACGAGATATTAAATCTCCCGGTGTAAAATACATGTACAGTGGAACATGAATATCATTACCACAGGTATTGCCTGCTCATCTGGCTTCCTTATTGGCTGTTCAATTTTGCTATCACTTTGGTATGGGCAATCCTCTCTGTTACCTGCAAATAAGTTACAGGTCTTTGAATGTTTGGCTTACCAGGCAACCACTCATAGGGTCCCAGTATACATGTAGTCTTTTTATGGCTGCAGTGTACATGTAACCTTTTTATGGTTGCAGTGTACATGTAGCCTCTTTATGGTTGCAGTGTACATGTAGCCTCTTTATGAACCTAGTGAACATGTAGCCTCTTTATGAATGGTGGAATGGAAATATAGAGAAAACCCGTTAAAATACAAGCATCTAAGGCTGGAAGATGCAGGACAGATCCCACTTGTACAGTAGTTCCTACTTCAGTTTAAGAGACCACCCGTTGGGAGGTCCAAACGTGGTTGGACAAAGTAATGTGCTCTTCATGTAGATAAAACAACATGGTAAAGATATAACACAAAGTGCCAGATGCATGTGGTCTTACAAGACAGGTGTTCTATCATTGGAGTGGTTTCTCTAAAGAGAGACTGCTGTACATATACCTCTGTACAACAGTTATGATGTTTATTGAAAACTGGTACCTGTCGAACCACAGATCACATTTTTTCAATTTCATTTTTACCCCTCTCCCAGAAAGGTCAGAGGGGTATTTTTCTCATCTCTGTGTCTGTCTGTCTGTCTGTCTGTACGTCCATGCGCTCTTACCGCCGTGTCTCCAAAAATACTCATTTAACAGAGACTAAATTTTTTATCACAGGGGCTATGCAGATGATTTAGGTGCCTGTCGAAAAGTAGGTCACTTATTTAGGTCAGAATACTACATTAAAGGAAAAACGGCGTTAAACCAATTTTTTTAGAAAACTATTTAATTAGCTTCATCACACATTTATGACGGTCCTAAGGATGCCTCAGACACCTATGGAAAAAAACTAGGTCTTTTATTTAGGTGGCAATGGTGCATTGAAGAAAAATTGGCTGTACCGTGATATGTCTAAATGTTAAATTACTCATTGTAGCTGCGCCAATTATTTATTACAGTTGGTATTACCAGTGCCTCAGACACCTAGTGAAAATTAGGTCACTTGGTTGAAGAAACATTGCCTTACCACATGATATTTTTGCATATTGCATTTGCACCAAAGCTTTGTCATAAGGTCGAACAGATGTAACCTTAACCTATATGTGACATACTTCAAAGTCACAGGTAGGTCAAGGTCACTCATCCGTACTGTTTTCCCATAAGTCTGCCTATTTATCAGTTCTGTACTGATTTAATACCTCTCTTATTCCCTGGAAGATCACCGTTCAATCACAAAAAAATGCAACCCTTTACTCCACCCCCAACTCCGAATTGTTCCAAGCTCTTCCAATTTTTTGTCTTCTCTCTTCCATTCTATGAAAATCCTGTCCCTCCTTTCATTATATGCTGTACACTAAAATAGCCAGTGGTCATAAGTTTCGTCATCCTCCTGTGTACATACTTTACATTTACCGTTGCTTCCTGGTATCCATTTTTGTTGTCTCTTTTCAAGATTAATTACCCCCGCCCTACATTGAAATAATATTTTAGATCCTTTACTACCATCCCAACAAGTACTTTTCTTTGGTTTTTCCATTACTCTATATGCCTTTATTGTATTTTTCTCTCTCACCCCCTGTTTCCATTTATCTGCCCATCCTTGCATCACTGTTTTCCAAACATAAATTTTCCACTCTTCAACTTCATCCGGTCCTTTTAGGTAATATTTTTCTGCAGTCTCATCTATGTCTCTGACCCATTTTGTTTGCTCTTTATTAGACTCCATGTATACTCTCTTGCACCATCTGTTGTCATCTACCTCTTGCAGGTATCCCCAGTAATTTAGTTTTGATTTTGCTATCCTGTCAGTGATACTTAACCAGCATAGTTCCCCAAGGACTGCCTCAGTGGCAGTACATGGCGTTGCACCCAGAATCCATTTTGCTGTTTCATTCTGTACCGTTTCCATCTGTTTAATGTCTTCTACACCAATTGAAATTACATCCAGGCCATAGAGCATACCGGGTATTGCTACCCTGTCCCATAATACCCTCGATGTGAAGGCCGTATTAAAACTATTGTTTGCTGTGGCTTTGATCATACCCTTTGTGCAGTTGACTTTCTGTTGAATTTTCTGTTTGTGGTATCTGAATATTCCCCTCCCTGTTGTCTTGATTTATCCCAAGGTATTCATTAGCATCTACCTCCCCAATTTGGATCAGCTTTTCCTCCCCTTCCAGGATTTGAAATTTGCCTATGTGCCATTTCCTTTTCTCATCGTATTTTTCCCCAAGGTCATGATTTGGCTTTTGTATGTACTAAACTCTACTCTCCATTTATTTCGATATTCTCCTACTATGTTCAGCATATCCTGTAATTATCTGGGAAATTCTGTCATTAGCACAATATCATCTGCAAAGAAAAAACCCGGTATTTTATGTCCCCCTACTTTTACCCCCTTATCACATTCCATAAGCTTGTCACCCAATTATCTAATATACAATGCAGACAAAAGTGGGGAAAGAACATACCCCTGTTTTAATTCGATGTTCAACTGTGCGTTCTCAACTTTTACTTCCCCTAATGTTAATGTGCATTCCACGTCACTGTATACAGCTTTCAAAATTTGAAGAAAGTTGCCTCCAAAACCAAGACTATTGAGTTTCTCCCACAAAGCATCACTCCACATCCTATCATAAGCTTTCTTCACATCCAGGAATGCCATGTGTATTTTCCGCCGTTTTTGCCTAGCCCATTCCAAAATTTGTGTTAACGTAAAAATGTGATCTCCTGCTTGCCTACCATGCCTAAACCCGTTCTGAATTTCTCCAAGCATTCGAAGACGTTCTACTATTTTCCCCATTCTTCTTTACATTATTCTACTGAAAATTTTCCCCATGTTTGAAGAGATGGCAATACATCTGCATTAATCAAGTTCACTTCCCGGTCCTTTTTTGGAATATAGGTAACTCTGAGACTGTTCCATTGTTTTGGAACTTGTTTTTCACTAATAATTGTATTAAAAAGGAATCAGTAGGCTCTCTTCAATTTCTTCTGGTCCTTTTTTTGATGAATTCACTTAAAACATTGTCTGTGACTTTCCCGAGACGCAAACCCTCAACTGCTATTTTAACTTCAATGCTATTTATTCTATGGCATAATTCATGATCCCATTGGTTTCGTCTATATTCTTATTGAATATCAATGACCCACAGCAACTTCTATTCTCGTCACCTCTGCATACCTAAGCTGTATAATCACATGCTTAAACTGGAGGAATTTGCAGATTTAAGCAAAATTCACCATATTTTGCCACTTATATCTCTGGCGAACTTCAGATCATTTTTGACAATGAGGTGCAACACACTTTAGGCAAAGGTACAGCTTTTATACTTATTTAGCGTTAAATGCCGTTATTGTTAATACATTATGGCAATGATGATACACATAGCCAAGGCTTTTTTAGCTTTAGTAAACCAATTATCATTTAATTGGGCCACATTTTAGCATGAATCAAATACTCATGATAAATGTGAGCCATAAACCTTGAACTATTCCAAGTTATTCATGATAAAATAATATCACTCAATTTATAGATAAGTTCCACCTTCTTTCTCTATACACAATATGTCCATTCCACTCCCTTCTAGAATCAAAGACATATTGATCCATTTCATAATTCTAATGCATAATGGTTGTTGTCAAGATCGTTTATAGTTGCAACCAATATGTCAATTTCAGTGATCTAAATTATTAGAACCAATGGAAGCTAACGCATAAATTTATTTTCAGACTTTTCAGGGATATTGTTTGCACTAAAATCCCCCTGGTCTCACATGCAAGTACATGGTCTTTACCTGAAACATCTGCCAGTTGGAAATGTTGGTATTTTGTAGAAGCTGGGTTTAGAGCTGTATATAGGTCATCAGGACGGTATTCTTATAGTCATTTTGTAACATGGAATTTACGTGAACTGAATCGTTTGAAAAAAAAATGTAATTAAATTTTTTGTATTGGAATTTTTCTGGTCAAAAAGCAAGTGTTTTTGAAAAAAATAATCCAGGTAATGTATACAAAAAACACATAAATTATAAAGGAAGTCAATTACTCTTTGAGTAAATATGTTAGAAGTTAAGATGTTTCAAACATAACAGTGATTCAGCAAATATTAATGTCATGATTCTTATAGGGTATATTGAGACCTAAAGATTTTCCATTTTGATTTACATGTATGTCTAGGTGGAAGCGCGCTAAAGCTTGGTAATAACAACTTGAGATATTTAAAGAATTTGCCAAGCACCCTCCCATTGAAAAATATATATTTTGCACTGTGCACATCTTTAAAATATTAAATGCTGTAAAAGAAATAATTTCCATTAATTATTTTGTTTTCAACATGTAGTGCTATTTGAACAGATCTTCTAGATTGTATACACACTTTCAAACACCATTTTACTTTCCTCCTTGATACTACACATGGAAATAGCTGGTTCTTTGGAACATATAAGATGGTTACAGTTGCTGTTTTCATCTCCAAGATCAAATACCATATTCTTCCAAATCAGCACATACAGTCTTACCCAGTTATCAACCCTGGCAGAGGAGTTTCGGTCTCTGATTGGCTTGTAGTTCATCTTTTAAGTTGCGAACCTTCGCGTTAGATACTGCCTGATTGGAGCCCTTCCCTGGTCAGAATGAGGCTGATTCAGCTGCTTCTTTTGGCGGGGGGGGGGGGGGGGGGGGCTGCAAGCTTGGCATCCAATACCCACCAAAGAAAGCTGTACGGACGTTTTCTTCATAAGTTTCGTCAACAATTCTCATTCAAATTATTTTCATACTGTTGACATAATTTAATTGTAAACACTGAAGCAGTTGACCTACATGTGCACCATTATTAATTTTTTTGGTGGGTGGGTAGGTAAAGAAATGGGTATAAGAACATACATCTATAAATGTACATATGTGTACATGATGAACGTTAAGTATTATATTCAATGATAAGCTGGAAATCCAAGGACATACATGCAATCTCTAAGTGAGTTCAATCAAGTAATAGTTGCAAAACATCTGCCAGCTGGAAATGTTGCTATTGTGTAGAAGCTGGGTATACGACTGCATATATATAAAGTTTTGCATCCGGACCATATTCTTATAGTCATTTTGTAACATGGGATTTATGTGAACTGAATCGTTTGAAAAAATTTGTTATTTATTATTTTGTATGGGAAACATTTTTGTAATTAATTATTTTGTATGGGAAACATTTTTGTCAAAATACAAGTGTTTTTAAAGAAAAACATGTAAATTATTTAAAAAAAATCAATTTCTATTTGACCAAATATGTTCGAAACAAAAATGTTTCAAACATAACAGAGATTCAGCAAATATTATTGGCATGTTTGTGGATGGTTATATTGAGACCTCAAGACTTCCCATTTTGATCTACATGTATGCCCCGGTGGAAGCATATTACAGTTTAGTAATAACAACCGTAGATATTTAAAGAATTTGCAAAGCACCCTCCCATTAAAAAAATGTATGTTTTGCTCTGTGCACACTTTTAAAATTAAAAATACTGTGAAAGAAATATTTTTCATTAATTATTTTGTTTTCAACTTCTGGCGCTATCTGGACAGATCTTACAGCTTTTTTTACACACATTCAAACATCATTTTACCTTCTTGCTTGATGCTGAAAATGGAAATAGCTGGTTCTTTAGAACATGTAAGATGGTTACAGTTGCTGTTTTCATCCCAAGATCAAATACCATATTCTTTTCAATGGGCACCTATGCTCCAATAAATACCCCCTGCCTCACTGTGTATAGAAAAGCTAAAAGACAAAAATTCCATGTTTAATTATATTTGTGTGTGTGTGTTCATGGTGTTACACCTAAAACGTTCATAATGAGGTGAAATTAAGAGAGTCATTTTAGTTTAACTCATTTCACTCTGATGGAAGACCGATTCAACAGCTTTTCCAAGTGTGCTCTGGGAAAAATGCGCCCAGATCGCGTAAAGGAAAGCTGTTGTCCATGGGCATATAATTTGGAATGATCTTCGATGCAGGTTTCAACCAGGAAATTTTAAAATTGATCCATAAATTAGTAAAATACATTTAGCAGACGACATTTAGATATTAGCGGGAAAAACCGTTATTAGGGTGGAATGAGTTAATTTATAAGTGCTCTTGGTACTCATAAGGAGCCGTACAGTAATTAGAAATAAATTCCGGTAATTTTTCTCTGCACATGTAGTTGATTAAAAGAAGAAAATAAGAGACGAAATATCTTGAGGCATTGAGTAGTAGACTGTTTATAAATAATGTTCCATGGTATGCAATATATGTACGCATGGCTAGTATTTGTCAGAGTTGTAATTGGGAATATTTCATTTATTTCTTAACTTATATTTTGCACTTTTATAATTTGTTAATATAATTACATGTGTCATTGTTATATTTTGAGTGAATGCCTTAATGTGTCAATCATGATGAACATTTCTGACAGCAGGGAACCGGTCGGACACAAAATTGAAATAATGGGAAACATGTTGGTTGTTGATGGACGCGGGGTTATACATGTATATATGTGATATTTTCAGGCAAAATTACGTTCCTGGAGAACTGATTTGTGTTGCAGTATAAACGTGCTTTTGTTTAATGTGGAAAGAGCCAACGAATCAGACAAAGCTTGACACACCAGATGCCTGAAATATTTGGTTATGTCTTGACTCACAAGATATTTTACAGCTTGGGCTATATCATGACATACCAGATATTTGGTGACTTGGGTTGTCTTCTGCTACACCAGATTTCGGCTTTGCTCGTTTCATAAAACACACAAATATCTGACAGTTTGGGCTGTCGTCATGATACAACAGATATCTGACAGCCTGGGTTGTGTCATGATGGATCAGCTTGAGTTGTTCACAATACATATACATTGGATATATGATTACTGGGATTATGTCATGATACATCAGATAATCGATCACTTGGGTTATGTAATAATTCACCAAAAATATGATTGTTTGGCATGTGTTATGATACATCAGATGTGTAATAACTATCGTTGTGTCTAGCCATTTCTACCATGGAAGATGTTTTGAAGCAAGCTGATGTAAATGTAATTTCATTTCATGTAAACAACCAAAGGTGCCAGGATTCAAAAATGTGTTTTGCCTGTATGGCAAGCCATCTTAGGTCCATTCCAAACAAATCAATCATTGCTGGGATCTGCCAAGCAATTCACTATACTTAGACCTTTTTGCCTGATTTATTTCATCACTATGTCTTCCACACGTATATGTAGCCAAGAAGCTGCAATTATAAATTTCTTTACTTATAAAAGGCAGCACATATAGTGAGTACGTCCATTCAGTGTCCTCCTGAGCATTTACAAGTATCACTCATGAATGGCTTCATACATGTTCCCATTTAAGAGACTGCCATTTTTATGCCAAATATATGACATTTCTATCACGTATCAGCCCTGATATGAGAAGTCACTCTTCTATTGGAGCCAATGTTGGTCATGGTTCACCATGTACGGTAAGTGTTTTAATAATGATAAAAAATATGAATAGGGCAGATGTGATAGATGTACTATTTTATTCTTTCTGGGAAAAATAACTGGCAATGTAGTCTTCAATATAACATATATTGCTGGACCATGCTTAGATAGTGAGAACCGTTAATGAAGAGTTGCTCACTGTCTCATGTTGGTTCCAGTCAAACAAACTTACTTTAAATGTCCAGAAGACTAAATTTATGCTTTTTGGCACCCCAAGTAAAATCAAAAAGCTTGAAGCAGCACAAATACTAGTCGGCACTGAAGAAATTGAACATGTTTCTGCTTTCAAGTACTTGGGTGTCATACTGGATAGCACACTCTCATTCAAACAACATGTCGACTACCTTACCAAAAAGGTTAATGAAAGGATTGCAGTTCTTGGTAGGACCAGTAGATATCTTCCTCAGCATATTCTTTTAACACTCTATAAATCCCTTGTCACCCCTTACTATGACTACTGTGACATTATTTGGGATGTTGCCCCGGTACAGTTTAAAAAAAGACTTCAAATTCTTCAGAACAAGGCATTACGTATAATAACTAAAACTAACAAATACACTCCTGTCCAAGAACTGCACAACCTCTGTAATCTTCCCATGCTAGACGACAGAAGAAAATATCACCTGGATATTTTTATGTATAAAGCTGCGAATAGTCTCCTACCAATATCAGTTACACGCAACTTCACTTACTCCCATACCATCCATTCACATGCAACCAGAGCAGCCCAAAGTAACAATTTTCATGTGCCTTCGGTCAACCTGAATTATGGTAGAAATACAATTGCCTACCGAGGGACATTAAAATGGAACTCCCTTCCGCTCGAAATAAGGCAGCTTCCCTCCCTTTCCCTGTTTAAATCAGCAACTAAAACCCTCGATCAGTAATCCATTACCCTCCCAGATAAGACACTGTTCACATTTTATATAATTATTGTTTTACCTTAGTTAATATGTTTTTATCTATATACCTGTTTTTACTTTATTTATATGTAAATGTATATTTTATGATTCTGTTATTCTTCTTATGTGTATTTTATTTATCAACTGGATCATCTCGTCATATTGTCATTGTATTCCCATTGCACCATCCAGGGCCTGGCGGAAGACCAGTGAATCCTCACTGAGCCAGTAACCCTGGTTAAAGAATAAAGAATCAATCAATCAATCAATCAATCAATCAATCAATCAATCAATCAATCAATTGCCAGGAAAGTTGTGGAAAGGCAACATCCGTCTCATTCACCACAGGCATAGTGTGAGAATTAGTTGATTGAATTTACCATGTTAATGTCCATGTGAGTCCCTGCAGGTATATATAGGGCATTGGATGGTCTTTAAGGGGCTAGCTTTACATTCAGTAAATTGGTGTGAATAGTTTTGAAAACGGCTTTATATGTAACAAATGTATTGACTATCTAGTTGGAGCCCTGGTGTACATATTTAACCTATACATGTAATAAGATTTTATTTGATAAAACATTGTCTGTGTGCCAAATAGCAACAGGGTATTAATGGAAATATGATGTTGATTTCAAAGGTAGCCATTTCAACCATATAGAGATCATGCATATTTCTTTGTACATGTACTATTTTTACAGGTTTCTGAAGAGCAGTATGTTACCTTCCCCCCACCCCCACCCCCCCAAAAAAACACTTGCAATATTTTGGGAGGTCCAAGTACATATATTTTGCAAGAGACAAAGGGCATAGTAATGTGCAACAAAAGGAAATGGCATCACAAATATATCTTATGAGATTGAGTGTCTTGTCACAAAGAAAAGTTATGATATTCATGTATCAATTTGTGCTTGGCAGCCATATTTATTGACACCTTTGAATCCTTTAGAATCTGTTAGTGTCATGTTCTCTTTCTGTAAAGTTATATAGAGGAATGCATATAAACAGCTGGACTTTAATGCATACATGTACTATTGTCTTAAAATTTGGTTATTTGAAGTATTTTCCAGAACATATCAAATTTTGAATGGTTTCGTGATGCATCCACAGATCTTCTGTTGGTTTTCAAGTGACATTTAAAATGCCTTTAATTCTATTATTTTATAGCTGACTGCAGACTGTGTGTTAGAAACATGCATACAAACACAACACTCACACCCTCACGCACACACACACACACACACACACACACACACACACACACACACACACACACGAACACTGAGACTTACATATGTATTGTGTATTTCAGTGTTTTAGCTGTACACTACATATCAGAGCATATTCCTGAACAGCATCAAATAAGAGCATTTCAGGTGCACAGTACTGTATGGTGGTGCCATCTTTGCCTGTTGGAAAACATTTCAAACCAATGCGTGGGGCAGGATTTGTTTATCTCCTGGGTGGCTGCACCTACAACAGTGGATACCAGACATTAAGTTACCCAAAGTTCCACCTATAGGCATCATGTTGAAATTGATTTAAAGGTCCTATAGGCTTCCCCCTCTTAGCTGACATCATTGGGCTCTTGTATTTGTTGGTTTCTGTGGGTGGCCATGTCGTCATGATCCAAAGAAAGCGCATGCACTTTGCTCTTTCAGGGCCACATTTTGGAATGAGTCAACAGCTTTTATGGTTGCACTTGGGGCGAATTGCACCCAAAGCGCACCGAGGAAGGCTGTTGACCTAACCAACTATATTCTACATAACTGCTGGCATACAGATACTTGAATGAAATATCAATATTTTTACAAGAAACGTGAATCTTGCTTCCTGATTATGATTCAGAGCCATTCCTTCTATATCGTTTGAACTGAAAGAGTTAAATGACTGCCTAACAAGTCAAAACCCCAAGCATTTTGTATCAATATTGTTTCGATGGGATGAAGAAATGGGCTGTATTTAGGCTGCATGTGCACATTTGAACAAAACGTGCCAATATTGTGATGTGAATCGAAACAATGTGACAAATGTATTAGATGTAATATCTACGTTTTAAAAACATTTCCAAGTTTTAGAATGTGCAGTTTATTTAATCATTCATCTGAAGCAGTGTCTTAAAATGACAATGTGTTTATGACATGTCCATGAGGAACGATGCAATAATCTCTTTTCGTGATAGGTTCTGCCATATAGTGGCCTATGTGAGCATGGATGATTAGTTTTTTTTTATAAGTTCAAGTCAAATGTCTTCAAAAATGTTGATATTCGAGAAGAACAATTCATTTTTCACTGCAATAAATACAATGAAGTGGGCTGTGTCCAGTATGGCATTGGTGTAAAGCTACCTGCATTAAACAGCACTTTTTAATAATGGTTATTTAGTACAGTTCATATGTACATTTTCTATGTTTGGCTGGCTGGTTGGTGCCGAAGGTTGCTAGTTCAAGACCCAGCCATTCTGTGGTCACAAAATGAATATATTTTTGGTGCTCCTTTGATGCTGGTGGACTTACACACATACAGCCCCTGGTCTGGGACAACTCCAAACACAGAACAGTAATTGTACTGGATTAAATAGAATGAATTGGGCCATGTGGATTATGGCCTTCATGCATATCTACCTACATCAAACCATTCTTTTTAAGAATGGGGATTTGATACAGTCCATATGTGTGTCTTTCCTATTTTCGGTTGGGTGGTTGGGGCCAAAAGTTGCTGGCTCCAGACCCAGCCATCTCAGTCACAAAACAAAAATAACTATGTCAACTTTCACCATGGATACTATGGTTTGGATATTGCCTTGATAATGTACCATATATGTGTATTATATTAAAATACAAATATGGAATAATTTGTAAAATGTGAAACATGTTATGAGTAAACTTAAAGTTGCAGGTGGAGAAGCAGGTAGGATGGCATTGTGAAGGCATCAAAAGGTTCAAAAGTGTGTTCTCATTTGGTAATATGGATATACTGGTAGTAATGTACCTGCACCTGTTATCATTGTCTTGGCCTGGTTAACACAGATTGTTGTTGAACTGCAAATGAAAATATTTGTGCAATGTGCTGTGGAGCTCTGAAAATATCACAGATTGTTGCTGAATTGTGGGTGCAAATAGGTGTGCAATATACTGTGAAGTTCTTAAATTATCATATGTGGGTGCAAATAGGTGTGCAATATACTGTAAAGTTCTGAAATTATCTTTGTGTTTAAGAGATTGCTCAAGCTTGTACTGTTTGTTATGTAAAGCACGTGAACAGGATTCTTGTTGTCTCAGGGGCAGGGAGCAGGCAGCGCAAGAATACAAGGGGGTGTGAGACTGAAATGGGTGTTATATGGGTAAAATGCTTTAGGTTCGCAAGAAAATCATGTTAAATCCACATACATTGTAAAATAGAGACAATTTCCTGTTTAATCAGCAGATGCTGCACAACACATCTGTAGACCATTAGGTTTACATATGTGTTTATGTGTGTAGACCTTATTCTCTTGAATCAACAGATGTTGAAAAATGCATTTGCATTATCCGGTTGAATCGCCAGATACTGCAAAAGACAGAACCATCACCGATGGGATTCAATAGATATGGCAAACCAATGGACATTGTCAGTTGAATCACCAGATACTGTAAAAGATATATACATCATGTAGAATCAAGAGATACTGTAAAACACATTGACATTATATCGTTCATTGAGCAGATACTGTAAAACAGGTGTTGTTCTGTTGAGTCAATGGAGAAACTAAGCTTTAAAAGTGATGTTGATGTCGATGTCAGCAGCAACTATAATGGAAGGAATAAATCTGTTTGTAAAATGACAGTTAGAAAAGTTTATCTTTACCTTGAGGGTCTTATTGCTCGTCTGTCTACATGCACCTTTTTCTAATTACAAAATGGCCGACAGTAGGATCATGACGATCCTGTGCTGTATTGACTGGAATCTGTTGCTTCTGCAAGAGCAGACCATACATCTCTACTCATATCAAGACTCAATGACATATTCATTTGACAAATTAACTAAGTGACAATGACCTGTTTAAGACAGTATACACATATTCATAGATTACAAAATCAATAAATCAACACACAGAAACTGTATTTGCAATCCATTGTGAGGATAACTCCAGGTATGGATTGTGATCTGTTTTGCTCATACTACCTGAGAATAATAATTCTGATAATATAATAAGACACCTGGTTTTGGCATCGAGTAGATATAGAAGAGATTACCATTGTAGTGAGAGAATTGGTAATAATAATCCTGTTTCGCCTATTAACCAAAATTCGTATTTCCAACGTCTAGGGCAATTTAGAATCAATATCAACTTATTATATGACTAGTTTTGATTACATATATAGCATTTTTAAATGCATTTCTCACAATATCGATGGTGAATTGGAATTTGATGTATCCATAAAAAACCAAAGCAGAAATGTATATGCATTTTTTCAAGTACAAGTATATTCCATGCTGTTCAATTAATGTTGGGATTAAAAAAATCGAACTACATTCTCAGCTGCAATTCCCTGTTGCGGGAAGACTGGCATGATGTGTACTATTATATCTAGTATTACGTGGGTGAGTAACGTGTGGCACCAAAAACATTGTCAAAATGGACAGATTGTTGCATTGTAGAATATCGATAATCAAATTTCAAAGCTTTGAACGCAATAAGTCTTGCATATTTAATACATTTAGACTCTTAAATGAATGCTTGGTGTATGCACTGGAAATCCGCTGCTTTACTTGGGAATTTTGTTAATGCATCCTCTCACAAGATTGACCCCCAGGCTATTAGAACACTTTTTAAATGGGGCATAGAGACAGAATTATTTAAAAACAGTAAAGACGGTTGGAGCAGAAAGCTATAAATTCTTGTCAGGGTACCATTTACCATTGGAAAGTTTACTAGTTAGGGTAGCATTTACCATTGGAAAGTTTACTGGCCAGTTTATATATGTGTAGTGTCCATGGTAAATTTCTCAATTTGAAGGACATGAAGTTTAAAGAATTTAGTGGATTGATTGGGAGATTATTAATTTGAGGATTGAAGTGGGACTGTAATTTTCTTTGATAGAAATGAATATATATATATATATATATATATATATATATATATATATATATATATATATATATATATATATATATATATATATATATATATATATATATATATATATATATATATACTTGGTTTTGGAAATGTTAAAGGGCAGTTTGTTGCAGGTAAGGCATTTATGAACTCTTTCAAGTTCAGTATTGACAGTTTCTGATGTACTTTTTGGAGCATTACTGTCTCGGAAAAATTTGTGTTGCGGGAATCAAAGAGGCATATGGTATGAGGAGAAAATAATCCCATGAAAAAATGTGATAATTTGCATGAGAGAGCTGTCAAAAATTATGCAGCCCCTACTCTCGGCAAAGTACAAATGCACTAGAAATATGGAGCTGGTACATACTACGTACTGTGAAGCAGGGGCATATTGAAAATATTGCCAGTGTTGTTAAAAATAGACCTAAGAGTTTTGGGATGTATTTGAAGTGTTTTTTGCTTTGGTATTAAGTAATGTATCTCAGTAACGTGTGGTATCAGTGTGAAAAATTTTAATGATTATTTATGTAATGTTACCCCTCGACCAGTGCTTGACTAGACCTCTGTGTGTGGGTCAAATGCCCATGAAATTCAGTTGAGTTTGAATCACTTGATTCTAAAAACCTGACAGTCCCTTGGCGCCATCTCTTGGTTATTGTGGCACTGATGGTGACTTCCGGTTCTCATGCTCCCCATATCATCCTTCCTATTTGGTCGCCATTACAGATCTGTGAACTTTTTTTTTACACTCCCTGCTATAGTGTTTTACACATGCTCTAATCTGCAGAAAATCTTCTCTTAGTGCTCCAGGGATCTTTGGAGACCTCGAAAGCTGAATTCTGTGTTTGAATACCACTGAAATAGTTGGGAGTAAAGCTTGTTGATTGACTTGGAAACAAAATTTGCAAGGTGGCGGCTTGGCAAGCATCACAGTGAGAAGCAAAGGAGTGCACACCAGGCTATTGCCTCCTTTTGGAGTTAGGCCATGGGTGTTGATGCAGTGACCACTCTGCTTTCATCCTTGTCCTTGTTGGATCGCAGGCAGAAGCTTCATCCACTGAACCACCACATGGCAACTTGGTGACCATCCACACTGCTATGGTTGTCACCTGCAGTTGGGTTCAGTTTGATTTTTTGAGTGAATTAAGATGCAAACACTTTCAGGATTGGGGAAAGGACAAATAGCTGCTCTTTGACCTGGCATGGAAGAAGTCAGATCATGCAAGGGAAAGGTGGCAGGTCCCAGCTGCCAAACACCAAGCTGAAATGACTGACTCTGTTGAGTTTTCACCACAGAGCCCCCATGAGAAAGAGCATAGGCTAACTTTGGTTCATCTTCAATCCCAGTTGAAACATTTATCAATACCTGAAACCCCTCTTGGACAGCAAGGTTAAGAGACATCAGAATTGAAAGTATGGAAACTAGAGATCACCACGTAGAGATCTTCAGCACCTGGCTTTACCCCAAATGGCACCCACTTCTGCTTTTGGCACTGACCCAACGCTTGCCCCTGCTTTGAAGTCTATGTCACAGAGCATGAGAATACAGGCTGGGATGTCCTGTGCAATGCTTGCCCCCTCTAAGCAGACGGTTTCTTCTTTGGCACTGTGAGAAAGAAGTAAGCCAAGTGTAGATTGCAGTTGTTGACATCTCAGTTCTGTGGGTCCAAGTGCTCACACCAGCAGTGATCACACAAAACGATGCATCTGGAGTGGAAAGCTACAGGTTGACGTCAGGGTATCTGGCAACCCCGGCCAGTCTGAGTGCTCACATCATAAGTCGGAGAAGTACAGGAAGCCGGCATCTCAGCCAGTCTAAATGCCTAGGTCCAAGTGCTCAGATCATAATTCCAGAGTGCCCAGCAAACCATCGGTGCCTGCCCTAGTCCAAAATAATGCCTTCCTTATGTCTTGCATTTGGATTCTTTCTGCAGTTCTGAGGCAAACTGGGATTCTTTTAGGATTCTTGTAGGATTTATTTGGATTCCTTGAAAAAAGAATCCTTTATGAGGAAAGAGATGTGGTACTTTGGATTTGGATTTGGATTCTTTTGCAATCTTTTTGGAATCGTTTGGGGTGACTCGCTTTACTTTGGATTCCTTTGCATATTTTTGGATTCCTGTTATATTCTATGTGTCACATGATATGTAGTTGTTTGAATTTTGGTGGTTGCATAGCCATAACTGCCATGTTGAATTGTGAAGAGACAGAGCTGCCCATCTGGCTCTTCACGTTAAAGCAATTGTGATGTCTTGAGGTGAGTTATATGAGTTTAACTTATGAGTAAATAAAGAGGACTGTGCAGAGAACATTCAGAGATAAAATACAGTAGGAACGTGTAATTAGAAGGCTAAATTTCACACTCCATACATTTTATATGTGTAAAAGGCTTGGATTGCTTTAAGTGATCTTGCTGCTTCAAACATGTATGCATATGGTGAGAATATGCATGTATAATGTGCCTCCATATGAGCACAGATACCAACTGTCCTTCATCATCAGGGACAGTCCCAGAAATAAGCTAAATGTAGACCACTTTACTATGTTTATCTTGCATTGAAGCAAAGTATTTTCTTAAATATTCTTTGTTAAATATGTTCAGTTCCTAGCGTTTTCACTTAAATGTTCCTGAAATAGCATTCTGAATGTTAACAAAGATTACAGTGGAGAGAAATGTAGTAGTGGTAGTCGTTGTTGTGGTAGTAGTAGCAGCAATAGTTAAAACAACAATAATAATAATGATACAATTATAATAACAATGATAATGATGATGATGATGATGATATATAGGGGTTGATTGCTGAATAAACACTTAATTAATCCTGTCACTGCCCACTGCAATTAAATGGGTATCCTTTGTGACAGCTTCTTGTTGCTGAGACCTACTTAAATAAGCATGATTTTGAGTTTCATGGAAAGTGCTCTGACAAAAAAGTCAAAAGCCTTGATAGTGAGATAAAAAATCTTGAGTCAGTCAATGATATCATGAAGGATGGTGAACTAAGCACTTTTGAAAAGGGAAAATGTAGAACTTAGAGAAGGTATCATGTGTTTGGTAACTGAGTACAATGCATCTGTAAATAGAGTGAACTGGGATATCAGTACATTTTAAAACTAAACTTGCTGGAAAGATTCTGCCACACTTATAAGTCATGGTTTGCTGTGTAGGCTGCTTCGAGAGATTAGGTTTGTGGCATAGACATAGGTCTGTCAAATAGTTATAGTAAAGGCCGATATTCAGAGGGCCATGTGAGCATGCCTGCACAGCAATGGATCAACAAAAGTTCATGAAGAATTTGAGGTCTATCAGCTTACTTTACAGGACCATAAAACCCTTGTCATAGGGACTAAGGGAGGTGAGAAGTCAATCTACTGAAGCAATCTCGTGCATTTCACGAAACAATATAAAAATGTGCCCAGGCTGTGTCCCATTCTGAGGCAGATCATTGCAAAAAAACTGGCAGACCTTATCAAATCTATTCTAACAATGATTGACCTAGGGAAATGCATATATATTTTAACTGCTGAACAAACTTCCAGCTGGATTATTGCCTGTTGTTTTTGAGGAGCGGGAAAACTTGGATCCCACCTCTCAAGGGCACCTGGCAAAATGATGAATTTCTTTTGCAAGCCACACTTGATCACCATTCTTGGTGTCGAATGGGGCAAGGTTCTTGAGCACTGCAAAACACCTTTGTTTCATATGATACAAAATCATTTGCCTTTCATTCAAGCCTTCAGGTGCCATAAATTCATGCAAGAATGCATGCAAAGCACTGACCCTTCCAGGCAGTGACGGATATGGTGTAGGGGGTCACTGTGGTGCTTTCATGGCAGGAAAGGGGGAACAAACTGCATCATTGATGTGGAGCACGATAGATTGAGAACAATTTTTCCAGGGTGAAGCAGTCTTCCACGATATTGAACATATTGTAGTATCTCTGTCTCTACACAATACTCTTCTGAAATGCCTGATGTTGAATCAACAAGAACCTCTTTATCTGGCTGAACCCAGGGCACTTGGCTTCATTGATAAGGTTATCAATGGCCCCTTTTGGAGGCTTATAGAACAAAAACAAGTTTTTTTTTTGTATTTAAATGATGATTTAAACAAACTCAGAATTAAATTGGAGGAATGGGTTGCACATGCATCTACTCTCCTGGAAGGGACAAAAGCTATCTTGGAACAATGTTGATGTCCACCGGGATGCTTTGTATCAGAGTATCTTCGACCAAAATGATAATATCCGGGGGAATATTTTCACAAATGCAGCTTTCCAAACAATGTGTCATGGTATCTTTTTGATTCCAAGGAGACAGGTCAAAAATCAACTTGCAGGAGGGAGTTCTTTTCTCCCAATTCGCATCTAAAGGAATTGGCAACCAATGTCAATGGCACAATGATTGTCTCCGAAATAGCCTTTGCCAACCTGGACTAGCTGTTGAGAATTGAGCCAGCGGATGCAATTTTATGTCCTCAGGCCATCTATTTTGTGGACCAGTGATAAGATCGTTACATGGCAATGTGTAAGAACCAGACAAAAATAAGAAATACTCAAGAGAGCTTGGAAGCGTAATGTCCATGAAGAGTCTAAAGAGACACAAAAAGTAATCACAGAGCACAAAATTGCAAAATCTCATGAGAATTATATTGATAATTACTTATACTATCAACATACGAGAGTTTACGAAAGTATATTATATATTTGTCGGCTCATGTTTTTAAAAATATATGGAAAATTTCAAGGACTATTGTATTTTTCTGCAGACAAAAAAATTTAATCCTAGTATATACATAACACCTCATAATTTTCAAACCTCTTGCCTTTACATATCCATATATCAGTTGACTCTGTGCCTGTATAGGGAGAGTTATGTTACTCAAGATTCCTGATTTGTAAAGTGATGTATTTAACTAACATAAATTGTATGTCCAGGCACCTGAAACTAATTGGGTGTGGATTTGACCTTTGCAAGTGAAGGCCCAAACGATCTTTAGATGAATAAGCAAAGATGACAATTTCACCAGGAAAACAGCATGTGCATCTGGATGTGTATCAGGGGAAGCAAGGACAGAATGACCTGCAAAATCCCACTAGAATTACCAAAAAGAATGAAAAAGCTTGAACCATGAAAAATGTATGTACTGGATATTCCAATCTGAAAGCATATTTTACATGGCTGTTGACGTTTCTGCTTTACCTGTGTTGTTCGATTCTCATCAATTGAAAAAGACATTGGCCACTGTTCAATTATATAAGAAGATTCACACTGATAACGTGGCAAATATACGTCGTGTGTCCGGTCAATGTTTTGAAATGCCAAATAAAATTATTCTTTGGGTTAAGAAATGGAAATTCAATGTTCTACTATTCCTGAGAGAGTTGATCAATGCTGGAATAGGCAACATTGTCAGACAGAAAAGACCATAGTGACGAACTGGCATACTTCTTTCATTCCACAATATAATCATCAGAATTGAGTGTAAACTTTGGAGAAAGCTTGACATTTCTACAAAGCTAAGTGTAACGATTAATTCCCTATGGTTACCCTTCCTTCCACTCTCTGCACCAGACGTTATCACGGATCTTACAATATATGTCTGACATACTGAAATAAGACAAAAGGTCACTGTTATAAAGCCAGCAAAGGTATATCGTATCACAATCCATAACCTGGAACTATTGACATATAGTGCGGGTAGGCATACAGGAAGTAGTGCTTCATTTGATGTTTCCATGGCAAACAGAAAGTTGTAAATGGCTCCTGCAATACTAACAGTGGAACCCACACAGATCCCCACAACTACAAGTATGGTAGCTTGGCATACATTTACCCTTTGTACTGTCCAGACAAACACAATACCAATAAACTGATCAACTGTTTTTAGACTTAGAATCCACACAGAGACTATACTTGAAACAGGGGGTAACAACGAGGCAATAAAGCACAGTTGACTGGAGCTCCAGTCATAGTGGTGGCTGATGTAAGTATTTCCAAAAATAGCATCAACTACAGCTAATATGAGCAAGTAAATACCTATAACACAGTCAGCAAAGCTTAGAACAATTACAAAAATGTTATGTGTATTTTTTACATTTTGGGTCACAGCGTGTATACCAACTAAAGCATTTAAGCTAAAACTTAACAGTCCCAGTACAAACACCATTCCAGCTAAATGTGGTGTTACTAATATTCGACTGCAAGCATTAGTCTCTGGAGTAGGAATACATGAATAGACAGATGAACAAAGTAAGCAACAGAATCGAAAACTATCAGTGGAGAGGTATTTCAGAGATTTGAGATACAGGAGAAATGCAGGGAAAGACTCTTTTAAAGAATTATTCCTCAGATCTAGATGTTTTATACTGCTTCTTTGTCCAAATGCACTCACATCCACATTAGTAATTAAGTTATTTGATAAATTAAGAACCTGCACGTTTTGTAAATATGCAAATGAATGAGATGGCAAGTATCTGATATGCATATGTACTAAAACTAGACTTCAGAGATTAACAAGTCCATAAAAGGCAAGCTGATGTATACTGTGAATTGGATTACCACGTAAATGAATGATATTTAGAGATAATAGACCCTGAAAAGCATTGTCTTCCAATATGGAAACCATATTGAAACTTAAATCTAGTTGTAGTAATCTTGGCATGTGTTGGAAATATTGTGGCATTAATCTACATATGTAGTTCCATGAAACATCAAGACGAAACATACTATTCAATTTGAGATTAAATTTGTCTAAAATATGTAGGCTGTTATGTTGAAATATTATAGCCCTTAATTTATAGGAAATGAATGGAATACTGGTCATATTTGAATGCAGACATTCGAGTGCATGACCTCTACAAACACACAAAGGTGGACATGGCTTAATATCACAACCACCTTCATCATCATTTGATTTCATACAATGAACGATCCCGTCACAGACTTCAACAGTATGCAAGCAAATAGTCTCCGTGGTACACAGGAAATAAAACGGACATGCGGTTATGAAACAGGACAATTCCTCTTCTCCCTCTGGGCAATCTATCTTGCCATTACAAACCAACCGGAATGGTACACAAAAGCTCCCCGGACACTTGAAAGTCCCGGAGCACTGAAATTGCTCACATCTTGAAATATGTTGCCCTTGAGGACAACCAAAATTATAACCAGGATTGTATATACATACGTGATGAGAAGGGTAACACAGTATAGGATATTCCTCACCACACTGGAGCCAGAGTGGAAAGTGACATTCATTCATTGATAAACCTTTGTTCTGTTCCACTTTTGCACGAGATTCAAAGTGGGAGACCTTGTTTAGCAAGGTCGACTCAAAAACACAACACACTGCATCTATCTCATCGCTATTGTCTTTGCAGTCTGAAAATCCATTGCACACCAATGAAATAGGAATACAACCACCAAATGTGCACTGATAATAAAGGTAGCCACAAGAGCAGTTTTTTATATGACATAAAGATAATGAACAAAATTTGTTTTGATGGATTGCCACACCATGCATAATGCATATATTTTCACATGCAATTTCGTCAGTACCATCTCTGCAATTCCAGAATCCATCACATACCCTTGATTCAACAATGCATTCTCTGTTGTCACAAGTATATGATCCATGTGAACACCCTCTGATAAAATTTGATATGTTTCTTTGACATACTATATGACCAGAAGCCTTACTGTTATTACAATCTGGGAAAGTGAAGTCAATTTTCAAATATGGGACCATTTTTACTCGTTGTAGACAAGGACTTATTTTATAAGTTCTATCATTGATGTTCTTCCATTGCCATAGAAGGAACCTGTCAAATGGGCGCTTCAGACCCAAAGCACACTTTTGTGTGTCTTCCCTCTCCACCAGAAACCATACCCACAAAATTCTTTGTGTGAGGCCAATCTTCTCGAAAAGAAAAAGGGTTGTTATATATTGTTTATCAGCTTTATGTAGGCAAGTAATTGGATTTTTCCATGCAAGACTCGCATATATTTTCTGCACCAGTTTAAATACGAAAGATGCTCCCCCAACTAAATTACATGCCATTTGTGAAATTCCATACCCATTTCCATTTTTCAATGAAAGCAGGACTCGTATACATTTACAACCTAATTTGTACCATGCCTTTGGGCATACTGGTTTGCTGTCATACAATGTGCGGGCAGTGATATTACTGAACATAGCTTTATTATTGATGGACCCTTCACTAGCCTCACATATATAATTAGATCTACGAAACGTTGCCTCACATGATGTAGTGATCCAGTTTGAACTATCTGATCCCTCTATCACAACCATTGCTACACATTGCTTCACATTATCCCAAAGCGGTTGATATAAATCTCTATTTGTATTAAATTCAAGTATTGTGTATTTATTTTCTCTTTTCCACTGAAATGGGTGACGTATTTCAACTTCATCAGGTGGATCTTTTTTGAGTGGCCGTTTCCAGTCTGTGTATGTAACTGGTTCCCCACTAGTCCATTGATGCTGTTTGTACTGTAACGATAATTAGCAGAGTAAGACTGCAATTTATTCAACTTATTTACCTGTGTACATGTATATGCTTTCTGCTTTAAATCTTCTGTTAGGATTACCAGCTCACTGTAGGTACTAAATAAAAAGTACTATTCATTATTTTGGTCAATTTTAATATTTAAGATGAATAAAACATAAAAACCATTCATGTTCCATGCAGTCAAGTTTTTTCTTTGCCATCATGCAAAAGCAGCAACGTTTCATCACAAAATCGTGTTTACATCTAAACTAAGCATTGCACAATTAGCATTATCTTGTCATTACCACTGGGGCCTTAAAGGTCGTAGGGTTTAAGTTATTTTCTAAAATACAGCATGATACACAGATACTCTTTGTAAAATGTATTGTTAACATCTTGTTTCATTTAATGGGCCATGGGTATTGTCCTGGTAAACATAGTCAACAGGGGACAAAAGCTGGCTATCATGATATCAGTGTGAACAAAAAGTTTGGACCAGATTTTGTTTCACAGTGGTTGCTTTGCTGGGATATCAAATAAAAGCCTACATAGTTATAGCTATTTTCAGAAAGAATGAGCAAAACATCAGTGTCAAGGTAAAGTTTTGTCAGTATAAAACAGGTCATGTGTTTGTGATGAGGAGAATTACCATGGGTCAATATATGCTATTAGAGTGAAGGCAGCAGAGTGTATCCAAACATTTTTCACACAAGAAAAAATATAAATTACGATAATATCACTTTACTTGTAATGTGCTGATGATGAAATATAGTCGAAAGTCATTCATTTGTAAGTGCTGAACTAAATGCGGGGTCACTTGATTATATTTAACCCAGCATATTTTCCAATAAATACTTTCATTAATTGTGACAAATAAAAGCTGGTGAGCTCAGACTAGCCAGACTTGAAGAAAAAACCAATGCGGCGTCAAAAATACCAATCGGCGAAAATAAATTTGTGTCAAGGTTAAGTTAGTGCAAGCACTTTCCTTCACAAAAAATGACCTAGAAAATCACATATTTGCAGAAACAACTTTATCAGTCTTAAGAATGGACTTAAAATGATGCTAAATTAGTGCAACGTGCACTGATATGGGATTTTGTGGCCTTGGTCAAGGGTAAGGGGATCCCTTTTCTTCTAAAGTTGCATGGTCAGTGTGAAAGTGACAAAAATGCACTCCCAAAACACATACATTTCGAAGTTCGTGTCTAAACTGCTGAGTGTAATTTTGATGCAATCAGAAGACTATTGCTGATCTTCTTCTGAACATATTAAATGTTTCTTAATCTCTGAAGTTTTTAGCACTTTTGAAGTTAAACAACAATCCATTTAACCAAATATTTTCTCAAAAAATCCTTTTATTAACAATTACTTATTTCTCAATCATTGAAGTTTTTAGCACTTTTGAAGTTAAAGAAAATGGTCTTGTACACTTATGGCAGCTGCAAGTAAAAATAATTGCCCCTGCCCAGTTAAAAAGACCAAAAGACCCCTCCAAAAACAAAACAGATTTAATTGTATATGATGGATCAGGCACAAGTAGATTAAAATTATTTTTTTTGAAGAATCAATAATAAGGTATCATTGAATGGTATTGCTCTCTATTCATCGATGAAGAAATCACAACCAATTACAAACTTGAGACATCACTCTGAACCTGCCACCATTCCTCATATATAATTTCAGATGGATAGTTCACAAGAGCATAACCTCCATTCATAAATTTGAATCCAACGATGAGAGCAAAAGCAATTATTCAAGAATTACCAAAAATCAACAGTAATCTTCTAATACCAATGTGAAGAAACAATGTCACTACAAACTTGAGACATGCAGTCACCAATAAAAGGTAAGTGGTGGTTTTAAGCCGGTCATCCTAACCTTTGAAATATTCTTCATCGACTCCTGACGTTCATTTTTCGACAACATATCGTTCTTAACTGCCAAAACTGAAAATTAATCACTTCCACCAAAGACAAAAGAGAGATGGCAACCTGCTACTTTTTGGTTCTCTTGCCTTGTAAGTCTGCTGAGTTGACATCAAAAGAAGAAATTAGGCCCACAATATCCAATCACATATAGAGTATATTTGTAATAAAGTTGGATCTGTAATAGTTGAAGAGTTTTCTTCCTGTACTTCTAAGTTTAAGAATAGGAAAATTGTTCCTCCAGATTGCTCATTGCTTTATCATCCTGACACACATAAACAAGGAATTGTACATTAGGTGGCATATTATTTAAACTGCTGCTGATTTATAGGTCAGCAGAGATGTGCAAAGATAAGCTGCAATGTAAGTTCAGTTGACAAAATTTATGAACTCAACTGCCGTTTGCCTGCCATTTTTGGGTACCTTTTATATTTAGTTTTCAGCTAAACAGACATCTACGAGGATAATGGAAATAGGTGCTCTCTGATACAGCAAGCACCATAATTGGCAAGACATTATGCACTGTTAGCAAATAATTGTACACCATGAATATAGCCAGCTATATTTGTTTATAACCTGTACCATGAAATAGATGGCAAGTCTGCTGCCATGGTACCCTGAAAGTACCAGTCTGTCACTACAACACTGTGAAAATAGACTGCCTGTCGGCTATCACGGTACAGTGAAAATACACTGTGAGTCAGCTGTCATGGTACCGTAAAAATAGAGGCATTCACAAAAATACTTTCAAGCTGCCCTTCTCCAATGAAAATTGATCGACACAAGCTGAAAATTTTTACCAAGAAACTGGCCATCATATGCTGTTATTTTGCAGTAAAGTTAACTTAAACACAACATTTTATTTCAACTTGTCTGGAGGATTAACTTGAGCCACAAAAACAGCACAGCTACATAGTCACAGTTGTTTGGTGATCGTTATTATAACATTGGCAAGGTTCCAGGTGTTCGTTTTCTACATTACCAGGGCAAAGGGTCCTTAAAGTACTTTCAATACATGACCTACTATCTTAATCTGCCTGCTCGGTTGTGTCTGAAGCAGTTATCACCGTAAGTGACAAATCCAAAGGTGACAGGATACCTCTAGCCACCGTATGGTGATCAACTACTATTTTGTTCATTGTGAAATGCACTGCTTGTGGGATAGTTGCACAAAACTACATTTGATTTTGATATCAAAGTGAATAGCGACCACAGCATATATCATATGATTATTGATGCTCTGAAAATTTGCAACATATGTACCTTTGGTCTCATATATAATAAGCCCCCCAGATCGTCCCAATATTCATCTACAAACCATTTGGTATGGAATCCACATTTTTCAAAATGGCAGCCAAGTCGATAGGATATTTTGAAAAGTTAGTATCCAAATCATGTCTGATTAGTGTTAAAGGAAAGTTAACTTGTCAAATGAATGTAATGTACAATATATAATGGGACTTTCCAGAGTGAGCATTACGTGAAAATGTAAATACAATGCCCTACAGTTACCAGTTGTAGGCCCCAGAATAGGGACTTTTGTATCAGACACTGAAATCGCCCCCAGGCTATGAATTGAGTAGCAGCACAGAGTAAATGAGGCAAAGACTCCCCACTTAGTCAAAGATAGAGCTCAGGGGAAAAGGTTGCCCCGATAGTGGATACAGTTCCAAAAGTACAGGTGGGTTTTTATGTAAGTGGTAAACATATTGCTGATGCCCACAGAGTTACATGTATAAAGTCGAGGACATGTGCACAAACAAGGGTCACAAAGGTCCTGAAACATATCTCGGAAATACACCTTTGCCTCTGAAGTACTGTGTGTCAGTTCTCCAGTTTCATGGTTGCAATGGTGTTGAATTTACTTTGTTGTGATCTACCTACATGGGGCTTCATAAACCAATCAACTGACTGATCATGACTAAACAGATAACTGTTAAAACAGGTCTATCGGTTTACTCTTTCTCCATTACAGCAATGATTTACGCCTTCAAAGGTTATATTTAGGACTATCGATTTGTGCTAGAAACGTTTAATGAACAACTAAAGATTGTATTTTGAATGAGAGAGGTTTGAAAAATTGTTGATAAATAGGTAACATCTGCTTTGAGTCAGGGCTGTATTAAATTCCTTCATATTGTTATTTTGTGCAGAGGAGTCGTGTCTCGCTTGTTGCATCATAACGAAAATGATTACAAATACTCATCTTTGACTTATCAACCACACCTACTCATTTAGTTCAGCCATGCACTATGACTGTTCACATTTCACTTGAAGTTAACATTTACACATCGTTTTCTGTTGGACTGCGTAATGTATGAAACAGCTTGACAGGCATTGTCAAGTGTCAATGTGTTGCTTATTCTAGTCACGCACGGACACAGACAGACACGCACACACACACACACACACACACACACACACACACACCCACACACACACACACACACACACACACACACACACATATATATATATATATATATATATATATATATATATATATGTATCTACCATAGCCTTTCTGACAATATTATATGTCTTACACTCTTTTTATGTAGCCCAATGTAAATCACTGTTGCCTGTAACAAAAGGATGGCAGGAAAGTGTTCAGCCTGAAAAAGTTCCGAGTACTTGATCGTATCCATTTCAAATTTACTATTTATTGAAATAAGAGAACGTTGAGAAGAATTGCATTTGCGGTATGCCTCAATCCAACTACCCTCAAATGACGTGTTTTTGACATAATAATCTGGCAAGCCTGCGTTGAAATATATCCAGTAACCTTGGGACATATAGACAAGTGAGAAGCGCACACTGTATTCATAAATAGCTCTTATTAACAAAGACATTGGTCTCTTTAGCATGATCGTTGCATTCATCAGACAGCTTTTTCTAGAGTTTTTTAAAATCTGCACCAGGTAAATGTTCTCATTTGAATAATCCGATATAATTCGTGTATCTTTATAAAATTTTAAACAGGCTAGTTTCCATATCCATTTTAGCGGGCATTTATAGTTGGATGAATAGTAAGATGTGGGCTGAGACTGCAATGACTTGATCAGTAGAGAAATTGTGAGATGATATAAGTTGATACAAGACTGTTTGACCCAAATAGAAAGAACTATGGGCAAAGTGAAAAGTGCCAACTTGGCTCTATATCTAAAAATTATTTCCTCTACTGAATCGTCAAGGTGGAATGTCCTGCAAATATGACGTGATAATTCTATTATTGGTGCTATAATTGCTGAGATTTTATATGCATCGCAAACTTTCCATGGTAACAACCTTAAGAAAACTTGATCCCCAGAGCTGGGTTCATATGTATGGTCTGACTGATATGCAAGTAACTTAAAAAACCGTAAACGAAATAATGTACAGTTGCCATATATGTGTATGACACTGTTTTCAGTAGCTACTTTTATGGTACTCCCAGTGTGACTATCCTTTTTTTTAATGTTGGTATCAAAAAAAGAAGAAATGTTAACATTCTGCATTTTGACTATTAATGTTGATTGTGATATTGGTTTTGGTCCAGGCAGTTGGGAAATGACAATACACGTGGGCTGTATTACCTTTAAAATTGACTGACGCCCAAATTCTTTGATCAAAAGAAATTTATCTGTTTCAACATTTTTATTATACAAAAACACATTTGAAAAACCATTGCACTGTGTGGCTGAAACCCTTAAACAGGCATGTATAGTAGTGAACACTGAAAACTGATAGGAAAGAACGAGGATACTGGAAGAAACAAATGGAACATACTTATCTGACCACTTGCCTGAATGAAAGAATCGATTACAAAAAGGTCCAATGATATTGATCTCTAAATTGACATCTGCTGAAAAAAAGACTATCCCGCCATAATCACATCCAAAAAGAACAGGTCCATTCCACTTAACTTCTAATAGCTCAACAAATATGTTAAAGTATTTAGGCACTCACAATAAAAGGCCAATCACGCCTCTGCCACCCTGTTGACCAGTGTGAAGCACAGGAATTATGTATGATTTCTTTCTATGCAGTTTAATTGTGAAAAAGTTTAGATTCCCTGTTAATACCATATACCCTTGAAATTGGATATGTATATTTCCATTACCAAAATGGGGGACCCAGCTGATCGAGACTGAAGCCCGAAATCCAGAAGACCACAGGTTATTGCAACCTATATGCAAACGCTTTCCCACCAGCCATAATTTATAGAAAATCGTTCCTTCTTGAAAAGGTCCATTGTTAAATTGGACATATATATACTTTTCAGGTAGGACATTTTTCATTATGTTTATGCTTGCTCTATTGATGATTGATACTTTAATCTCCCAGATGTACCTGAATTGTATATACGTTTTAACCCAGCCAAGCAAAATAATCTTTATGCAAGGAATGTAGTGATCCTTTTGAGGATTATTTATACATTTTTCTTTCATTTGAATTTTCTTTGAAACAAATTGATACCAAAAAAAAACCTGTACAATAGTATCCGCTGCACCTGAAACTGCAAGGTTGATTGTAATTTTATTTGATTGCATGGTAAAATTGAGGGTCTTACTTTTCTGTCTAATTGCGTTCAAAACGAAATACTGTGCTGACCCAAGATCTGATATATTTAGCAGTGATAGACCTCTTTTGTCAACTAAAGGAAGTCTGATGATAGGAATTTTAAGAAATATGCTGAACGTTTCCGGAGCATAGATATACCAAGTTTTATACAATAGCAGCAGAACTGGAAAACTAAAAATATTACGATTTTGGCATGTTTCTTCCATACCTCGTACTCTTTTCATATAAAAAAACTTTTTGCAAGGTGAAAGCAGCATAATCGGACAAGGGATAATTGGATATTCATGTAAAATATCATTTTTATATAATAAGCACGATTTCCATTCAACTATAATTCCATATGCAAAATTTTTGTATGAATTAATGAGGTGAATTTTGTGGCTTCGGGTTATAGAGAATGCCGTGGTATCATCTACATATTTCGATAAAGTTCTTATCGTTTCCTTATACAATGTGCATAAAGGCACTAATTGGTATCTGGCCAAAAGGCGGGAACCTGCATATAGTTTATGAAATATAACATCACGAATAAGACAAACAGTATTAGCAGATGATATAATAGTAACATTGTTAATGCAAACACAAGGCCACAGGCCCTTAAGTAAAGGTTGAGAGCATCTATCTAGAAATGTATAACTGTAATAATTAGCAGGGGATTTACAAAGTCTGCTTATAGAGACAATTGTAAAATTCCAAACCATATTTACTGCAGTAATGAATTTGATGCTCAGACTATTTCTTGCCACATTCACTGACCCAGACGGCCGAGACAAAGTAAAGAATTCTCGATAAATTTGATTGTAGTCTTTCTCCAGGTCGTCAACTTGTCCTGCTGTTTCTAAATGTTTTAGAACTCGATCAGTTTTAAAGTTGGATATAGAGCTAAGGCATGCATGAAGAACAAATAACTTTACACTAAGGCCATATCGTGTGTTTTCTTGGTGCATGCAATTTGTTACAGAGGCTTTGACAAAAACGTTTAGTCCACACTGAGTGTAATTGTTTGTTGGTTCCCCTAAAGTGGTATGTTCCATACTTATGCAGTATGCTTCAAACAAACTGAGCTGAACGTGTCATTTTGTCTTTTCCACAGTGAGGTTTTATTAGTGGATCAGAAGGCATTGACAAAATGCTTATTGTTGAAAACATTTAAAATATACAAACTTCAACTACATATAAGTCTATTTGTGCAGCATATAATTTGTGTCAACTTTTACTGAAACAATCTGACTGAAAGCCAATATGTGTTGGATCAAGGAAACGGAAAGTGAAGCATAACTGTATCATTAATCAGTTATGCAAGCCATTACACCCTTTTGTTTCAGATAACCTTATGGCCATTAACCTCCAGAGAGAAAAGAATTTGGTCCGTGATATACAAGTTAAATCAACAAAAAAGAGTGGCAAGGTCGGCCGTGCTCTTGATTGTGGAAAGCATCATACCCCAGTAAAGAAAATAGAGTAAAGTAATATTCTACAAGGTCCATGCTTTATCATTATGAACTGACACAGCAGAAGGCCCATGGCTTTAAAAATTCCTGCTACAAATTCAAAATGAGGCAAATTTAGTATGATATTTGGTATTCGGAAAATCCTGAATGGAGCTTAGTTTTATAAGGGAAATAAAGGAGAAAAAACAACAAAAGCAGAAAAAGAATTAAGTCTCTCTCTCTCTTTATATATATATATATATATATATATATATATATATATATATATATATATATATATATATATATATATATATATATATATATATATATATATCAGGAAGTTTACACCTGTTTAGCAATCCATGTAAAAGTTATGGGTCTGTAATTTTATACATACATACATACATATATATATATATAACTATGTATATATATATATATATATATATATATATATATATATATATATATATATATATATATATATATATGTGTGTGTGTGTGTGTGTTTGATTTGTATGTTTATGTATATAAAAGCAACAAGTAAGCTTGAATGTAATAGCCACACAATGATAGTAAATTTTTCCTGATATAGCAGGTCCCAAGATGAGGGTCATACATAGATTGAACTTACAGCCATGCTTGGATGTATGCGCAGAGAAGTTTCAAATAGAACATCCAGGCTTTGTTCCTGCTTGTGTGACAACAAGGTCAAAGAAGAAAGCAAGCAGAAGAATTTGAGAAACTTTAAAATGATTCTAGTATTAGGGAAGGGACAGTTCAAGTGTAGGTGATGCGCAATTAGGAGATACTGTTGTAGCTGACTTATTCAGCAATGCAGACAATTGTGGTCAGAGTGGTACGGAGCTAAATAGAAAAATCCAATTAAAAGTGTGATGACACATTGAAAGCTGCCTGGAATAGTGCTTTTCTTGGGAGGAGGCAGAGAACATTCCAGTATGTTATTATTCGAAAAATGATGTTTTGGTGAGAAAATGAAGAAACAGTGAAACTCCCAGTAATGAGAGTTGGAATAATGTACACCAGGTGGTTCTTCCTAACATGTACAGACAGGAAGTAATGCATATATCACATGATTTACCTGTGGCGGGACATTAAGTGTTTAGAAAATACCATATAGGATCATAGAATTTTTTTTTCTGGCCAGGTGTTCATACTGATGTAATGCAGTATTGTCACAGTTAAAAGAGTCACGTGACCATGGGGGGGGGGGGGGGAGACGGTCAGGGTAGGCACGACTCTGGATATTTTGGTCAAAATGTATTATCTAAACCTGTTAAACAATAGGAAAAATTAGTCAAAATAGAGAAGAATGAATCAAGTAACATGCTGAGGAACTTAAGAAGTACACAAAGAGGGTCTTGGAAAGATACAGAGAGAAAAGAATCCGAAAGTTAAAGAACGAAACATAGCAACCAGACCATAATGGCGGACTCTCAAACGTTAAAGGATATTAATAGCAAGCTGTAAAAACTTTCTTTATTGAAGGACATCGTTGCACGGATTGACACTACCGACAGGAGAATAGACAGTATTGCAGAGAAAGTGGATATTTTTGAGCAAAAACAGATTGAAACTGATGCCAGTCTGCAGTATTTGGACAGAGAAATCGAAGATGTCAGATCAGCACAAGAAGTGATAAAAACTGATCATGCCGAATATGTGAAGACATTTACGGATGAATTGGAGTCTCTGGCAAATGATGCCAGAGTCTCTTATTTAATTATGTACAATCTAGCTGAAATAAATGATGACAACATCCAACAAGATCAAGGTAGGCTGGTCTGAAACTTTATTATTCATCATATGAAGCAGCCCACCGCACCAGGAATAATTTGCTGCTTTTCGACTTGGAAAAAAGAGCGCTGGTAAAACTAGGCCTATGTTGGTTAAATGTGAAAACGCAACTGTGGCAAAGGACTTATTGTGCATAGTGCCTAAAACACTGAAAGGAAACAAGTACAAGGGTAAGTTGGTATATATTAGAGATTATGTCTGCAAGCGAACACAAGATAAAAGGAAACAACTTGAGCCAAAACTGCGGCGCCTCAAAGCAGACGGAAAAACAGCTTACATAACTGGAACAGTGAAACCTTTCATTACAGTGAGAGGAATGAATGGAAAGTGGTTTGTTCATGAAGACTGACAGCTAGCTAGGGCCTTTTTTGTTCTTTTTTCAGGTGATATCGGATGCAAAAAAATTATGAACACTCAACATATTTATCTAACTTTAGAAGACAACAAATAATTACACGTTCAAGTACACAAGTGAACAAAACAATGCACTTTGGGAACGTTCTATTATTTGACATAACACTGGTCCACCCAAGTAAAGCCAACTGACCAAAATGATTCGAGGGTTACGTCAAGTCGACTACTGACTAAAACAGATCGAAATGTCTATTATTTTTTCTTTATTCATTCTTTTATAGCTGAAACGTTTTCTTAGTACAGTATTAAGTGAATTGTAAATTTAGGAACAGGCTTTTATGAACCAAGTTACATGTAGTTAGGCCTATGCCTATGGTATAGAAGTCAGTAGACCTAGGCCTACAGTTAACGATTAGGCTGATGGTCCACACTTGAACGGGTTTGACAACCAACACAAAGAAAATCTCAGACCGATGCTTCACACATCTGGTGAGTTGTAGTAGTTATTAAAATCTTAGATTAGCGTAAATAATGACTCAGTATCATACTAGAACAACTAGGAGGTATTGATGCTAATTTCCTCATAACTGTCCTGGGACTGGATGCTGAGAATGAAAATACACCTGAACCATGTATATTTATACATTCACCCTGGCTTAACATAGATGAGTTTATCCGAGTTTATAAGCACAAAGATGATCAACTCACAATCGTAACAATAAACTGCGAATCTTAAATGCCAAAATAGACGAATTGAAAACTCTTCTTCATAATTTAGACTCACCAGGTTGCCCTCCCTGTGCTGTGTGTTTACGAGAGACATGGTTGGATGATGAAACAGATTTGTCACTATTTGAAGTTGACAATTATAAATTAAAAGCCCAAAGTAAAAGTTGTTCAACACGAGGAGGACTGGCTACTCATGTTAAAGAACCATATAAAACAAAAATATTGGATATTAGTCAAAAATCAAACATTTGGGAAAGCCAATTTATAGAAATAACTCACAGGTCACTAGGCAAAAAAGGTTACTTTAAGAAACATATACAGGCCACCAAGGGACCTTGTGGAAAACTGCAGACAATTTTGCTGAGGAATTAACTGTGGTTCTGAATAGGTTACAGAGACTTTATAGTGAGGTCATTATTGGTGGGGATTTCAATATATTGATCTGCTAAAAATACCATTTAAAACTAGCTTTGCCACTTAGTTTGACACAATTACTTCCCTGGGGGTTTTCCCCCAAATTACTCTTCCTACTAGGTTATCGAAACAAAGAGGAACTATAATCGATACTTTCCTATATAAAACAACTAACTTGAATGCAAATCTTCTAAGTTCAGGAATATTAACTACTAAAATCTCCGATCATTTTTCGTGTTTTGTGAGCGTTGATATTGTGCACAAAAAGTTGAAGAAGTGCCTTAATATGTGCAGTCTCGAGTTAGACACAGAAACTGCTTAGAAAAATTTCCAAAGGAAATTGAAGAGGCAAATCCATACGATCGCATTGATAAGGACTCAAATGACCCAAATAAGTCTTACAATATAATTCACAAAACGGTATGCACTGCATTAGATAAACAGTAAAATATAATAAATACAAGCATACAAAGTGTCCCTGCATTACTCAAGGAATTATTATGTCAAGAAAACGAAGAGATCAAAAATGTATAAAACATTAAAAAGAGCCCCACATGACAGCGACGAATATGAAATTCTTAAAGTAAATATGCAGACCTATAAGAAAATATGGCAAAGAAATGTTAACAATGCAAAGAAATGGTATTATGAGACTTGTTTTAATAAATATGAACAAGATATAAAAAATACTTGGTCCACTATAAACGAAATTTTGAATAAAACGAAAAAGAAACGAAACTTTCCAAAGGCATTTAACATGAATGTTTGTTTTTTCGGACAAACAGGAAATCTCAAACGAATTTAATAACTACTTCATAAATGTAGGACCCAAATTAGAATCAACAATAGATGTGCCTGATGACAGAAACTTTAGGGATTACCTGATAAGTCCATCCCATTATAAGCTCAGCTCTAAAAGTGTTACAGATGAAATGATATTAAATATAAAAAATTCTCTAAAACCTAAACACAGTTCCGGGCATGACAATTTGTCTGTTAATTTACTAAAACTCATAAAAAATGAAATATATAAAGCTATAACAATTGTTATAAACCAAAAAATTAAAACAGGAATTTTTCTAGATTTATTAAAACTTGCTTAAGTTTAACCGATTTTTAAAAAGAATGACACCACTGTTTTTGAAAATTATAGGCCTAATTCCGTTCTTCCAGCAATATCTTAAATGTTTGAAAGGGTTATATTCAACCAGACACATCAATATTTTAGAGCAAAAAAATCTCTACTACGCAAGTCAATATGGCTTTCGTCAGTGCCATTTGCCTGAATTAGCTTCATATGAACTGATAGAGAGGATACTAGCGGAAATGAATCAAGGAAACATACTTATAAATATTTACATGGATTTATCAAAGGCTTTTGATACTCTAGATCATAGAATATTATTGCATAAATTAAGCTATTATGGAATAAAGGATAAGAATATTAAATTATTCGTAAATTATCTCAACAATAGGAAACAGGATGTTACTATTATTGATGTAAATTGTCAATTGCTGGAAATAACAACTGGCGTACCAGAAGGATCAGTTTTAGGTCCACATCTGTTTATAATATACATTAATGACATAATGATGGCATCAAACGCAAATTAAATTTATAATACATGCAGACGATACCACATTATCTAGTACCTCAAACATTTTTAAACAACAAAATGAAAATAAGAACACCTCCCAAATGATTGACTCAGAGCTAGCCAAAGTAAGTATGTGGTTAAAGGTTAACAAGTTATCATTGGATATCACGAAGACAAAATTTATGTTATTTTTTCAGCCACGTAAGAAAGTATCTGTACCATACATTAAAATAAATAATGTAAACATTGATTGTGTGGACGAATTTAAGGTAGCGGAGGGGATTGAGCTATAACGGCAAAATTGTGACCCGACAGAAAATGAGTTTTTTCCATTTTCGTAAAGTTTGGCACTTTAACTTTCTTGTCACCAAACATGAATACCAAAAAAGCAAAATTTATGTGATAAAAAAGGGAAAAAACATGACCATGTTTTAGCTGGCTGCAGCATGAGCATGTCTGTTTACAAATGTATGCTAATTAGTCCGCCAAAGTTTGGATAGCAGTCGGCTGCTTTCCACAATGCAGGACCGTAGCAACGACAAGCGACCAACTGTGACATTTTGAGGTGCGCTGCTACCAATTCTTGTGTAAACTGCTTGACAAGATTAGGACTGATTAATTGGTTTGTTGTGGTGATCAAATGGCCATGTAGACAATTAAATCGATGGGCTCATGTTTTCCTTCTCAGAGTGTGAAAAAAAAATTAAAAAATAAGGGACGATAAAAGGTGGCGATTGTCAAAACGGCACCTGGCGATGGACGTGAGCCTCAATGTGTTTTCAATGAAGGCGATTTAAACCTATGAATAAATCGTTACTCAGAATCATGGCATTGTACACATTATAAAGGCTTACAACCCTTTCTAGAGTCTTGCCCTATCCAAGACCGATTTGCTTTTAATGTTTACTGGCAAAAAATACACATGCCGATCGAGGAATCCTAACACTGGACCACTTTGCTATAAATATGCCGCAAACTGTAAAAGCGGGGATTCGGTTCAGCGTAAATAATTGAATCTGCCTTCAATAATTATATGTGCCTTTACCTGAATGTGAAACGGTGAATAGATTTAAATGTTAACCTTGAAGTAAATTTATATGAAGCACACGCCTCCACTAAAACTGGTATCGTCTGTAGCGCTGTCGCATTTTGTGGAACCGGAAGACCGGCACATTGCACATGCACGGACTTGCCCACTTCATACAGGGGTGTTTCGAAGTACACTGAGCGAGGGGACAGAAAAAAAAGCCTTAAAAATTTGACCATCAGGGGGATAAAATAATCAGATTACTGTTAAATGACTGCGAAAAGTGACTCTGCACTCTGCTTTTAGCTGGTTGATCGGTCATATAAAATTATTTTGTCTCACTGTGTGCGGCATGTTCCGATACCACTCGCCCGCACTCACCCATCAGGAAGTTTCGGTTTTGTGTCTCGATCAGTTTATTGCAGTTCAAGGGTGTGCCAACTATCTTTCAGTGGGCTAGTTATCTCCACAAAAGAAAAAATATGTTACATGAGTGGCAAGGTTTCGATGGCAATACGCGAGAAAAACATGGCAAAGTGAATGGCATTCTTTATCACAAGGTAGGCGCTAATATGTGGAGGAACCAATGAAATGGGCTTGGCCTATTCGATTGTGCTACCGGCAACAAAAAAAAAAAAAAAAAAAAAACCGCACAAGCCAAGGCCACGAAGAACACACTCCCTCACGATACCCATCCCTTTCTCAATTTTGTGGGAATTGGAAACTTTCTTGACTGCCAGACAGACTCGCTCTGCGTAATTGTTAAATTGCGCTTGAAGTGTGTCGCCAGGTAAGCAAACACAGTCCGTCTTGGCAGGCAAGAAAGTTTTACCCTTGCGCACCAAGTGTAGCGTCATCACCTTACATCTGAGAGTGGTCTGGTGCATTATATTGATCTATGTAACCGTCAGGTTCTGATCAAAGACTACTTCAACAAGTCAATGGATTAGGTTATTCAATCTAGCAATACAGTTTCATCACCAAAACAACGTTGAAACTAATGGATTCTCAACACATATAAAACGTTCGCTTTGTTTTTTTTTTTGTTTTTGTTTTGTTTCTTCTTTGAAGTATAAATTATCCTGGGAGTGTTTGTTTATCAGTAACAGGACTATTGTCTTAAATGTTACGTCACGATCATCCATGTTGACCGCCTATCTAGACACTGAATGGCGAATGTCCCATCGATGCCGGTAATAAAGCCATGTTGTTCTTTGATCCAAGGTGATGAGAAGTGATGGGCAACTCCTGCCTACCGGGCAGCCTTCGGACTAGAGCAAGCTGTGAAACTGCAACCCGTTTGTTCAAGCGGCGCCATATGCAAACAATGTTGCTAGGGTCAAGGTGATGGTACTTTCGGGTCACGTGGCTAATCCGCGTTCGAATCGCCCTTTGAAGCTCTCCCATTCGCGTGGAAACCCGACTGACAAGCTTTCGAGTGTGGCTGCATTTGATGTCATTCGGATAAATAACTGCTTTTTAAGCCAATAAACATCACTTTATGTTGGAAACTATACATCAAAGATGTTGATTGACCTTTCTTCGAAGTACTGAGACCAAAACGGGCCGAATTTGGAAAGCTGTATCGTCATTATGGCCAACAATGTGTGAAAAACGGGCCACAAATCTTTCAACGCCGATTTCTCGGAATGAAATTTTCTACTTATGAATCAATTTTGTGGACAGCGTCAAAAAAAACCTAATTGATCGATCTGCTTCAAATAATCGTCTTTTGAAAGATAAATATATTATCTGGGAGCCGTTTTTTTTGTTTTTCCGTCAGATGTCCCCTTCCGAGACTTTTGTAGCTCACAAAATGAAGTAAGTGTTGATGTTTAAAATGATGATCAAAGAATTTGATAATTCTGTTATTATGTATTTTATTTGTAAACAAAAAATACGGTTCCTGCATATTGGTCTCTACTTTAATTTTACATAGGTAATACACTTTTGCATCGATTATTTTTAAAGAAATGCTGACAAAATGTCAAATCTGATACCCTCTTGTTAACGGGCATATAAAACCCTCGAAAATTATCGTATCGATATGAAACTTCTTGCTAACAAATCTGGATGTCTGAACAATGAATAAAATGTATGGTTTTGTGGGTGAAATGTGAAACATAGTTCATCTATGCAATGTCAAAGTCGCGGGATCGCTGCCCGCGGCTCAATCCCCTCCGCTACCTTAACTTCTTGGGCTTAATTTTAGATAAAAACATTAATTGGGACAAACATTTGCAGAGGGTTTCTGCTAAAGTTTCCCAGAAAGTGGGCAGTTTAAATAAACTTAAAAATTATATTTCTATTAAAATTCTTCTGATCTTGTGTAATTCGTTAATCCTGCCACTTTTAACATATTGCCTCCTTGCATGGGGATCAAGACTAGATGGACTACTCAGTATTCAAAAACGAGCTGTACGTACTATAGTGAATAGTGATTATAATGCCCGTGCGGAACCTATAATTAAAAGCCTAAAATTACTTAAACTAGAAGATATATACAAACTTCAGCTCCTGAAATTTTATTACAAATTAGCTAATGAAAAATTACCAACGTATTTTACGAGCTTCCCAATATTTGCAAATCCAACCGTACATGATTATAACACTAGAAGTAGGGAGGGATAATATATTTATAACAGGGACTTCTCGTCTCTAAACAGATCAATGTTTTAGATATCAATTGGGTCATATTTTAAGTAATACCCCAGCTGTGGTGAAAGATAAAGTTTATACACATAGTTTCCAAGGCTTTTCAACTTACATAAAGAAATATTATATCGATAACAACAAAATTGACTGTCATATACAAAACTGTTATGTTTTGCAATTATAGAGGAAAATTTTGCATGTAAATTGAACCCTGCGCAATAAGTCAATTTTTACAACACGGGTGGTTTACTATTAAACATAAGAATTTTAGCTTGCATGATCTTCAAAGTAATCTACTCTATATATATGTAACTTCAAAGTATAATTTCGTTGGGTGACCTGTATGATAGCGGTCATACATGACCTTAATACAGGTCTCCCAGATCAATATGTATATATAATATTGTTTTTATGAAAAAAATATTATTGTACGGTACTGACTTATTTTATATATATGTTGATTGAATAAAAGAATTCCTGATTCCTGATTCCTGTCGTTTGGTATGTAGACCTAATCAAAATGGCAAGGTCACATCATTAATTCCTATCCCAAATTTCGGTAATCCTTTTGAAACAATCAGCATAGACTGTGTAGGCTTAGGTGCATCTTACTTTTACAATACCACCTGCAAACCTGACCATCAAAGGTAAAGACAATATCATATCTGATTATCTCATTAGACATTGTAATAAATCATAAAATATTGAAAGTGCCATCCATATTAAAAAGGATGACAGGTAAACATGTGATAGGTTAGCTTATCTATTCTTTTGACTAATAATGGCTTCCTTAATTCAGTACTTTCCGCCGAACCTGGCGCTGCAGTCGACGCATGCGCATAGACGCGCAAACTCGCCTTGCGGGGTTCAGGAGTGTGGCACCATTGTGAATGAATAGAGAGGACACCACCTTTTAATGCCTGCAAAGTTGTAAATATGTATATATATAAATAGTTAGTTTTTTATTTAGCGATATGGGGGGTAAAGATCACTGCTCAGTGTTTGGGTGTTGCAATAGAAGAGGGAAGGCGGGATGTGAATCTTTGTCGTTTCACTGGATACCGGCTCGGCAGCCTCAACGCGCCCGGTGGATCCACGCCATCTCCAGATAAGAGAAACCCACCGATAACTGGGTTGTTTGTAGTAAGCATTTTGTAAAAAGGAAACCCTCCAAAGATAGCAACAATGTAGACTTTGTACCGACATTATTCATGGGAAAGCAATAGACTTGGGAAACGCCCAAACCATCATGCGATATTTAAAAGCGGTCATTATACTGCATTAAAGGGCTTGAGAATCCTTGATATCGACTCTACTTTAGTGAAAAGATTGGCTAAAGAAACTTTTCAAAATTTATATACTCAAGGCTTAAATGCTCTTAAGCGGTCACCCTGCGGCAAACAAGTTGATCGTCTGACAATAGTGGGCCACACGTAGCTGCTACCCCACTGCGTACCAGTAAGTCACGGAAGCTGTTTCAGCCTCAAGGTGTCATAATCCCATTATCAGGTAATGATCGTTACCGCTGGCTTGGGCCCCATGGGGTGTGAAATACACAAACGTGCGCTCTGTGCCTGGACAGTCCTACTGGCATTAACTGTTACGCTTTCCTTGTCATTTTACTGCTTTCCCATTATTCTGATAGAAATTAAATTTTCATATTTGGGCAAAGGACCGTTTTGGTACTGAGTAGATATAAACAATGAAGTAATCCACGAGTAAATCTGCCTCAATCATGTGCACTTTTTAAGCGAAAGTTGTGCTGCTGAGTCTCGCCTTGGCAAGGTGACTGCCGTCTTGCAAGTGTCAATAAAGTGACGAAACAAAAATAATACTCTGGTTATGATCACAAGATACAATGTAACTATTTTGATACACATTAAACAACAGTAACAAGTTCTATCTACAAAGCAGAACCATGCTAAGACCGAGTAGAAAAAAGACGCAACTGACCAGGGGATACAAAACTTTTTTCACTTTGCCGGCTCTGAATACCGCATCTGCCCTGTCTAACACCCTTCGCGTAGGTAAATTTTCAATGTCTTTTGCTTTCACATTTATCGATGCTCCATTGGTTAGATAATCTGTTACAAATCCAAGGCTGAGTTTGGGTATAACGGCAAGTTTGTCAGTCCATTGGTTGCCACACCCCTCCCATATGTCTGCAAAGTTGATACATACTTTCATGACCGGCAGCTTGATCTGATGTTACTTTTTCTGCGTCAGTTGCACACAAAATCCTGTGAATGAGGCTTGCTTTTTTCCCATTCTTCTTTCTCCCAAGATTTTTTATTTCCTTCAGTTCTGCGTTTGTTTTTTTGGCGAGGTCGCCCTCTGTATACATGTTCTCAGCCATAGGAAATACACGGTGAGTGGATGGGCTCGCGTATTCGACCCCTGCAAAAGCAATTTTGGCCGCGAGAGGTCTCTGAATATCATTTGGAACCGCAGCGCCGCGTGGTGGCGGCAAGGACTGAATTGTGCTTTTATTGCTCCAGAGTTACCCTGGAAATGAAAAGATGGCAGCCTTTCATATCAGATTGACTTTTTGCACACACAGTTACTCAGTGTGCACATGTATTAGCTTGTAGGTAAGCTTAGAGGGTGATCCCTCAGACCTGCATGTAACTGCTTTTTGGCACATCTGGTAGCAATAATAATGTAGTCATTGGCACACACGTGAAAGATCAATAGTATAAAATTTCTATTTTTGTCTGAGGGGAGGTATGTTATGTATGTATATATAAATAACATATGTATCCACACACACACACACACACACACACACACACACACACACACACACACACACACACACACATATATATATATATATATATATATATATATATATATATATATATATATATATATATGTATGTATGTATAGATCAAACAGAAGGAAACGATGACGATGTAAAATCGATGACGATGGATTAATTTTTCTTGTCTGACCTCTGCGATGTGCCACACATTCCTTTTCTAACCCTAACGCCTCAAGTTACCCCTACTCAAGAGGGGGCTATGTCCATATAAAACATCCTTCATTAAAAATATACACGTTAAAGGTTTTTAAGTAATGATAATGGTAGTTTGTTCTGTCCATTCCCCCCTCCTAGATTGGTGATACATCCTAAAAATGTCCTGCTGCATGTTCATAGTCCGTAAGAGACCACAATATATAATCCATTAAAAAATCTACACTATATTATATATGTTTTGTACATATATTTATAAATGTTTATATCAGTTCATGATAATTTTTGGTCCATAGTTAAGTTGCTCAGGCAACGTTAATAGAGCTGTTCCCCACTTTATTACACATATCTGAGTTTCGCAAACTTTAATTAACACATTGTGATGCACTTATACAGCCTGCTCATTCAACTTCAGTTTAGTTTACTTTAGCTTGCTTCCACTGACCGAGACGGTCAAACATTACATTTCCAGTGGACACAAATGTGTGATAAATGTTTTTGCCCACTTTTATGTCAGCCACTTCTGGTAACGTTGATAACGTAGTCATTGGTACATGCAGGAAATATAACTGGTATGAACTTTCTTTTTTAATTAGGGGAGGTAGGTTATGTATGTATGCATGTATGTATATATATATATATATATATATATATATATATATATATATATATATATATATATATATATATATATATATATATATATATGTATATGTATAAGGAAAGGTCTACAAATAAAAGTAAGAATATCATAACCTCCATCCATAGAAGTACCTGTAAGAGAAAAAGCTAAGGTGACAAAACTGATCGAATATTACAACCAGTCCGTCTTCAATGGAAAAGTGGGTAATATATGGACGACACCAGTCCACCTGGACATGGAGCCAGATTTCAAGCCAACCCAGATGCTTTTCTGCCAAATACCACTACACTACCACGCCCAAGTCACAGAACATCTAAAGTTTTTGAGACAGGAAAGTGTCATAGAAGACACAGATCCCAGAAAATCCTACCCATGTGTCATGAATGTGGTGATTACTGACAAGAAAACGCCAGGAGAAATACGAGTGAACCTGGACAGCACCCCATGGAACAAGGAAAGTAGAACACAAATGGCCATGTAAAGACACCACAAGAAATTAGATATGAACTCAGAGAAGCCTATGTATTCACGGAAATGCACATAGGCTGGGTCTTCCATCAATTACCGATCAATGAAGAAACCCAAGAAAGATCAGTCTTTCAAACTCAAGAAGGGCTTCACAAAAAGAAATGTCTCTACTTCGGACCAATCTCAGTTAGTGGTATCTTCAATCATGAAGTGGGCAAATGGCTACAAGGGGTACCAGGTATGGCCTCACAACACGATAACATCCTGGTGTTATAAAAATTTTTTTGACGGCCACTACAACAACCGAAAGACCTACCTGCAATGCAGTGCTTAGAAGGGCAAAAATTCTAATACACGAGAAAAGCAGTGAATGTCTCACAGATGTAGAATTATTTCGAAAGATTTTTTTCAGCCCATGGGATATCAGCAAGCCCCAAGAAAATCAAGATTTTAGCAGAAGCAGGTCGAGCCAAGACCACAGAGGATGACAGATCCCTCATACATGGCTGGCAATACAATGCAAAGTCTGCGTTCAACACATGGGCTATGTATATAACAACTAAATCTGTTCTTTTATGGCAGTATAATATACACATGTGTAAATATTTTCATTTTGTTTACCAGCCCTATCTTTTTTATCAATCTCCTTTGGTAATTGCATCCCAGTAAATAAACTGCATCATTAGGTGGCCATAGCAAGAGCAGATTTTGTAATCCTTAGCTAGGGTCACCCTGTCTTTTTTGCATAAGAATTGTATGTATACCTATTGTCATTGGTCAGGTAAATTTCAGATGTTACTTATATGCCAAATTGTACCATAGTTTGGATGTTCAAATATTTTTGTAACATACTGATGAACCACACCTACAACATTTTTTTAGTCAAATGAATTTGTTCTGAGTTCTGAGACCATGCTTCACTAGCAACCATCTACAACAATTTTAGCAAATTGGCCCCAGCAAGAATACAGAAACACAGGTTCAAAGTCCAGGACCTTTACTTTACAACAAATTTCTCAAACCCCATGTGATTATACCAGTCACCACCCATTGCTTATTGAACAGCTGGATAGCCATACATGCCCGCAATTAGACATGCATGAAAGGTATGAGATTTACATGAGAAAAGCAGTCATGAGTGATTTACCACATGCTGTCATCATACCGACAGTTGAGCGAGCAGCAAGTCAAGACCCATACAGTAAAACCTGTCCTTGTGGACACCTCCATAATCTGGACACCTCTGTAATGTGGACATATTTTCCCAGTTCCGAATATTCTAAGTCATTTTCATCCAAGAGACACCTCCCTAATGAGGACACCTGTCTAATGTGTAGTAAGGACATTTTTCATAGTCCCAAAAGCATAAAAATAGCCTGCTTAATGTGAACAAAATGTATAACAAAGATGCCAGTCTCACAACTTTCCTTGCTGTAAACCTTCAATAGGAAGTTGGATAGGTGTCTACAATGATAATGCCCAAGCAAATGCAGGCAGCTGAAATCTAAATCACAGACCACTGACCTTAGCATGCTTAAACATGACTCAAGTTATCCATAGTCAGTGCACCAAGCACGCTGTGGAGAAAGTGTAAACAAACATTTGGACTCACTCCATGACCAAAAAGGATTAATTTTTCAGCTGAGTAGGGTTATCACAGTGATTCAGTCAATCAAAGAAAACACACTCAATTGAAATTCAATTGATAAATCATAATCCTGAAACAAAGCTTGGCACAGCTTGCTCACTTTGCTCATTTTCTGATCATAATTTAAAATTTGATTTCTTTATGTAATAAATCTGTATATTGAAACCATGTGCCAGTTTTTGTTATGGTGAATTAAAGGGCTATGTATAATGCAGATGTAGTAGCATATGCTTACACGTACATATATATATATATACATGAACATGTGGATGTTCATTTTACCTAGATGTAGCACAAACTGAGTCACTGTCTAATGTGGACACCTGTCAATTGTGGACACTTTTGCTTTGTCCCAATGGCGCCACAATTGACAGGATTTTATATATATACAAAGCTCAAAGCAGCACTTCAACAAAACCAAAAGACATGTAATCCTGTTCTGATACCATATACCAGTGGGTGGCATGAACCTACAACCCTCGCAGACCTTGTACTATGGGTGAAAAGGTGATCATGCCAAATGCACAACCTGCACAAGGTTCAGGCAATATAGGAAACTGAATCATAGACATTGCGCATGAGAGGCACCAAGCTATTGATGCCATGAAGCAGCTACTAAGAGCAGTGTTGTGGTTACCAGGCATGGCCAAATTTATCAAAACCCAAGTAAAATCCTATCTTCCATGCCAAGCAGCCACCAAAGTCACACAAAGAGACCCCCTTATTCGCTTTATACCCCCAAGTGCACCATGGGAGAAACAGTAGAAATAGAGATTGTCAACAGCACAGCAGCAGACCCCAACATAAGAGCCCTTGACAACATCTTCTTAAGACATGGTTGTCCCTAGGAGATCAAAACAGAGAGGCCACCTCATGCAATGGCACTGACAGCAATGATTGATAGAAATACTTCAATTAAGTGAGCATATCATCGAAAGTGCAGAGGACCCAGAAGCAAATGGTCTGGCTGAACCTTTCATGAAGCATTTTGCCAGGGTCGGGCACACATCATTGGTTGAAAAGACCCCCCCCCCCAGCCAAACTCAAAAAGCACATCCTCATCTTCAGGGTCACTTCCTACCTCACTATGGGAAGTCACCAGCTCAGCTGTTATTCAACTGACTGTACTTGGTCAAACTTCCAGACATCAGCGAAGACAGACAGACCAGAGAAGATATACAATAGGCAGTGGAGCAAGACTGCAGGGCCAAAGCGAAACAGAAATATTAGGACAGCAAATCAACAGTCAAACCACACTTTATAGTTCTGAAGCAGAGACAGAGCAAGTGCAAACCACCTTATGACTAACAACCAAACAAGGTGATAGAAAATGTCCACCGTCAAACCAAGGCATTCAGGGATGGAGCTATACATATGCGCAATGCCCAAGAATGGAAAAGGTCACAGCTCAACAGCGACCCAACCATGACCAAATTCACCTCAATATGGAAACCAAAGCCAAAGCCACCAACTATTGCGACATATATTCCAACATGGAATGTACCAGTGCCAGGAAGCCCCTGCAGGATATAGTCCAGAGATCCTGCCCAGAGGTCACCAACACAGTGACGACAGCTCCCAGAACAAGACCCAAGCACCAAAGAACATTCCCATCCTGGTATGCAGGCCATTACATAAATGATCCCTGCTAGAAGTAAGGGATACAATCGACTCCTTTATTGACAGTTTTGCAATCCAGCTGGGACTCAAGGAATATCCTACCACACAGTTCAATAGTGAAGTAGTGCATTGCCATTTATATGTGACTAGTCGGTGCAGTGCAACTTACATCAGTCTAGTCAGTACATAGGAGTTCAAGCAGGTGTAGGTGGATGGCTGCCTGGTCACTCCATAGTAATGTGACAGAGGGGCAACATACTATTCCAGGCATGATGCAGTGCAAGGGATGTGGGTCACAGTGACTAGTCAGTACAAAGGAATTCAACCATGTGTAGGTGGATTGCTGCCTGGTTAATGGCAGATAGTTATGTGCAGGAGAAACAGTGTAATAATAACTTTCACAAAATGGTTCCAGTATAAACAGAGCATCCAGGATGTAACAAGCCGGATTGGCGCAGGAATATGATTTATTCTCAGCACATATATATTTAGTGTAGTTTAAAATCAAAATTAGTTTATAATTATTTGTCTCTGGCCCTTCTTGTGCATCTTCAAACAGAGCACCCAGAAATATCAAGCCAGACTGGAGCACTAATATGATATGATTTATTCTCATCACATGTATATTTAGTGTAGTGTAAAATCAATATTAATTTAGCGTTATTTGCCTCCTGCTTCAAGAGTGCATCTAATTTCTAATTTTAAAACACATCTAATCAGAGTAAATTACAGATGTAACGATGGAATTGTAAGAACATACCACATGAGATTGTAATTCAGGGACAAGGGGAGACACACGCATGGTGGGCCTCACACACACAACCTACAAAAAGAACTATCAGACATTGTATACATTTATAGGACCAAATAAAGGTCGTTAGAGAAAACAGAGTAGGTGGTTACATGGAATAAAATGAGGTCATGTATCTTGGCCACAAGGAAGCTCAAGTTCGGGACTTACTTTGGTAGCATTCTTTAAGGATCAGTTTGCCATGAGGTTGAGAAAGCTCTCTAGCTTAATATCACTCTGTACTAGAAATTTGCATTGACTTCCAAAAAGAAATATACCGTTTATACCAATTGTCAGCATGGTAAAACTACTGTGAACATTCCTGTTCACATAGTTTTTAAATATGCTGGATTTATTTATTAATATTTAAGGTAGCAGAGGGGATTGACCTATGGCAGCATATTCGTGACCTGACACAAAATGACTTTTCTCATTTTCATACAGTTTGGTACTTCACCTTTCATGTCACGAAACGGGAAGCCCCAAAAAGTTAAATTCCTGTTAGAAAAAGGGGAAAAAACATAACCATGTTTTAGCTCGCTCAAGCTCGTGCATGCCTGTTCACAAACATATGCTAAATAATCCACGAACCTTTTGATACCAATCGGCTGCTTTCCACAACCCATTGACGTAACAACTGGAACCATTGAAGCGCGTTGCTAGTAATGCTTGTGTGTAAACTCTTAGACAAGATCAGCACCACTGCTTAATTGGTTTATGGAGGTGACCAAATGGCCATATGGAAAATGAAATCAATGGGCTCATGTTTTTCTATTCAAAGAGTGAATGGAGTAAAACAGGGGCGATAATATTTATGGGTGCCAATTGCCAAAATGGCACCCGGCAACCAACCTAGGACTAACAAAGTGAATAAAGGCAGTTTCAGCATGGAGGTAGAAAAATAGTTTTCTTCCTCCATTGTTTCAACCGATGCATTAATCGTCATTCAGAATTATGGCATTGGGAACAAAGTAAAGTCAATCAAGCGTAAAGTCTTTCCCTATCCATGACCAACTAACTTTGCTGTTTGGTGGGAAAAATAATAAGCACAACGATCGAGCAATTCCTGCTTCACAACTCGACTACCTGTCTATAGATTCGTTGTGAACTACAGAAAACAGACGTGTGCCTCAGCGTGAATAACTATGCATGCCTTCAAATTAATGACAATTTGAAATTTTGCTCGAATCAGTTTGAAAATGTGTGTGTGTTTTTTTTTTTTTTGCTGTGACTGCCTACACGGACTCCGGAGAATTATGGATAAGTAGCTCCAGCCAAGGCACGGACCAAGTGTTAATGTATGTGGAACGGATGGGACTTTGTGGGAGTTGTGCTGCATGTCGTTGCCTTTTTTGTGGTCTGTCATCTGAAATGTGCTTGCCATCGTCGCTTTGATCATAAGGAGAAAATATGATAATCACATCACTGTTTTTTTTGTCAGTGACTGCAAAGTGGCTCTGCACTTCGCACTTTATTGAAGATCGATCATATAAAATGTGTCTGTGAGTGATCTGTCACGTTACTGCCCCACCTGAGTCACAGTTTGGGTTTTGTGTCGGGATCTGTTTATTGCCAAACTTTATGTATGAACCAACAGGGATACGTATCTTCACACAAACAATTGTATATTTTAGGTCCTATTCTATGAATGGTAAAACCCGGGGAAAGCATGGCTATATGTATGGTCCAATTTACCGCGAGGAAGACCCAAATCTGTGGAGAAACTTGCGAAATTAGCTTTGCATATAGGCCTAATTAATAGTGAGCAAAGCGAGCTCTTTACATAACACATGGAAATTTTTTAATAGTGAGCAAAGCAAGCTCTATATATATAAAACACATGGAAATTTTTAAAAAAAGTAATCAATCCAAACCTACAGTCTATGCAACTTAAAAAATGTGGTCACATCCAAATTATCATCATTATCAATATTTAGTAGCTCTCCAGTGCATTGTTTGGGAATGCATTCAAGTGGAACATTGATTCACATACAGCTGTCTTACTCGCTGTATTTGGCATATCTATTTTTCCAAATTTAACATCATTTGGGTGAAATTTAGTTCACCTGAGGTCACAATTCTCTCCGATGGTTGCCATTTTTTCGTCCATGGAATTTAAAACTTCCAGTTAGCCTGGTAACAACTGTGCATGGCAGAAGTTTCTGCATGCCAATCACTGTGTGACGTAGCTATCTAAGGGTGGCTTTTTGCATGTAGATCATGACGCTGAGGCCCCCAACGGCCATGCTGCCAATAAACGCTCAGATCTGGTGTTGTCGCGTGACATTTCAACAATCACTCTTTGTACCCACTACGTCCCTGCCACAGGTTATGACACTATTTTAATAGGGATATAAAGATCTTGGGCACAGTTCTTACATTTGTGGAACAGTGTCTAACAAAAATAAAGGCTATACGACAGACTGGTTTGTTCATCTGCTCAAGGCACTACGGCTCACCCCTCAAGACTGGCTTAGTAAATGGCCTGACAACCTTACATCCCCGTACCCAAGCCAACGCCACGAAGAATAAACTCCTTCACCATGCCCCATCCATAGTTTCAGTTTCGAGGGAGGCCGAAAAGGAAAATTTCTTGCATGCAAAACAGTCTCACTTTGCATTACTGTTAAATGGCGATTGAAGTGGGTGTCGCACTATTAGAATTGGATAAGCAAAGGCAGTTCATCTTGGCAGGCAAAAAACTTTCATCCATGCATGCAAGCTGTAACGTCATTGCCTTGGCCATAGTGTATTCTATTTTCACCTATGTTTAAAGCTAATCCTGAAAGGGTTATTCTACATGGGTATAAAGGATAAGGTT